>OY101429.1:1207500-1807500 GCA_956483605.1 Tuberolachnus salignus | reverse complement strand
TAAGACGCGAATCTTGTGTGATGGCGGGCATGCGCCATTGAACGTAGACAAAAAAAGGAGATTTTATGACGATCGCCGGGTATCTCAAGAGACAAAACAAAAAAGTGATACAACAGATCAGTGTCAGGGAAATACGAACCGCCGATTATTGGGATACGGCGGCAATGTACGGTGAAAATTAAAGGGAACCGTTAAATGTTATACGTTTTATGTGAATACGATTATTATTCAGTGTTATTTTCATACAATGCACCGGCCGTTTTAGCGATGAAATCCGGTAAAAACGTCGTTTACGGCCGTCCGACAAAACAAAAACCGTTTGGTTTTTTTTTTTTGTCGAAACCGTATTATTATACGTGTTATTATTATACTAGATTTGGCATAGTTGGAAACGGGTATGATGTGCCAAAACAGTAAACCCGAGGAATAAACGTTCCTGCGGAATAACCATTAATGGACGGTACGAGTTTAGCGGAATACTAATAACAATAATTGTTCGTCGATTAAAAAAAAAAATATTACGCGTTAAAAAAACAAAAAAAAATCGCTATTATTATAACCCGATGGAAACGGTATAATAATAATTAGAATTCGGATGTATATCATTTGTCGTATTTGTTTCGCGCGACCAGAACGACACCCGAGTGTGGATACGAAATCGTTTCGTGAAATCTAGATTACAAATATGCAAACATATTTCGCGTGTATGTTTTTGCATATATATGACGTTTTTTTTGAGCATACAGATTCCGTTACATATTATATTTTATAAATTATACGCGAAATATTAAAAAATTTCCCATACTGTTATCAATTATTATCGTTAATCGTGTTAACGAGTAAGACCCGCGTAAAATTAAGAAAGTAGATATTTCTTAAGCAGCGAGCCGGCGGGCTTTTACCTATGTGTGTGAAGTAACGATTCATAACGATTCATTTAATATTGACTATTATTTTTGTAGACATTCAATATTTAGTTGTGCTTGTTTGCTGCAGTTCGCATGTTCTACGCTGCGTTTAAACAAAATTTTTCAAAATCGCATTTTTGTTGAAAATTTGTTGAGTAGTTTTGTGAAAGAGTTAGGGGAACATATATTTAGTTCCGGCGCGTAAAATATTATTTTGAAAATTATATAAAGTTACAAATATCTGCAGCTAAACGGTTTTTAGTCACCATCGACTCTATAGAGGTGGAGCGGTCATTTTCAGATGGTCGAAGGTCCTTAAAAATTGAAAACGTCAGTAAAATAATTGTTGTACAGTGTTATCCTGGTAACCTTTACCAATATAAAAATAAACTTTAATAGATCGAAAGCTAATAAATGTTTTTTTTTTTTTTTTTTTTCATATTTAATAGCTGTAATAAAGTAATTTTAAATACACATTTAAAAGAGTATATACATAATTTTTTTTTTTTTAATTAACCCTTTTTTAGCGTATATTTGTTGGAAAAAAAAACAAGTATATTTAATACATTTTATGGCATATAATAACGTATTTGGACAATTTTAAATGCATGTTTCAATGAAATTTCGGTCGTAAACATCCGAGACCGAATAATTTATATTACTCGGGCGTTACGAGAGAAAAAAAACGAGGTTGTAATGAATAATATCGAAAGTCAATAACAAAAAAAAAAAAAACGCGTATTTACCGTTGTTGATAAGTACAATGCCAGCATACCGAACGTTTCTGACGCGATGGAAACGAACAAAACAAAACAAAAAAAAAAAAAACAAAAAAAAAACAAATTAAAAACAATCGTCGTATAGCAGCTACCCACGCGGACCGCGACCGTGGACGTTGTTCGCGAACGGATTCGCGATAAGCGAATTCAAAAGTGCATTATTATTATCGTTATTATTATCGTTATTGTTTTATTTTCGTTTAACAATCGTAAAATATAATTTATTCACCGCCGGTGCCGGTAAAACGTCTGGTCCAATAATATTATTTCTCCGAGATATTCGTACGCGCTTTGAATATTTTATTATTCAAACTGATATACGACGACGCGACGCTTTTACGGCTCCTCCCGGTGGGATAATTTTTTTTTTTTTTTTTAAGGAAACCGCGACTCGAGGGCCGAATGGAGGGATGGGGTCAAGTAGGCGCCAAAACGATTACGGGAAAACGAACTTTTCGAAATGGTGCCCGGTTTAGTGGAGATAAAAAAAAATCCTGCGGGTCAATATAAACCCGGGATTCTCCATATTTGGGGAATTATCATTTTGATTTACGAGTTCTTTAAGTTAATCGCGTGCACGGAAAACGACTTCCCGCCTACAACCGTTGGCCTGATCTACGGTCCGACTCGTTTAATTTTAAAATTTTAATGTAGCGAAAAAGTTGTGCGTTTTGCTAAAGTGTGCAGTTCCCCGCCATTCCATTGATAAATACGTTTTCGGCGAGTAGAAATACTCAGATTTTTTCACGCGGTACTTTAAAAGATACGACACTTTAATATAAGCCGGGGCGCTACGTTTTTTTTATAAAATTCTCATCAATTCACTCTCTAGGTTCATCTAGAAAAATCAATTTTATTGTAATCGACTGCCCCGGGTTACCTCGGCCGCAAGTGAAACAAAAACCCGACTAATTTCGCCACCACTACTCGGCTCAGGATAGTTTTTTGATTGATGCACCGTTCGTAGCGGTACGTCCGGCTTTTTGACATTTACTCGCGTTGGATTTTGGTAAATTATTTAATATCTACGCGTAGCGGCAACCGCGATCGAAACTATTGTTCGCGTCCAATTTCGACACCGACGATAATTCATATCGCGGATAAACCTACGCGCAAATCGATCGGACACCGTAGGTGCGCGCAGAGGAGAGCCAGGGGAGACCCGTGCACGTAGGCGTAGTACCGCGGGCCGTAGACGTTTATTTTTCAAACGTTAAACCCGACCGTCGAGTGACGAATTTCCATTCCGACGAACACTCTGACGAAATAGTAATTACTTTAGACGCAGGCAACCGAGTGTTAAGCGTTCGCATGTTACCCGCAAACTATTGGCGCGTACTGTCGAAAACCGTTCCGGTAGTTTTATGCCTCTAGGTGGTAATCTACGCTGTCTAACGGTAAAGACCCGAGATTATAGACTAGTATAAAATACGGTTTGATAATACGCGCGTCCGTGATTTCGTGCGAGGATTCATTTATGTCGTCTCTCTCCTCGCGGGGACCGTAGCCGGGGGCGGGTGGGTGTTGGGGAAATAAAAAATTTTTGACGTATCCAGACTCCTAAACCACTTCGCTACGGCCACGCCGATTGTGCGCCCGGAGGAGCCGCGCCCGCTTACGAATTGATAACTCTATCGCCAGACGTTACAGGGAGACGGAAAGTTTAACATCGACAATATAATATTATTGTCGTCATAGCTACGACAAACCTAGTGTGTTTATCTTAACCGTTCCGCCAATGGTAATACCCTCCTATTCGCAACGTAATGCGTTTATAATGCGAACAAATATCGTTATAATGTGTATATATATATATATTCCAATACCAATGGCACAATGGTACGATAATAATACGTTTCAATACGAACTATATTATTGTCGTGTTTCACATTGTGTAATAATAAAATTAACATTTGGTGTACATTTTGGCGAGCGGAAGTGGTTTTTTGACACATCTTTTAAAACAGTCAATAATGGTCGAGTAAAGAAAACCGACGTGCTTCGCACCGACCACTGTTCCGGGAGAAATGTTGAAAATGTAGTATGTTATAACGGAGTAATTTGAGTATCACACCTAAAAAAAATACCAATTTACGTATTCGCTAATAAAAAAAAAAAAAAAAAAAAAATGTTCACGGTTAAATCTAAAAATGCTCGCCGGTGAGAAATCTCGCTCGGACGAGAAGAGGTTATCGGTGAAACCTAGGCCCGTTTTCAAGCAAAAGATAAATCATTCTACAAGAACGGTATTGAAATGTTAGATCGGCGTCGGAACGGTTGTGTTGATGAATAAAGTGAATTTTTAATGAAAGAACCGCGTTTACTTACGGACCATGCAGCCCATTTGTTATAAAAAAAACGAACACATAAATCCCCGGCCCGGGCCCGGGTTCACGACAAACATACCGCCGTCTTATCGGCGTAACCTAAAAATTCTTTAAAGGACATACCACGCCTAACCGCACCTGTATTCGGGTGCATATTGAGCGGTGCCACGCGTGGCGTGACGGTAAAAACGTTCGCGTGACGTATGGAAACCGAACGATTATTATATTATTATAGGGTATCAGTTCCGGCGTTACGCATGGTTATAGTAATGGCGATCCCCGGCCGTTATTTAACACCCCCGCACATTGGCAATAATCTAATAAAATATTTATCATTATCGTTTAGGTCCAAAAAAAAAAAAAAAAAAAAAACGTATTGTACTCGCACACACGAAAATACGTCTGGAAAATATTTATATACAGGGTATCCCGCCATAAGCGAAGATAATCGGAATTCTATTATTTTAAGATATATATATATAGGACTCGCGGCGATAAGGACTATTGTATTTCAATTAAATCTATTGGTTAAAAAAAAAAAAAAAACTAATTATTTTTTTAATAATTTCGACTTTATAGTTTCGTCGGACGCGTGATTTTTAATTTTTTTTTTTTTTTTTTTTTTATTACATTACATATAACGAGACGATATTATATCGAAACTTTACTACGGTATTAAATTGTACGCTATTTGTCTGTAAACTGAAAAAAAAAATTACTGCCGCAAATCGCCAGTTAAATGAAAATAAAAAAAAAATCGAGAATAATAAACTCTATACAACGGCTATTTTAAAATTTATTTTGAAAATAATAAAATAAAAAACGAGAAAATCCGTAGTCCATCTGAGTCGTGTAAAAAAAAAAAAAAAAACACAGAATTTAATTATTTTCATCGTCTCGGGAGATATCGCAATGCGTAAACCTCCGTCAGACACCCTGTATATATTAACAGCTTAATTCCAGGCCATACATCGAGGCCTGGACAACTCGTCCCGTTTCCCGTCCCTCGCAAAGGAACATTTTTCGTTTCTCAAATAAAAATCATACGTTTGTGTAATATTTTTCATGAAATTATTGGAATACAATTAATCACACGGAAAAAACATTTCATAATCATTACACACGAAACAAATTTATTTTTTTTTCGCCCTACAGTTCATAAAGCACATTTCAGTCGGCCGATAGAATGTCGTCCGATGATGAAATAATTCTATTTAATTATTGAAAACGTGATGCGTATAATTGAATGGCATACTAATATAATCATCGTGCAATCAGCGTCCAACGTAAATCAACAAATAATGAATGATTTAATTAATTTTAATTCAATAATTAACAATTTCCACTCAGTTGGTTTTTTAAAACAAAAAAATTGACAGATTACGCTCGTTACGCTCTAATATCAGTTCGACTGTTTTTGCGAAACGCATAATCCTACGCTGTTCATCTAGTTTTACTAAAACCACGTTCTTCGTCATTTTGTTGGACGGTTGTTGTCTGCATAATGCCACACAATTCGTAACTACGGAATTACCCGCGTTTGTTATTTTACCGAATTTCAACATAAATTTGAATTTAAAATTTGATCAGTGTATACAAATAAATACATTTTAAATTTCTGTTTAGACACCGTAATATAATATTGTGTTATTATACGGTTGTTTGTTAATTTTTTTTCCGGCTAGTACGGCGGCCGGTCACTATAGTATCCGTATCTACTACAGATAGTCAAATAATTTTTAAATTAACTAGGCATGTTATAAAAAAAAATATCCAGATAAACGAGAAGTTTACGTCGTTTTTATCTAGACAAAAAAACAGATAATTTTTCAGTTTGAATGGTATTTAACGACTTTCAATAAATATATTAAACTATAATTTGTTCTGTGTATGTATTACCAACTCCGACTATGAATTATAAAATATTCAACAATTTGTTTGTTTTATTTTTTTTGATTTTTCTATATACCAACATTTAATTACATTTTTTTTTCCAGACTTAAAGTATAGATTACCTAAAATATTATATTATGTACAAATACAAACGGATCTAATGAAAAACAGTAGAATGTTTAATACATATTTATAATATTAGTTGTGCTATAAATATTGACACTTTAGAAAATATTTATCACGAAAGGATAGTGACGATGAAATTTGTTGTTAAGTGAACTCACAAAGGCGTAATAATCTATACGGAAGAATATATTGAAAAAAAAAAAAAAACTGAAAAATGAACTATTTACTCAATTAAACATTGAAAAACAGTCCGAAACAAACACCGAGTGAAATTATTGAAACGATTAACTACAAATATTTAGATAACAGTTTTATTTATCAGTATAAGATAAAAAGATGGAGATTTGTATCTAGATAACGTACAACACGACGTCTATAGATAATTGTGCATATAATGTGTACTCTACGATATGTTTAGGACAGGGGTCTCCGACCTACAGCCCCGCGGACCGATACCGACCAGTCTAGCATTTCTAATCGCCAGGGTAACTGATGTTTTCGTAATTCGTTTTGTGCGCATTCGAATTTTAGAGAATTAATTTACCGTAGACTCTAAAACCTTGACGGACCCTTCAGCTTGCGGTTGTCGAGCTCACATCACAGACAACCGGCTCGAAAACCGTTTCAATGGAAACCCGGCTGCAAAAATGTTACGCCGTGTCGCCGCGGGACTCTTTGCCGAATCTCGACAAATTTTGCACGTGAAATAATTTCAATATTTCGCTCTGCCTGTCCGTGCCGTGTGCGCAAACTTATTCCAATAACAAAATACGTCAAATTGATGTATAGGACCGACTCAAGTGACGAACATATACGTGCGACGCCGCTGGTCGGAACGGCCGGGTGTAATCGAAACTACCGCGAAATTTCCAAAGGTGAGCAGCTCCGGACTTGTCGTTAAATCGTCGTCACGATAAGACAATTGTACGGTCAGTAGAGTGACGGTCGAATAAAACAATTCGTATTTATCGTCCGTCTCCATCACCGCACTCTGTCGCTCTCTGGAAACAACGTCGCCGTAGCGATACCGAAGCGAATTTCAAATACGGCCGGCCGTAAAAAAAAAAAAAAAAAAAAAAAAAAAAAAAAAGGAAAAAAAAGATCGAGACCCTTCTCCGCCTCCACCGGATTTAGGATAAATTACGGAATTACGGCCACGGCCAGCCGAAATCGATCGTTTACCATTAAGCGTCCGTCCTAATTATAATATATTCTGTTCGCTGTTCACCACTGCGTGTGCGTACACACGCGTACGTAAACGTATCGAATTAAATTAATTTGCGGTATTATACGGCAGTGTCGCGCCGGTCAGCCCGCAGAAAATAACTTTTCCATTGGCCACAAATCATTACTCGTTTAGGTACCAAAAAAAAAAAAAAAAAAAAAAAACGTATTGTACTCGCGCACACAAAAATACGTCTGGAAAATATTTATATACAGGGTGTTCCGCCATAAGCGAAGACAATCGGAATTCTGTTATTTTAAGATATACAATATGACTCGCGACGATAAGGACTAAAAATATTCGTATCTCAATTAAATCTATTAGTTAAAAATTTAAAAAAAAAATAAGAAACTAATTTTTTTTTTTTAATAGTTTCGTCGGACACGTGATTTTTAATTTTTTAATTTTTTTTTTTTTTTTACATTACATATAACAAGACGATATCATATCGAAACACTACTACGGTATTAAATTGTACGCTATTTGACTATAAACTGAAAAAAACATTACCGCCGCAAATCGCCAGTTAAATGAAAATAAAAAAAAAAAATCGACAATAATAAACTCTATAAAACGGCTATTTTAAAATTTATTTTGAAAATAATAAAATAAAAAAGTTATTGTCTTAAATGTTTTACATAAACATAAAAAATGAGAAAATCCGTAGTCCGTCCGAGTCGTGTAAAAAAAAAAAAAAAAAACACAGAATTTGATTATTTTCATCGTCTCGGGAGATATCGCAATTCGTATTTCAAAATTCGACAAAATTCGTCGCTCGTACACGGTGCGGACGGCCATGCCATCAAATTGCGCATCCGTTTCGGCACCTAGGAACGCCGGCAGCAAATCCGGCGCGAAAAATCGATTTTCGCAGGCTCGGGGGATAATTTAAATTTAAGGATGGAGGATAAGGGGCGATGATGCGGACGACTAGAACGGTACGTATTCGTTGAGCACGAGGACGACGTTGGAAATCGTATGAGGAAAAAATATCGAACCGATAGGGCCCCGGGGGCGTTTAAGCGGTTGCCTACGGACGAAATTCTTTTTCCTACTCGACGTGTACCGGCGGTACGGGTTTCCAAACGGTTCGTGTCGTGCGAAATCGGTAACACGGGTCGCGATTGGCTCGCGTATTTCGCAATCACCGCCCTCCGAACGTAATCGACAATTTTGCGTTCAATCGTTAGTTTCGGAGGTTGACGACGTGTTGTTTACCGGAGTTTAACGAAACGGTGTTTTTTATTTTTTTTTTTTTTTTTTTATAAACGAAAAACCGGATGCGAGAGGTTTTCGCAAACGGCCGGTTCGATTAGGAAACATAAGAATTTTGTCCGCGCACAACCGCTCAACGGCGTTCTCGATAGTTCACTAAAATTTGAGGACTACGGCCCCAAGGGATTGTTGCCCGGGCGAAAAACCGCGTGTACCGGACGAATTTACGTTGGGGTTCCGCGTCAGTGCGAGATGTTTAATTGATTACGATTTTTTTTTTTATTTTATTTTCGGTGGCCGGCAAGTTTACGATTCGGCAACGGTTCGTCGTTGTTTGGAACGCCGCGGTGATGGCTGCGGTGGCTATTTTTAGTCGGACTACTCGCGCGGTCCCGTCCGAACGCCCGACGATCGGCCGTGTCCGATTTAAATAAACCGACGCAAAATACAAAAAAAAAAAAAAAAAAACGTTCACTGACATCGACCGCCGACATCTCTGGAGGGATGGGAAAAGAAAATAGCAAAACTTTACCGCCGAGCGACAAAACCGCGGGACAAACTTCGCCCGAGGTGTCGATCCACCGGTCGCAATTCCGTCGACACGATCGGTTTTTTTTTTTTTTCACATTTACATACACCGAAAGCCAATATCGACCCCGTGAACAACACTTTACATTTTATACGATTTATTAAAAAAAAAATTTAACGGTTTAAAACGGGATACTTTGCATTTGAGCTTGATGACTTTTACAAATATTTTCAATATCCGGCCTTATGTAGGATATTGTTACTCTCATTTGCTATTCTATATATCGTATGTCAGCCATTCTCGTTTCTAAGTCTCAGTGTTGAAATACCCAGCTCGCATAAGTATGATGTCGAAAATTGTAATAAAATTTAAATTGTTTTAAATTCGGTTTGAACGGAAATCCAAAATTCTTCTGCTGTTATATCGGAAAATTTCATTTTCAGAGTTCGATCCTGTCATAGCGTTATGAATTATTCCTCTTCTACTAACATAAATTCATTACTTGACGTATTCTCGGTAGAAAACGAATTTCATATTCAATCATACTATTCAATATTCAATTCGGGAAAGATTTTTTTTTACTATTAATGCTAAATAATGCTCTATTATAATATGAATTTCTTTTTTTTTTTGAATAAAAAGAAACATGTGTAGCGTTTTTTTTTTTTCAATTATAGGCGTTCTCCAAAAAGATATATATATATATATATTTTTTAATGTTAATAGTTTACCGGCGGATGTTTGAATATTTTTGTTTTTTACCATGCATTCACCTAACCAGTATACACATATAGTTCGAAAGTAAACGATAACGTTTTTGCGTACATGTACAACGGTAAACCAACAAACCCTACAATGGTTCTAGAATATATGCAATATACAGTACACACGTCTTATACTTATGTGCTTTAGAAGTCAATAAAAGTCAAAATGTTAAGACAATGAAACTAAAAATTTAGTTTACTTTCCACTGGTTTTAACATTTTGTGGGGGAACACCGGTTAAGAACCACTGGAGTCTATATTATAATTAAATTGTCAGATACTTTATTTTTTGTCGTTTTAACATACGACATTAAAACGTAAATGCATGTTAAATTCTGAGGTCAAATATATTAAATCGAATATACCTATTCAAAAACGTACTTTTCATCTTTTTTTTTTTTTTAGGCAGCTCAAGATAAATATATTCGATATTACTGATGTATCTTTTTTTAGATTCTGAACGTAGCCAGGAATTTTTTGGTTTTACACTACGATATGTGTATATTTTATTTTTTTTCCACTCCTTGAACGACTTTTCTACCACACGTCTTGCACCGATTATAATGTGTAGTATCTTTTCTGAAAACATTTCGGATTTAGCCGGTGCATAAGAAGGATGAGTAATTTTTGTTTGATAAATAAACGTATGGAAATCGGGACATTTACCGTAATAATAATGGTTTCAATATTTTCGATTTAGATATTTTGTTGGGATTGAGTTGAAAACGTAAAGACTTAACATTTTCATCGGATATTAATATTAGCCTATACTAATCGGGCAGAATGTTCAACGATATCAAAGGATTTTTGTGGTGATATTTATGAGCATTTGAAATTTTCGAGTATTTTTAGTGTTTAATTGGATTTATGTCGACATACTTCGCACTGTAGGTGGGCCACTGTTGTAGGTGAACAGTTTCGAAAGTAGGATAGTGAGTGGAATTTAATTTATATTTTCACGCAACGATAAATTATTGTTAGGCTAGGTTAGATTAGGTTTTTTTTTTCTCCGAAGTAACCAATAAATCGA
The DNA here is from genome assembly GCA_956483605.1 of Tuberolachnus salignus. Taxonomy (NCBI): domain Eukaryota; kingdom Metazoa; phylum Arthropoda; class Insecta; order Hemiptera; family Aphididae; genus Tuberolachnus; species Tuberolachnus salignus. The sequence goes on along the minus strand of OY101429.1, from coordinate 1,796,704 downwards.
ATAAAACCATCGTAATTTGTTGTTAGTCTTTCAAGTTTATTTCAAAAAAAAAAAAACAACTGTTTGAAATCTAGAAAAAAAAATTGTTCAAATAATGTACCATCCGGCGGAAAACCCGTGTGAAAAATCGTTTTTACCAACCAAACAAAAAAAAAAAAAAAAAACGTTTTCCGAGACTAAAAAATACACATCTGAGTAGAACGTAGAGTTTCTTCGGTACACTGAAAATCTAAAAAGAAGTTTCGAATTTATTGAAGAATAAAAAAAATAATTACGCATTATTGGAAGTCTGAGGTCAATGCATGGATCATATAATGCATCGTTATAATCCGCATTTGTTTTAAATTATTTTTATGGTGTAAGTACCTTTAAAACTACTTGGACTAAAGGACCGCCACATGTGTTCGGTGTGCGGTAAAAGTACAGTTCGATTAAATGGGATTTATTTAATCGAAAATAATAGATTATACTATATTACACTGACGCGTGTACGTTGTATTTTTTTTTTTTTTTTTTTTATTCGGACGACATGGTAATGTTTATCGTTATTTGAACCGCGAATAAAAATATCCCGGCGATTCCAATCACCTGCGTGCAGCGCGAGACGATTTTATTTTAAATCGCAGTCGGGTTATGGTAAATTTAAATTGAAAGAGAAAATAAATAAAAATAAAAACATATTGATATATATATGTATTCTGTTGTATACCGTGAACGGCAAAAAAAAAAAAAAAAATACACCGCGGCACGAGTATTTATTTTTAATGGTTTTGTTATTTTAATAGAGCAGACGATTGTTTTTACATTGACCGGAAAATCGAATTGTTACGATACCACGGGACATTCGTTTTCGATATTATTATTTTTTTTTATATAAAAATTTTACAATATTACACGTGCGCGTGTACGTTAGGTTAGGTATTAATAACCGTCTATCGGAGTATCGGATTACCCTACGGTTATATTATTAGTCCGGTGATGAATTATTATTATTACTTTTTTTATTTTTTTTCCCCTCCGTTCCACGGTAAATGCGGAATGCGAAACGGCAATGACAGACCAACCGCTACGGAATAAACGACGGAAATGTTAATAAAAATTTAAAATACATACGTAAAAACCGTACAGCCGGGTATCTAATCTAGATATAGATTCTCGTACCGGTGTTGTGGATTTTCAATGAACAATCGATAGGTTATCGAAACCGTGGTAAGAATTAACGAATTTCGTGAATTTACCCCATACGTATGTGCTATACTTCTATTGTGTCCACCGACAACTTACCGTTTGAACGCAAGAACACCTATCGAAATATTATACAAATTATTAGCCTATAGCCATACGAATCTGAGACGGATTGCCGGACAATTCTGACTTATTACATACTAAATTATTTACTATCGAAATTCGACAAAACCCGATTAGATGTTGTCATTTTAATGTAAAATGTACGCCAAAATAACCGTCTTTGGCGGTATCGGATTACCGTACTAGTAAGTCTGATGCTTTTGTTTTATTATTAAAATCTTGTTTCGCCGGTCCCAGCGATTGTTTTTTATAACCGGGTTACAGCAACGAAACCATTTGCCGTACATTTTCTCATTTTTTACTACGTTTTTTCTCCGATTATTATGAAAACTACAAAAAAAAAATTTAAAACAAAAACGAAAAATGACCCGTACGTTTTTCTAAAATTTAACAAAAAAAAGTATGAACACACATCATGATAAAACAAACACATTTATCTTTTTGCTCAGAATCCAACAAAAAAAAAAACACTATTGTATGTATATACACTCTGATTTTGTCTTTTTTACCATTGAGTACAACTCACGGTAAACCTTTTGTCAAGTATTCGTACATTTCAGTTGGGCCAAAACCGATTTATTCGCATAAACCGGCGAATAATGTGGAAAATGCCACGAAATTTACGATTTCCCTCGCACTCTAGATTTTAAACGCTTAAAAATAAATTTGTATCAATTTTGCGATAATTCCTGAGAGGCCAAACACAAATTTAATCAACACGAAGCCAAATAAAAACTAAAAATAATTCCAACCGTTTCGCTGTTGGAGTTTAGGCTAAAACAGGAAAAATTTTCGAAGCACGCTTTATTTATATTATAATATTCAAGTCGTCATACTCCGTTATATGAGAACTAAACAATAACGGCCTCGGCGGACTCCTGTTACCGTCTCGATCGGGGGGGCGCTAGAATATTTTCATGACTACGAACATTTATTTGCTTCTCGGATTGTATTTAGGCACGTCTTTTACAGAACAGTAACATTACACACCTTCTCTGTGAAACTATGCGCATATTATATTACCACTACCGAATTTCTCTTGTCGAATACCAGAGCAGTTTGGAAATTGACGTAGGTATTCATAGAAACGGGTGGCCCGCACCGATCTTTTTCTCACATTCCCTATCATTTTTACTGTATTCCGTCCATCAGCCCATCGTAACCGGGATTACAGTTGGTGGGACGTCCATTTTTAAAAATTACAACATATAAAATTTGTTAATAACTCTAAACGTTTTGTTTTCAACGAAAACAAAAAAAAATTTAGAATAAATATTACATTATAAATGTTCAAAGAGTACAATTTATGTGATAACAACGAAAATATATTTCAATTTACGTAATAGAAAAACTGTGGTAGGGTCCGGGCCCAATGGACCTATCCTAACCCAACCTGCCTTCCTACGTTTCTCTGGACCATTTTCCATCTGGTTTCCGTTCGATTGCTGCTTCTAACGTTGCTCGTTTCCTCCTTTCGCGTGGCGGATCCAAACCAATAGATTCTTTGTTCCCTTTTAAGTAGTTATGATCATAATGTAATAAAGTTAGATTCTGAGTGGCGCTGTTCACTTTACAGACGATAATTTTTCGTTCTACATAAGCTCCGGAAATTACAAAATAGCACCGACAAATGGACGATAAATACAAATTAACGTTTGTGTATTTTTCAATTCACTCGAAATCGTTATTTTCCGAATGTCGGATATTCAAAAGAATTATTGGAGATATTGCGGCGTTGAGCATTGTAAAATAACTAGGAATTGTTTGGTATTTCGTTTAAAATTGATGATTCCAAATGTAGATATTTTTTTTTTTCAGTCGTATTTACATGGGGAAAGAGCAAAAATATTTATATACCTTTCTTTATACGCATGAATAATAATTTTTCGATTTAAAATACAAAACGTAGAATTCTTAAAATTTCATTAAGTTACTAATAAAACGGCATTTAAACGAGAATTTTCCATTTTACTCCGGTGCAAAACGTAATCTGTTAATACTGTATTGTCTGCATAAAAGTTTTGATCTTTATAAGTATATTAATAATTAATATCTGTTTTATACAAATTATTATTATATTACGTACTCGAGCGAAACCGGCGGCGTCGTATACATAAAAATAATTAATTTTCATAGGTACCTTAAAACAATCGATGAAATATAATGAAACTCACTTAAAAAAAAAAAAACAACAATTTATTTTTAAAAAAAAAATAAAAAATGTACGAGTATAAAATACGTTTAACAAAAGATCCAATAAGTCCACAGCGAAAATGTATAAAATTTCGCGAATAGAAAATATGTAAAAAAAAAAAAAATCACTGTTAACTTTATTTTTCCAACAGCTGTTGGATATTTTTATTTTTTTTTCCTGAACATTTATTTCAGGATATGTCGTTCGGTGATTACGACGTTGCATATCTCTATAAATCTCGTTTGGTTCCCGTCGACCGTCGACCGTCTGGATTATTATCGAATAAAGACAAAAGTTTTGAATTCAATCGCGGAGCATACAAAAATGTTAACTCGTCATTTCGTCAAAAAATCGTACGCAAACGTCGGAGCTGAGGGGTCGCTAAGATAATGTTTACAATATTAAAACCGGAAGGAAATTCCATTGATGTGGAAAACCGAAGATAGTCGTGGCAAAGCTAAATTTAATACACCTGTACGTGTGTTCGGGGGTCGGATGAAAAGCGATTTAAAAAAGACGTTCGGCGGTAAAGGCGAAAAGCGAAATGGCAAACACAGTGCAAACGCTTCGGAATAGACAACGGGTGAATGTTAATAAATATATAATACATAAAAAGTGTACAACAGGTCCATTGTCTAATATATACGTATCGGTATCGTGGATTTTTATTGATAACTCGGTAGGTTATAAAAACCGTCGTAAAAATAAACGAATTTAATGCATTTCCCCTGTACATATCGCGTCCGTTGGTATAAGGTGACGGCGATAACTTTCTGTTTAATCGCAGAATACCTCTCGAACTATTAGAAAACCTATTGACCTACAGGCACACGAAGCTGGGCAAGTTACTCGGCAAGTTACCCGAATTATCAAAATCGAGTTATCTATCATCAAAATCCAATACAATCCGATTGGACGTTGTTATCTTTTACAAAAATTACGAAATTACCAACTCAGTAAGTTTAGAAGTTTTATTTTTTTTTTTTTTAACGTTTGACGTCAAAAAGAACGGAAAAACACACATCATAGTAAAACCAATACAATCCCCACTACGCTCAGAATCTAAATCGTTTATTATAAATTACAAAGTTTTGAAATTACAGAAAACGATTATTTTAAACTTTAACAACAAGGCCGTTTCGGGATTCCGGTCTCTCGTAGACTGAAATTGGTCTTTCGTGGACCAATTGTCCCCCTCGCACTTAAAAAAAAGTATTTCTACGTGATCACTGAGAGGACGATATACAGTATTATATTATATTATATATATATATAAAACTTTTAGATTTCTTTAGAAAGTTCTGTTTCTATTTCATATCGCTGATAACTTCTCAATTGTCAGTTATCGTCTGCGTCTCGTGTTGCCATGTTACATTATGATAGACAAAATCACCGGTCCCATTTGAATATTTTAAAACTAAAGTATAGATTTTTGAGAAAAAAATTACTAACTTGTTTGTTAACGGGTAACTTGTGTTAATATAACACGTTAAAATAGAATTTTTTTTTTTTTTTACGTATTCAAAACAACGCATAATTTATAGAAAGTTATTTAGAATTTAAACTTACTAATTAAGTTTAAAGTTACTAACATAAGTAAATTTTTAACTAGCTAATGTCCACCTTTACCGCCGGTATATTTAACAACTATAGTTTTATAACACTGGAGATAACCAAAAAATAACGTACTGGAGTAAAACAAAAATGCATCGAGTCGCAGGCTACTGACGACGGTCAGTGTGTTGCGTAGTAGTTGTTGATTTTACTTTTTCCATTATTAAAGAATATAAAAAAAACTACACAGATTTTCATAATATTAGTATAATAATGGTTTACGTGAAAAAAAAAACTAAAATTACGTATAAAAAATAACCACAGATATTAGACTGACTTTTTTTTATAGAATAACGACGTATTAAAATCGAATACAATTTGCGATTGATCCTAACATCACGGGAGGAGGAAAAAAAAAGAAAAATCTTCGCGTTTCACATAGTTACTCCTGTCTTTTAAGGATCTTTTACGAGCAGTAAAATTACCTATTTTTTTTTTAAACGATTAGAAATATATATGATAAAAAATAAAACAAGATTTAAAAACAACAGGCTGCATTATTTTTCTATTATAATAATTATTAAACAGTCCAAATAATATTTAAAAAAAAATGATGAACGGTTTAAGGAGGCCGCTTTTTTTTTTCTAAATAAATAAAGCTTTTGCAGCAAACAATACGAACGTTTTATATATATATATATATAACTAAATGGCCCGAAAACATTAGATATTTTTTTTTTTTTTTTTTATAATATATCGCAAACACATTAATTACAGTAGCATCATATCAAATTCTTTTGGAATAACGAAGAGAACATCGGAGGGGAAGGTTAAACATCATTAATCCCGCTTAGTGCTGCTGCTTCTGCAAGCGAAGGACTGGTTTCATTATCTGCATTATAGCGGATAACTCTTTTTTTTTTTTTTTTTTGTCAATGCGAGTCCGAGGGGTCAAAGGCCAACAGCGAATCCAGAAATAAAATAAAGGTGTAAATATTGTGCGCGTATATTATTATAGTCTGTCAAAAAAAATTTTGAAAATGTTCGCAATTCAATTTCGTGTATAAAGTGTGCGTTTTTACTAAAATGGCGATACGAAATATTTCACACGAGCGCACTCGAAATGAAATACGATTTTTTCTAAGATGATCGAAACTACCGAATTACACGTGTTAGGCCTATTTTCGAAATATCAAACCATGAATAATTGTACTTATATTTTTCTCAAATAGAAATTCCCGTTTAAAAAAAAAAAAAACCGAACAATCCTATTTTTATTTTCTTTATTTCACACAACTTTGACGACTACGATATTTTTCTAACTCGTGAATTGCCTACGAATACAGCCAATTTAAGTTTCGATTTATAAAACATATTTTTAATTGTATAATAATTTAAAATGCTGTCTGTACTTATATTTGTCCACCGAAAGAACAATTGATTTCCTTTTTTTATTTTTTTTTTTGAAGTCGTGTGACGATTGATTTTGTTAAAAATCATATATTTTAATAAATTTGGTGATAGAAATAAATCGTACGAGTCAAAGTCGCTTGAATGTAAATAGGACAATTCAAATATGCCATAAAAAATAAGTGTTTCCGACTGTGAAAGTGTAAGTTTTCGTTGCGCATGCGTATGAAAAAAGGGCTCAAAATATAAATTTTGGTATCCTAATTACCGCGTATGCAAAACACGTCTGCGTTTGAGAAAAAGCACCGAAATTCAATAACCGCTTAGGTATTAGGGTTATTTATTTCTTTTTTTTTTTTTTTCTTTTGTACGTTAAAAAAAGATTGACGACTTAAAGCAGTGTAGTATGGGCAGTGAGTATCCCGCCGGGACGTGTGCGCAACGAAGTCACGGAGAGAATATGCAGGAAGAAATTAGACAGAGGAAAAAAAAAAGAAAAAAAAACGTTATTAAACAAAATCAATAACGTATACCTACATATATTGTTGATTAAAAAAAAACAAAATAATAATAATAATAATAATAAAATTGTCGTGTGGCACAGATTTTTTCGCGCGACACAAAGAAGAAAAAACTACTCGACTACACGTATCTACAATTCATTTTTTTTTTTTTTTTTTTGAACGCGCCTCTTAGCCGTATAATACCGCAGACATACGTATTTCAAATAAAATATACGCGACCGGGGTTTTTTATTTTATTTGTAACCGCGACCGCGTACGGACGTTCAACGAGCCCGCTGGAAATTCGTTCGACGCCAAACCCCTGTAATCGACGAGTGTGTGTACTTTGTGCTCGGTGCACTTTAAACGCGAATTATTAAAACATTTAAAAAAAAAAAAAAAAATATTACATTTCGAGCCGGTCGGGAATACATTATCGCTGTGTTTAATGGTGTTTTTGTTGTTGACGAAACCCGGTGCTGCGGTGAAAACGCGTGGGTACTTAAAACGCTAAACTTTAACGTAAATGCCCCCTGTAATTGTTGTTTTGTTCGGATATACGTGAGATAAAATTAACATTATTCAAACGTCGGGGTGTACGTGTATTCTGGAGAATACAGGGCGGATTTTTCAGAGTATTCCGAGTAGAAATGCGCAAAAATTCTAAACATCGATAGTGTCGATACATTGGATTTCCGAGGAAAACGTCGATGTTTTTAACACAAATTATTTTTATAGCACGAAAACGAGCGGAAAAAAAAAAAGGCATCCGATGATCACAGACAATCATCAATTTTTATAAGCCTGAAGGGTCGAGTTTTTTTATTTTTGAAAATAAAATAAGCGAATACTAAATTACGGACTAAAAAAAACAACAACAACAATTTAATTCAAGGCGTAGGTATATTAAATTTTATTTTATTTAAATGTAAGTAATTCTTTAAAAAAATATGTCATATACTGAATACATTTACCATAGTGTATCGTCTGAGGATTGTAAAAATAGAAGATTGTTTAAATGCATAGATGTTAACCGATTTCTTTGTTTATTCAAAGTCATTCCCGCTTTAGAAAATAAACGTTCACTAAGGTCAGACGATAAGAACTGCGCAAGCAAATCACCTGCCCTCATTTCCAGTTCGAACAGAATAGATTTATAAATATATAAAAATAATTTTAAAAATAATGTTAAAACATCGAAATAATTGGTTAATGATCCACATCTGGATCAACATCTGCTGGTAATGGAAACATTTGTAGTTGTTTTCTTTCCAATGTTTATCAAAAATGTGTCGCGACTTATAAAAACTGTCTATAATATGCCGCGACAATAAACAAATTTGAAAAAACCTCTGATTTAGATTATAGTTTTTTTTTTGAAATTTAAAACTTTTTTTTCATATTGTTTTACTCATTTCGGCTATTGTGGACAACTGGTAAATGTGGAGAATTTTAAACTGATCTCAACGTAAAGCCGGAATCCATTGTATACATATAATTATTAGGGTTCTGGTTTTTTATTTTGAAGTAGAAAATTATATAGAGTGCTGTCCGGAAATATATTTCAATACATCTAAAAATACGGTCCGCAAAATTTAAACTCGATTAGACCTAATAAACAGGGCAGGAATAACAATGGCAAATAATCACTTCTACAATAAAAAATTCCATACCTATTTTTAGTAAAATTAAAATTTAAGAAAGTATACGTCAAAAAAGAAAATTGTTCACGTTTCATAACACTTTGAGCTTAAATCGCGCCCTGATAATTTCGTCCAATTGTTCTCAAATTTTTCGGACTCTAATTTGAAATGTATTGGTTCAAATTTCCGGCCGGCATCCCATAAAATTAAACAAAAAAAAATTCTTCTCGTATAAATAACGAAAGCGTCCTATATTTAACCGTTGTGTAATTGTGTAAGCTTTAGTTGAACACTTTTTTTAAAATAATTGTCACTCCTACACCTTGAATGGTACATTAAACGATTATTACCATTGGATCTTAAATTTCCAACCCCTCCTCCCCACTTTTAATACGTATTCTGAAATAAAATTATAGAGTGTATAGGGTAATAAAAATTGCATATCCAACTTTAGATGGATATCTAAAGTACTTTTCCATTTTTCCGGTTTTAAATTTTAATTTTTCATAACTCGTAAACAGTGTTGTGGACTTATATCGAAAACGTTAAGAAAGAAAATAAGAGAATATATATTCTCTTTTCGAGTCTAGTTTGAAAATCATGAGTGTTTGGAAATCATACGTCGATATGCGTTTGCGGTGTACGGAATGGGGGTAACGTTTCGAAAACATTTTAAATAATATCGTTAGAAAGACTAATTCGATCTATATAATGACTGAAAAAAAAATAAATAAAAAACCAGCCTATATGCTGGACGAAAATTATAACACAATGGTTAAAACTAAATAAATATCGTGTTGTTGATTACAAAAATCTAAAGTATAGAATTTTCATGTTTAACAATACGATAATGTTTTTTTTTTATTATTATTTTTAAATATAATTATTATAATAATTCGAATATATTAAACTCGAAATTTACGTAAGTACTCGATAATAACAATTTGATTGTTCTAATGAGGTTAATATTTATATTTTAGCGCTACAAAATTATTAACGTTGGTAAAATAAAATGTATCTTTTTTTTTTTTAAAAAAAAATCTAGGGAAACATTCACAAACAATTTTCATGTTTATTACGAAAGAATTAGAGTCGAAATAGACGAGGGGGGGACACAACACCAATATTAGTTAATAGACGACACGATACAAACACCCATCTTAGCGTATAGTCGAATATATTAGTTTTTACCAATGAAATTCAAATAACTTCTATTAGTAAACATTAATTTAATATTAAATATAAATTTATTCATTTTGAGACATCGAGACATACGAAATGCGTAAATAAAATGCTGTTCGTAAAATTAATTCAATGCTTAGTAGTGTATAATTATTCGTATTTTTGTTTTAAAGTACGATTGATTATTTTTTTTGTTTTTTTTTTTTTTTTCTGGCAATTATTTAAATAATATTAATCGATTGTACATTAATAATCGTACGTGCGAAATACGCAACACCCGTACTGTGAATTCGTTTGGTCGCCGGCAATATTTTTTTTTTTTTTTTTTTTTTTTTTTTTTATCCCGCAAATCTGCACGTTTTTCAACATAACATATTGTGTACGGATTTTACTTTAACCCGAGACCGGGAAATAGTTAGGAAAACGCGCGGAAATATTCGGGACCAGGACCCATGCACAGACAGAACACGTAAAAGTCGGTCGTGGCGGTCGGCAGATTCGGCGACGGCGAAACCGGTGAAAACGTGTGCCCGGGGGTTACGGCGGTAGGAGCGAGGTGCCCCCGGTCGGTGGTTTGCGATTCGGGTGTACCGCGGCGGACACGAGCAGAAATAATACGCTCGAACGGTGGTAAGACGCTCGCCCGTTTCGATAGAAAAGAAAAACCGAAAACGCTCGATGTAAGAAGTACGATAAATACGTACGTTTGCGAACAGCGCCCGTTTTGACTTTCGCGCGCGATTAATTTCGCTGTACCCCGCGTCGGCCGTACCCGAAATGTAATATTTTATAGTAACCGGCACTTAACAGAGGGTTTTCCGTAACAAAACGACATCGATTCGAAACGGCAATTAAACGCAATACGTTGAAAACGACGAAGCACGCGGGTCACGGTTGTTTCAGCCTACGACGAAATCCCTACGGGGACGGCCGGTTTTCGTAAAACGCGAAAAACCCGACCAAATATTCCCGGACAATAAAATGGTATTTTAGTTCGGTCGGGAAATGTTCAATACTGTTCGGTATTTTTTTTTTTTTAAATTCTATTTCGTCGTCACTGGTATGATACTAAACTTAATTAACCCACGCAGAGTGCAGCGCGAACGGCGCACACGTGTCGGTGTCGGGTAAAAAAAAAAAAAAAAAAAAATGATAGAAAAAACGAGGTCGATCGATACAAATACGCACATATGGTATACGCGTTTATCAACACGGAAATAGAATAATTCGAGTGCTTTTTTTCATATTATTAGTAGTATTTTTTTTTTTTTTTTTTTTCTTATCCGCGACACGTAGAGAACGTCGAGAACGGAAGAACAGAACACCGTGCAGCAGTCGTTTAACGAATTACGATCGGCAAACAATTACACGCGACTATATTGGTTTTGTAAAAACGCAAAAGACAAAACGAAAAAAAAAAAAAATAAAATAATAATAAAAAACAAACGCTACGCGATTTTATATGTACACGCGGAAATAATCGTAAAAGCAAACACCGGCGAGACTACGACCACCGCGGGAATTATAATCGAAACGGTATTAATTCGAAAACCGCAAACCCGATAAATACTCGTCCGACAGTTTGGAATTCAATAAATATTACGGTCCGGTCAATTAATATAATATAAAGGGTTCAATTTAATTTTTTATTTTTTTTTTTTTACCACGATTATTTATTCCGAAGATTTTTTTGCAGAATTGATTTTGGTTTTTTTTTTTTTTTTGTCCGATCATTAACAGAAACGTTTAACGATATATTAAAAATGTCACGCTTATTATTCCGTACACCGTGTGAACGCGTATGGAATTTGGATTTTCAAAAAGCAACTAACCATTTACTAACCGGATTTGAAAAAAAAAAAAAAAAAAAAAGAATATTTCTCTAAATATTTCGATTTGCATAGCAACGACAAAAACGGATTTACCGTTTATGAGTTACAACCGGCTCTCGGTGTTTTGTGCACGAACAAAACGATCGTATATGCACTTTAATATTTACTGGAAATAGTTGAAATATGCAGTTAAATATTCCATGTCACAAAATATGCGGTACACTATGCATTAAAAAAAAAAAAAATAAAATCAAAATACACATACAGTCAAGAAAATATTATTGACGATACATAAAACAAAAAAATTATTTAACCAAAAAATAATACTAATATAAATATAAATGAAAAAAAAATCTTTCCAAAAATTAATTTTTCTCATAAAACGTTCAAAAACGGTAAAAAAATTAAAAATATTCGACATAAACAATCATTATACGTTTAAACTATGCATCCATATAAGGAGTAGGGGTAAAAATTCGATAAAAGTGTTAAAAAAAAAAAAACGCTTAAACAAATACTATAATGATTGCAACGAAAAAAGACGACACAAAAATCACTCGTCCGCATTATGTTTTCTATAAAAATAAAACAAAAATGGCATGCGGCGCTGAAAACGAGTAAAACCAATTACCGACACGTGATTTCAAATCGTCTGTTCATGTTTAAATGATTTTTCATATTTTTAATGGACGGTCAAATAAAAAAAAAATAAATGACATCCGTCTATTCCAAAACGTGTTTCATGGCCAAACAGTTATAAAGTATAGCGTAAAGTTTTGTTATGCATATTTCGGAATTTTGTTACAATATTTTTAAGACTAAATACACATTTTGTTTGGCATAAAAAAAATGTGTGATTTTTTTATTTTTTTTCTTATGTAATAAGAAGTTCAAAGTGCGGTTTTCCTGGCACAAACAAAGTAATTGCGAGATTTGTAATTAATCAAAACATTAGTTTAAGTACCTGAATTTTGGACGTAATATTAGCTCCGGTAATTTATCCGAATATTCCGAATTATTATCTACGAAGTTATATGAAAAAAACAAAAAAAAAAAAAACTATTCACAGTGAATAATCGGCTTCCTGAATAACGAAAAAAACAAACGCAATGCGAAATGTACGCTAATCGCATCGACATCAGCGCGGTACGAGTTTTAAAATATCGTAGGGATTCGATTAAAAAAAAAAAAAAAAAAAAAAATACACCGAGACCACGGCAAAAAATATTGACTATCTTTTGTATTATTTTTTTATAGCGCTGTACCGTTTTCTTTATAACGATAGAATTTCTGTACAATTCCGTCAATCGGTAAAATATAAGGTGTCCAAATCCGCTGGGAGTTTAATTCGATTTTCACTCGTCTGTCACTTTGAGTTCTTTACACAATTTTGTACGAATAATTTCAACGGCAAATTATCACAATTAATTATCATTATTCGGCACGCCCTAGACGATTAACGTTTAAAAAAACGCGCCGCCGAAATAAAATTATTGAGAGATCTATTAATTCGCGGGTACGGGGTGATTTGTTTCCCCAAGGCCCCGAAAATATTGACTTTTTTTTTTATTGAGATTTTTAATACTTTATCTTCATCATCTTCCTGTGGCTTAATTTACAGCCCGATTTGAGCATTTGTCACTTCGGCGCCAATTTCTCTTCAATCCTCGTATACTTTACGCACATTTTTTTTTTTTTTTTAATTTCAAACATCTTCGACGTGTCCTTCCATCCAATATTGCCCGGGTATTTCTCTATGTCATCCCCCCCCCCGTGTATAATGCACATGCTCGCATGTTTTACGTCAGTGTTCTCCGTTTTCTACATTCAGACTTTTCGGATATAATTTCTCTGCGAACACCTCATTCCGTCGGTATTTTTTATCGTCGTCCTATTGCAGGCGACTCGAGTATTGGTATGGCCCGTGGTTCACAATATTGTAATCGTACACTTTAAAAAAAAAAAAAAAAAAAAAAAATCCTATGTTTTTGTCGAAATTAAACCAAATAGGAAAAATAGAAATATTTTCCACGGTTTCGCTGAAAGAATAATAATAATAAAAATAATAATAAATAAAAAAACCAAAAAACTGTCCGAGCATAAATAATAATTGCGATGATATTAATAATGCATACGGTGTCGTAATAAAACATTACTCGGTTTAACCGCGGTCGGTTTGTTCGACGATGCTAAATTGTATCGTACTTGAAGCGAGACCGAGCAAAGTCAAAGTTGCACCCGTAGTTGTACACGTCGAAATTTAAATTTTCGCATTAACCGAGGCGGCAAACTATAATGTCCTGACCGTCGAGATTCTGCGGTTAAATACGGTGAGCGAGTAATATTATTGAAGTTGTAACGTTTTGGGCACACCGGCCGTCCTCATAATTCCATACAGTTTCGGTGTTTGGTCGTGTCTCTTGAGGGCAAGGGAGTAATGTTTGATTTTCGATGATTATTAATACAATTCTAATTGTTGTACAATCCATTTAATAGTATTTTATTAAACAGGAACGAATTGTACAGTGCTCGCTTTAAACGATTTCTAACCGGATTTGAAAAGAGAAAAAAACGAATATTTCTCTAAATATTTCGATTTGCATAGCAACGACAATAACGGATTTACCGTTTATAAGTTACAACCCGCTCTTGGTGTTTTGTGCACGGACAAAACGATCGTATATGCACTTTAATATGTACTGGAAATAGTTGAAATGTGCAGTTAAATATTCCATGTCACAAAATATGCGGTACAATATGCAATAATAAAGAAAAAAAAAATCAAAATACACATACAGTCAAGGAAATACTATTGACGATACATAGAACAAAAATATTATTTTAATAAAAAAAGAACCAAAAAAATAATATAAATCTAAATATTAATGAAAAACAGAATCTTTTCAAAAATTAATTTTCCTCAAAAATGGTAAAGAAATTAAGAATATTCCACATAAACATTCATTATACGTTTAAACTATGCATTTATCAAAGAAAAATGCAATAATTTGCTATTAACATTTTTTTTTTTTTTAATTATAACCTTACTGTTCCAAAACAAATTCATATGGAATCAGATTTTCCGAATAAAGATGAAAATACATAAAACTCCCGAGCTCTGGTTATAACGGTTTAAAGTTGGGACCGGATGTGTGAGAAAGTGTTATTGTCTAAAAATTTTAAAATCAAAAGTCATTTAAAATACAAGGAGTAGGGGTAAAAATTCGATAAAAGTGTTAAAACGCTTAAAGTTTGTTTGATTTTCGACTATTAATACAAATCTATTGTTATACAATACATTTAATAGTATTTTATTAAACAGGAACGAATTGTACAGTGCTCGCTTTAAACGATTTCCGAGTTAATAAAAACGCTCCCATTTTCTACGGTAACCATTAAAAGTCGCTGGATTTTCTCCCACCGGTACTTTTATTGAACAATTTTTACGCAATTCCTAAAGCATTTTCCAAAAGAATTGAGATTTTTTTATTTTGTCGGTACACCGATATTATATTCTATTGTTTCCTATGGGTTGCATTTAAAAACGAGGCAAACAACACGACTAAAACTACCACGCTCAGAATCGTTTATCGTTTGCAATGATTTATCGTTGCACGCCTTCACCGCGATCCACTCACAATGGTTTACGTAGTTTTTTCGGTTTTGTTCACTTTCGGTGAGGTATTTTTAATTTTTTTTTATTTTTGCAATTCAATTGTTACAGCGCACGTGACAAAATCGATATTAGTTATTAATTGATGTTAAAACGGACGCGCGAAATAATATTCTATTTAATCGAAGTCCGTGTGGATTTTAACGGAAATAAATCAGATTCGGAAGACGGGAAAAATGTATTTTACGGGAAGGAAAAATGTGCACTAAAAAAAAAAAAAAAAGACAAAAAAAAATCAATTTGAAACTATTTGGTATTATAATATTTTCTAGCTTACACATTTTATCCGGGGGAATGATAATATCTTTCGGGTATTATGATTATGTACGTTGTGTTTTTAAAAAGAATTCAAACACTACGAATTAACGAATATATAACGTTTGAATAAAATACTGAAACGGTTATGATGGATGAGTCCTATACAGAATGCGGGTGATAGAGAGTGAGAGAGCGAGAGAGCGAGTGACTGAGAGAGCGAGAGTTTAATGGATAAAAATAACGAGCATTTGATAGTCGGATTCTTTTTTTTTTTCTATTTTTCTATTTGTCTCTCGTTCAGTGGTGTCACGTCCGCAAAGACGGTCGGAAACAGCGTGTATAGAAATAATCCCCGCCGATCGGGAAATAAATAACGATTAGGAGATATTGTATAAAGAGCGTACTCGATGGGGTCAACCGGCGACAAAGGCCGAATTCGAATTTATCGTCGTCGCCTTGAACGAGCGTAATAATAGTATCACGTTTCGTGTAAAACCGACCCGAGATCGCTCATAAACGCGTACAATTTTGTACCGGATACCGCCCGCTCTAAACGTCGTTTGTAATTGAGATGAAAACCGTTTTTATCGTCAATCGGCACGGTCACCTGGCACTAGTATTTGTATTTCGTCAATTATCCGAAATATATTGCCGGGTCGGCCCCGGTTCGACAGTTCTCGTACGAGTTCGGCCAAAGCACAAACCGCACGAGGCATAAGAAAACAAAAAATGAGATTGACGCCTGTCTCTATTGACGTCACAATTGACGACCGGTGAGCGGAAACAACAACTATTACGATATATCGATCGAATTATTTAATAATAACAATTGTGTGCCGAAGAAAGAAAAAAAAATGAAATTATTCTACACTAATAGTAGAACACGTTACGAGCGTTTTAACACGACGGAAATTAACGTCACAGATATTCTTAAAACGGAGTGTGAGGAATCGGAAATGGTAGACAAGAGGAAGGAAGACAATTGGACGACACCTTTAATGCGAGGTTAAGATATATGTGCGCAATTAAAATATTTCGGCACAAAGATGCGCGGCGAATCTATGCAACAAAAATAAATAAACGAAATAATTGAAATGCAGAGTATTAAGGGCTAGGAGACTTGCTAAAAATGATTGGATGTTGCAGAAACGACTATAATCGTTTATCGATTCGATAAACTGAAGGCCTGATTTTGGTACGATAAAAACAGTTCCATAACTATATTGAACTAATAAGACGAAATATTTATCGGTGTTACATCGATTTTTTTTTTTTTTTTTACCGGCAACACACCTCGAATTACCGATAGATAACCTGAAGAAGTTGGCGGGTCGCACATGGTTTATTAAAAAATAACATATATATATATATATTTGTAATATCAACAAAACAATACATTTACAAAAGACCTCTTCAAATATTCTACAAAATAAAAAAAATTAGAATTTTCAGTAGACGAATCCGTCTAGGAAGTCTATTAGACGACGACCTGCCTCCTTCCCATCGTGCACTCGTCCACGCCCGCCGCGAAACGAAGCAACAATGGCCCGAAGGCATTGCCTCAATCGTCCGGCGACCACCATCATCACGTCTTTCGAAAAACGGACCACCGCCCTCCTGTTCGCCGGGTTTTCCAGCATTAATGGCACCAGTACAACCGGATCGACGGGCTCGATCGTTCGGACGTGGCGTTTCCGGCGATCGCCGTGGTCCGCAATGGGGAAAACCCGACAGGCACGGGGCGCGGCCGATTCTGCACAAGAACCCGTTGAAGCATCCGTGCCCCGTCAAGAGTTGCGCGAGGTGAACGGAGCCCTCGCCGTGGTTCCTGTTCGCCCAACGGCCCAGTAGTTCCGGGAGAATCAACGTACCCGCCCGTCCCAACCTCACCTCGGGGCACGGGTGTGCAATTTCCAAAATCCGTTTTCGTCCGGTTATTCTATGCGAACGCTCCCGGATACGTCCGACTGTATGTCACGGAAAACGCGTGGCTAGTAAAATGTGCCCCACCGCCACCAAAAAAAAAAATGCCCCTAAAATAATGAACGTTCATAAACCGTTGCGATCCCGTGCGTCGTTGACACGAGACGATTTTCATTAATGTCAAACGTCTTGAATGGAGGTAACCTGGTAAAAAACGGGCTACACTCGGAAATCGTATTGGTGCGTACCGATTCGTTTTGCCCGTCTTTCCCTTATCCTTCTAAGATGTTGGTTATTTTGTGTTTTTTTAAGAGACTCTGCCCTCTAAATATAAAAAAAAAACCTACATCCCCGCCCGGTATGTGAACGGGCATAGTAAAAACGGTACGAAATAATAATAATAATATTCGTTCGCCGGGAAAATAACAGAGAATAAAGATCGCTGCAAATTGGACGCCGTCTGCGAGGTTTATCGACCATACGATATTTTACGTTGGCGTGTAATATTATTATAATAATATATACGAAAAACCGTTAGAAAAAAAAAAAATAATAATAATAATAAAAACACTGCGAAAATATACATATATGTATTAAAAAAAAAAAAAAAAAAAAAGGGGTTCCCGTAAAATAAGAATAGGTACGCAAAAAGACGATTATATTTTTATTTATTTAATTATTTTTTTTTTTTTTTTTTGCGGTCTTTCGTGTGTACCGAACAATTTAAAATTTTATTTTCCCGTGTACCTAGCTTATTTCAACGACACGCGAAAAATAATGTCTATACGTATTCGTACAATATTACGACGACACAAACGATTATTTTATACCGTTGGAAATTGCCTATTATCCTCAATCTGCGATCGGCAAGACCGGTAAACGATTTTAAATTGTACGTGGATTTCGTATCGGATTGTGTTTCGTTTGTTCGCCCACACCTACGAAATACGTCATTATTGTATCTGTAAATTGTCGTAGGGCAAAAAAAAAAGCACCGTCTTTAAAAACGTATTGTTTTTTTTTTTTTTTTTTTTTAACGATAAACCGTGACGCTTTGCCGTTTAATCGTATCGGGTAACCGACACGTAAAATCGGTTTTTTTTTTTTTTGGAATATCCGTCGCGTAAAAAACGTACAATAGTTTCGACGATATTCGCAACAATATTGTTGTAAAACGATTCGCCGACAATATATATATAAATGAAAATATACTGGTCGGGAAGAAGGAAAGCGGAAGAAAAAAAAAAACAAAAAGGAAATGTAATTATTGCGCAGACCGGTAGAACGTACGATTGTTAATACCCTTTAAACGCAATAATATATTACTATCGTCGGGGGTTGATCAAGAGAGGTCGAGAAGATGATGGGCCGCCCCGTAAACATCATCGTTACAATATAAAACCGTGTAATAAAAATACTGCGCTCAATTTATCGACGATAATTCCGCCGCGCGGTGAAAAGTATATTGGGAGGAAAAAAAAAATAAAATAAAAAATATATTACGTATATTGTAATTATTATGCGGTCATATACGCCGCGGTGCGTAACTCACGATAATCAAAAAAAAAATATATTTACCGCGCCGAAAACGAAATTGTACCAGTAACAATACCGAAATATCGTAATTTCGAACGTTATTATTATACCGATCGGGTATAATTTATTAAAACGAAATTTAAGGCCAAAACATATTGTATTTTCTATTTTGTTTGGTTTTTTTTGCTCAATTTTTCCCGAAAACATAAACGTACGTACCGTGTCTGTAATTCGTCTTTTTCCCGGTTTTTTTGGACACTTTCAGCGGCTCCCTTTAGACCCTGGAACGCGGGAAACGAGAGTTGTTTTTTCATAGACGGATCGTGATCAAATTTGGATACGATTTCAATATGAATTTTACCATTTCGATGCGGAAAACGGGTGTTTATTATTAACATTTGAACACCGTTGCAAGACACCCACACCCCGACCGAACGAAGCCAAGAGGATTCAATTTCGTACACGAACGACATGTAGTATCACGGCCGTGATTTTCGGGTGGTATCGACTATCGACCGCCTTCCGTACAATTTTTATGCTGAAATTCCATGTTTCAATACCCGTTTTTTAAACGTCCCTTCGAAACACTCGAATCAAGTAACGATGGCAAAACGGCCGGCGAAAGATTCGTCTATTTTTTTTTTTTTTTTCTAAAAATAAATGTACCCGATGCTCGGTCGAATCTCCAATCCGTACAGACATTATTATCTATAGTAGTGCGATGGCGAAAAGAAAATACTCGATTTCGTCTAGACAATAATAATAATGATGACGATAATATCCGTTTCTGACCTTCTAGTTCTTCCACGCCTTCCTCGACTACGTCGTTCCGCTTATAATTCTCGGTTTTCCTAGAGGAATATTCCCTGGCGGGACCCTTCCCGACACTGTACGAAGTAATGGGTCGTGGTTTCTCCGGGCGTGCCCTGTTCACCGAAATCTCTTGTTTCTGATGGATGCTACCATGTTGGGTTCGTGATACAGTCCAAACACGAAAATAAACTTTTCGTCGGTAAATAATATTAATAATATATTAAACACTGAACTTAGGAAGACCGCGGTTTGCGTAATACAGACAATAGTACATTTTTCAGTTATAAAACACACGGGTTTAAACGATATTATAGGGAACAAAGGTATAAATCTCGTTCGCGATTATCAAAATATTGATGGGGGAAATATCTACAGAGATGCGAAACAACCTACTTTTGCTTCCGCGATATGGAACTATAAAACATATTTCGGATAATTGTATAATTGCAATACCAATACGATAAAACGTGAACGTGTAGGATAATTTCGTTTTTCGTATATACAAAAATGCTTTCGGTATTTTGTTTTTTTTTTGTCATTTAACATTTTCGTGTTCGAAAACGTTTTTGATTTTTATCGTTTTGCGTTTTCGTGTACGAAATCGTTTTCATTTTTTCCATGTTGCGATTTCGAAACGTTTTAATATCTAATTTTAAAATCGAAATCAACATCTAAAATTACGTAATTCTTCATACCGCAGTTTTTGTGCGTTTTATTGTGTTATAATGAATAGTTTTTTTTTTTTCATTTTTTCCCCCTCAAAAATGTTTTGTTAAAATAGCTTGTTGTTAGTTTGCACAATAGAATATAGTTACAGCTCGAAAATGTAAAACATCGACATATCGTATATAAGCGCAAGATCTAAGAAAATCCAAGCGATTGCGTACAGCTACTATTAAACCATTTTAATTTGATTTATTGAATTGAAAAACTTCAATTTTTTTTTTTAAAAATTTTCGTTTCTGCAGAATAAAAACCAAGAAACCACCGTTCCCTCTCCCTCTCGCGATTCTCGTGTCCGATTGTATTTTCACGCGTTCATAGATTCGAACGAGTTTGTAAAAATTCTGTAGTACGTACACGCAATGCGACAGATATAAAAATGTTTAAACCACCGTAAATAATATTTCAAACGTAATAACGGTTTTCGGTTGTTTTTTTTTTTTTTTTGCCCGCTATAAAAACGCGCATTATACAGACATACGGAGTTTATAATACGACCATTTCTGTAACAAATGATGTTTACAGAGTCATAAAACAATTTAATTCTCAGTAGTTTTGACGTTTTGTCGATGCAACTATATTATGAGCATTTTTAGATTAAACCATTTTCATTTCTTCTTCACCTACGCAACCCAAAGTCAGCTATACTGTTATCAGCACACTCTTACACGTACAACTCGTCCATTGTTTTTATTTTTTTTTTTTTTTTTTACAATTAATTTGTATTTTCTACGGTTTTGTTCGTGTCTTGCCAAATGGTATTGCCGTATGATTATTATCCGGTAGTAAATCCAATACCGGAAGACATATTCCGAAGGAATACGGGAAATACGACAACGATTCGTTGACCGGCTAACGATAATAATTTCATTCCGTCGTATTATTTTAACGATCGATCAAAACGCAATTGTTGTAATCGTTTAGCCGGTGAGACGGTTTTTTTCATCGCATCCATAATAATATTGTCGAATTTGTATTTGTATTTGTATTTTTTTTTTTTTTTTTTTTTTTTATTCGTTAATGAACCATAGCGATGGGACTTGATTTCATAAAACGAAAAACAAAAAAAAAAAAACGCAATAAACGAAATTAATTAACGATATTTCTTTTTTATTCTTAACTGTGAAATACTAATAACGATTTCGATAATTAAAAATGGTTTTTTTTTAAATATATATAAATAATAAAAATACGATAATATATTATGTGGCCTGATACATAAAACGTTACTTATTAGACGTTTAAAATAATATATCGTAATTTTATCGTATTTTTCCGGTATTTATATATGTGTTATCTCTGTTTGTTAAAATTACGAATAATGAATTAAAAAAATGAATTTATACTCAGATACGCAAGACCCTTGAGCATTAATGCAATTAATGCAATAATTCCTATTAATAGGCCCGGTGTTATCAAAAAATGTACGCACGCATATATATAAATACGGGGTTTTTTTTTTTTTTTTAAAAAAATGTTAATTCACGAGTATGTGCTTAACGTATAGTGTTTATTTTAAAAATAATAAACGCCGTGTCGTAGGCGTATATGTAATGTTGTTTACGTGAAAAAAAAAAATAAAAAAATACAACGTTCAAACGTATATAAGAATCAATTGTCCGAGAAACCGATAATTTCAACGACCACGGTGACATCCGGGATCGGCGCGGAATCCGGCGGCCAGTGGGATTACCGGCCGACCGTCTTGGAAAAAGCGTACGTCGAACTGTGCGATATTATCGTTTATTTTTAATTTTTTTTTTTTTTACTATATTGCTTAAATCCCAGTTTTGGCGGTGTATTCGTTTTATCACGAGGAAATGCCGGCTGCGTAAGCCGTTTTATTAACAACAGATTGCAAATTTTATTACCGACGTAAACCCCAATTAAAATCGCCGGAATCGCCGGATCCCGTCGACACTATTATTATTTCGGGGGAGGATAAACATTAGATAGCTTTTAACGTTCACCAATCGGAGGCGAGATTGTTAAACAACAGGGAGAGTAATACTTTTTCGAGAAAAAAGCGATAAATGAAAAAATAAAATAACCTAGAGAAAAGAAAATATACTGTGTTATATTTTACATAATATTATTCACCATTTTTTTTTTTTTTCTTTTTTTTTCGGTACGGCCTTTAAGACCCTACACCTTATCACGATCATCTCCCAGTTCGTACCCAATCTACATCTGACTGTATTTCTGTATTCCCGCAGTTTTCCCGAATAATTCCCACCCGGCCACCGCCATTTATCCATTCGAACACGCCCGTAGCGTTATTCCTACAGAGACTTTTTTCTGCTTTCTCTTCACACGTTGCAGTAATGTACTCTATTTGTTCTTTTCACAATGTCCGGTCCACGTACAATTTCCTTAAAAAAAATACCATTCACCCTTTGCTAACGATAGACGAACGATAAAATCAGATTGACACCCAACGATACCGCATCGATAAACCATTGGACGAATGACACGATTGGGCCCATAAAATGACGATGCGGTGTCGTCGCATAAACCATTCGATATAAATCGGTATACGATTAAAATCAACATTGATTCGAGAGTCGTAATCGGTATCGCGATTTTGATTTTATATTTTTTTTTTTTTTTAGAATTTTATACATCAAATTTTCAAGGGTTTAAAAGATTCTTTTTAAAAAAAAAAAAAAAAAAACTAAATAAACCGTTTTCGGGTAAATTTTGTGACGAATTCAAGCGTGTATTCAATAGTTTTATCCGGCAACCGGGATAGTCGGTAAAATTGGCAAAAGATTTTTGTACAAAAAAGAAATCCCCCTCGGTCCATTCACCGAAATGGATTTCGGGCACAGCAATTGAGTGGAAAAGTCTGAACATTAAACTGTAAAAAATGTTTTCGAATTTTACAAAAGAAATTTGGAAAATCGTCAAAGATTATCTAAAATATACTATAACCATATGGTAATAAAATGTAAATTCGAAATTGTTCGATTAATTCAAATTCTATCGCGCAGGAGGAAAAAATCATTGTAAAAATAATTATCTGCGTGAACGTTAGTGGCTGCAGCGTGTGCGCGTCTCGTCACCGAGTAGAAAAAAAAAAAACGCGAAAAATTCGTAATTTATTTATATTAAGAAAACCCGTCGAAATGAGTAAAAAAAAAAAAAATAATAAAATTCGTTCGCATTTTATTAATGGATAATCGTTGTAGCCCGACGTACGTTTATATTTTCTGACCCTTAAACCCCCGCCATTTACCAGAAGACCTACTCGTGCGGCGCATGCGCGTCATAATATGCGTTATAATCGCGATTATTTTTTTTTTTTTTTTTATCATTACCGTGTTTTATTTTATTTTTATTCTTTTCGCCTTATGCTCAGTAATTAAATTATATAATATAAATAGTTTTGAACGGCTCGGACTCGCCTTTGCGGCGCGAGCGCGTCGTTCTTGGCCGAACAATGCGAACGGTCGCGGGACAATGGACACGATCGCCACGGATATAAAAAACCATTTCTTCGTTGAAAATGATAAACTGATTAATGTACAGAAAAAAAAAAAAGAAAAAAAACAATATAATAATAATCGTATTGTGCGTATTATTCGCAAATAATCCGACGGTCCGCTAAAAATCGCGCGAGTATATCTACTGCAGTATTCGCATCGACGATGGTATTTTTACGGGGGGGGAAGGTTTTGGATTACATCGCCTCTTTTCCCGCGACTTTAGGTTTTAATCTCGTTCTATAGAGTTTCATTTTTTTTTTTTTTTTTTTGTATAATGAAATAATATACTCGGGAGTACACAAAACGGCTACGGTCTTTCAAGCTATCTTTTTATTTTACTTTTACGAGTATAATTTTTAAAATGGAAATTGTATAATTCCAGTAGAAAAAACACAATATGTCGTTTCTGAATATATCTCAGTTGAATTTGTATTTTGTTCTTAAACAAATATTTCTTTTTGCACGTATATAACCGGCCAACAACCCGGGTGTGATGTATTATTAAATTACAAAAAAACGATTAACAAAATAACTCTCAAGAACAGTTCGCAGGTGAAAGTTGTTATTTTTACAAATAATAATCACTGAAATAATCTCTATCGAATGAAATACAAATTTTTTTTTTTTTTTTATTATTATAAAATTTCATATATTATTGTGTAAAAATATCTATCACAATATTTCGTTTTATTACTGATGTAATAAATTCAGAAAATTAGACAATTTTAAGAGGCCATTTGAAAAATTTGCCGTTCCAGCGAAATTTCGTCCCCCGCGTAATATAAAAAATAATTCACTCCATTCTAATCTAATAACGAAAAAATAATGGCACTTTAATGAATCACTCTAAATAATAATAAAGCTATTTTCTAAACGAAATTGCATAGGTAGTAAAACAAAATAACTATATAAAGGTAACGGTTGCCGAGTAGTAGACATAAAATAAATATCGTTATTTTAATCAAAACGGCCGTAATAGTAAATTGTAATTGAAATTATTTTCTTTTACAGTTACGGCCGCTATTACTTGACGCGGTATTTTTCATATAAATACTAAACCGTATATAAGATTGTAAAACGAAAAATAAAGCACCGAGTAATAAAAAAAAAAAAAAACTAATTTTCTAATGCGTTTGAATAACCGTACACATTGTATGCCAAAAATGAGTTTATAAGTCCGCTGTAAGCATACGAAAAAACAATAACATAAAATAAATAAATCAATCGAAACAGATTATTAATTGTTCGAATATTAAAAAAAAAAAAAAATAAATATTATATCCCGAGAGTATTTTCAAAACGGTTGGAAATGTTAACACTATTTCGAAATGTGGCTAAACAAATAAAATTAACAAAACCAAAGAAATGTGAATTATAAAATTATAAAAATGTTTAGTCGTTTTTTTTTCAAAACAAAAGCCGCGGCCGTATATTTTTACACCTTTGCGTGTATATAAAAAAAAATATACACGGGTGTCGCTACACATTTATTTTTAAACAATGAAAACTTTACGGTTATTCTTAGAGTGCTCTTCGGATGATTTAAGGAAGAAAAATAAATTCTCGACCGCATTTGCTTCCGTAATTGTGTATACGAATATTTTAAATATTAAGCGTTTTAGAAGAGTGTTTTTTTTTTTTAACCTTATTGTTAACAACTTTTC
The DNA here is from genome assembly GCA_956483605.1 of Tuberolachnus salignus. Taxonomy (NCBI): domain Eukaryota; kingdom Metazoa; phylum Arthropoda; class Insecta; order Hemiptera; family Aphididae; genus Tuberolachnus; species Tuberolachnus salignus. The sequence continues at coordinate 1,771,000 of OY101429.1, read as the reverse complement.
TACCGGAAATCTTAGACCGGTGACCGGTGAACGAACGAATTTCAAAGGAGCAAAATGTGCGTTGTTTCGATAGTCGATTATAAGAGAAATGGACAAGAGATGTGCCAGAGGCAGTAGGATTAGTATTACGAATGAAAGTTAATGGAAGGAGCAGAGAAGAGATACGAATGCTGTTGGGGTGCAGATGTAAATGACGCGGAAGACTTGATCAAGTGGAGTATTCAGGGTGTTGGAAACGAGCTGTGGACGACCCCGAAATGGGTAATAGAAGACGCGAAGGAGAAAAAAAAATTAAGCGTCTTTTTTTTCCAGCATATAACAGAATAATCAAAGAAAAAAAAAAGAAAAATAACATCTACGAGACGGTTAAAAATCGACAAAACACTTTGTAACATGATGTGAATTTGTTTAAACAATTTCTTTTTTTTTTTTTCTTTTTAAATCGATAATGACGTAAAATAGTTATGCAAATATATGTACTACGGGAGTCGTTTTATAATAATATTACATTCGCTGTTCGCTGGATGTATAGTTATGGCGTGACCGTATTTGAAACGCGCACACTGACGTACGACTTGTACGAAATAAACTCTATTTTAGTTTCGAAGGGCGTTGGCTTTCCGTCGAAAGCAGTATTTTTGCCATCACAAATGGATTTACCCGCACGCGTTCATCCCGACGTGACGTGATATTCATTCGGGGCAGCTAATAATAGTAATAATCGTAACGATCGGAACCCATGTCCATAATAGTTCAAGGTGCCCGTAACAAGTTAACAACTCCCAGTGAATCTCCGATACCGATAGCGGTATTCAGTGACGACCTAGTCGGTGGCCATAGCTGCAGCTAAGTAAAATGCGATTTTAAACACACAGCTGATGTGTGTGTTTCGCTCCGACGACGGTAACGCGAAATATTACAGCCTAGGGAACGATTTTGACCAATTAACTACTTTGAAAATGTAACACGTGGACTGAAAAGTCCCGGGTCCAACCCTTGGATGGCGCTAGTGTTTTCGAATTCACATAATTTTTAGTCGGTACTAACCTGCAAAAGACAGCTGTTAAAATTCCACGACAATCTGTTCGTTAGTGTACGAGTTACTGTTATTACGAGTAACGCTACATTTGTTATTTTCAAAATAACGGATCAAAAACAATTTTGTGTTTAAATTTTATATTGCTTCTTGATGGGGAAAAATACCGTTCAAGCGAAAAAATGGATTGATGAGTGCTATGGGGACTCCGATCCATCAGAAACAAAAATAAAACGTTGGTATACTGGCTTCAAACGTGGCCGTAGAGACACTAATGATGCCAGAAAACATTGAAAAAATCCATAAAATCGTTTCGAATGATCGCAGAGTGGAGGTGCGTGAGTTAGCTGACATCGTAAAGATATCAAAAGAACGTGTTGGCTTTATATTGCATGATCATTTGTCATCATTCTAAACAATAGCAGACCTACATAAATTAAAGATCGAATTGCTTCCACCGTATTCTCCAGATTTGGCTCCCAGCGACTACTGGCTATTCGCAGGTCTCAAAAAAAATGCACTGTGCACTGCACGTAAAATAACGTAAATGTTGACCGTGCAAAGTTGATTTGAGATTTTCGATATCGCCACTACGAAATAAGCAGTTTCGTAGGCGAATCGGTTAATTTGTATAATTAATCTAAAAATGTTTTTATTTAATACTCGGTGTACGATAAGAACTCAGTACATTTACTTTTCAACGTTGGCGTCACTACCTCGCACCTGTACCTAGTCGATAATCAAAAGCCTATCATTTGTCTGGCAACTACCGCGCTGCCATATTTTATATTCCACCAAAGCGTTCGGCAGACATAAAAAAAAAAAAAAATCGGGCGGTAAAGTCTATCGGCGAATATTGTTTTTTTATTGTTTTCCCGTCGTGTCTTTTGATTTATTCGTAGGCCACTCTGTTGGTACACGTGTCCGCCGCCACGAGCCACGGTGACACGTCGCAAACATTTTTGCCCGGAAAAGCCAACCAATTGGAATATACATTTTTTTTCTCGCGGCGTCGTGGAAAAATGCGTATGTTTTACGGCCGCCACCATGTGATATACATTTTTTTTTTTTTTTTTTTTTTTAATATATTTTTGCACACAATCAACAAACGGCGCCGGCGGGACGAATTCTGAAATCAAATGGCGAAAATTTCGAATCGGTTAACGCGCGTGAAAAACCACCGGCACAGACGGGGCGGGCTTTACAGTGTACGGTTTTGTGGGAAATTATTACGGTCGTCCCGCCAACAGATGTCCACCGAAGTTTAAACGTCGTCCGTCGGAGCCAATTAGCTAATTGAAATCGTCGGGTGAATACGGAAATTGTATGCGTCGTCTGGTCGGCGATTAAACGATCGCCATACCGTGCCCCGTATGTTTGTACAAATAATAATTAAAACAAAAAAAAAATTGTAATATTACACCGAGTTACTCGGGAACCCGGCGCCAAATAATCATCAGAGTATCCGGGTCACGTGGGATTGTGAGCTAACGCCGGAAACTCACGCCCAACGAAATGATTAAGAGCGAAAAAAAGAGGTTTTTATTTTTTTTTTTTTTTTGGCAAAACTACAGCGTACTTTGTGTATGTACAACCGAACGTCACCAGCGGTTTTAGAAATCGGTGAGTTTCACGTTTTCCGGACAAACAGAAATCAAGAATTTTTTTCATAATTCTGGTCTAAAACCCTTCTGAGCGCCCGAGTTCCTCTACCCGGTTTCACTAAACTTCGCTATCCGTTGCTATTTCTCGCCGGTTCAAACCTCCGCCAATTAATTCAACGCGATTTTTTTTTATTAAATTTTCCCGTCTCGTCCGGGGCCTTTCTACAGGTCCTTTTCCACGCGGTTTCTCCTCTACTCCGGTAGAGCGACTACCGAGACTGTGCGTTTTTCCTCGTTTTACCACCGTCCGCTATTATCGTCCTCGGCCGGAACCAAAGCGAAATCTCTCTGGTGTTACTAGAACTAAAGGATATTTTAGATTAGTGATGGATCGAAATCGGCGGGAGGGTAAAAAAATCAGCGGTCGCCTAGTTTAAAATTTGGATTTGTAACGGCCGAATTCGAGAACGGGACCGGATAACAATAGATATTCGTCGACCGTGCACATGTCTGATATTTATTTTGTATTTTCCGCCATTTGCCCCGGTCAAGTTTCCATTACTATAATAAAAAATAATATTATTTTTTATTATCATTGTTACAATCGCGTAACTGAAACAAAATGCACGGGGACGTACATTGAAACATTGGCAATTAATCGGATTATTAAAAACAACACATCGGTTAATCGAAACGATTAGGGCCGACGAAATCCGGTTGATTCGGCGACGGACCGTAATTACAAACGGTACGGAATTCCGCTTGTACGGTTAAAAAAAAAAAAAAAATGTTCGATTAATATTTCTACTGTTCAATAATTGGTCGCAGTGCCCATTTACTGTTATCGGTTTAGTTTAGCATCGACGTGCGTGTACCGCGAATGTACGACGGTGGTCGGTGTTCGGTTTTTCTAGACATCTCGAACGTCTGAACGCCGAGGTTTTTAAGTCCGGGACCGACGATGTGCTAGTGATTAGAGTAAATGCCGGTTATGAATACCCGAAACAATCGAATCAAGTGCCGACACGCTGACGGCGAAGAAGAAAACAGCGAGGCACCTAACCCACCCCATGTGGAGCAAACAACGAATTGCGGGAACTCCCGAGTGTCTCCGGGAGAGCAGTGCACCACCGCGCGGACGGACATTTATTCTTACGAGACCGTGGTCATCAAGTTTACTCGACGCAAAAAAAAAAAAACAGACGTCGTATAAATACACGTTGTACGATATAAAATAATTATTTTTTTTTTTCATTAAAACTAAAACCAATCGGTTATTAGAAACAATCGCGGTTGATTGGCGTATTTCACCGCGGTACAAAAACGTTCCTGGTAAGCGGCGTTCACTGTAATATCGTTTTACGGCGACGATGACGTCGGTAAACTTACCCGGTGACGTCACGCCAAGACACGAAAAATACGATGACTGTATTACCGTCGTGTTATCATTATTATTATTATTATCATTATCATTATCATTATGTAGACGTCATATTTCGTCTTTTTCTTTCTTTCTAACGAGCGCGCGCGTTCCCGTCCGGTGCCCGGCCGCAATATCGTTTCCGATTCATTAGAGGCCTCCGCCCGTTCCACCTCCACGGGTCCAATCCAGCCGCGACCGATCGATAAGTCGGCCGGAGGAACACGGCGGGCAACACTCGGCGGGCCCGACCGAACAACGGGCGGCAGAGACCGGAGTGAAATACATTTCCAAACAGTTGTCGTTGTTCCCGTACCGCCCCGCTTAGCGGCGACGCTAATAACAATGTGTTCGCCCGTTTCGGATGGCGGCGTCGGCGAAGTCTAATCGACGCCGGCCGGTTTACCGCGGTGTTTCGGCGACGAAGGGGGGCGCGTAAGGGGGGGGGAGGCGATTCGAAACGGTGATATTACCACCGGGTTGCCGGGTGGTGGGGGGGTGGGGAGGGAAACTTTTTATAAACTTTGTATAACAGTGCAGCGCCTTTCTTGCCGCGGTGGAATCCATCCCCCCCCTCATTCGCCACTCTGGCCTCTGGCGTCATCGTACGCGTAGTCCTAAGAGCACTTCGCCTCCGCCTCCACCCCCGAACGCGTACTCGAAAACGGACGTCCGAGCGATATAAGATCCCGCGGAGCCCCGGAAGGGTCACGGTGAGGTCCGCCCCTAATGTACGCTGGACGATACCGACGAGTTTTCCGTTTAAAAATTCCCAATTCGTCTGATTGGTACACATCGTAGACGTCATTTGAACGGGGAACACACCCGAAAAACACCGTCCGCAAAACAAAACCAAAAAAAAAAAAACGGTAATATTTACGCGATTAACGGTTTCTGATATATTCGGTGTGGTCGTTGTCCGGTTGCGAATAACCGTCGATGTTCGAGACAACCGCCCAATAATAAATTATTGGCAGACTTCAAGAATCCGGTGCGCATCTACGGATCGTATATCACTATAGATTAGGGCGGGGGTCGCCCCGAATAGGCGATCGCGCGATCCACTGGTCGATCATTATCGAGGGACATAGGTCGATCGTGACAAAAATTAATTTTACCATTATCGGTCGATCGCGTGATAGATAATCGAATGATTGGGCATTGCCATATCCGTACTCTAGACATTCACTATTATATCAGGTCGATCTCGATAGCCGAAATTATTTTTTTATTTTTTTTATAGCACTTCTGTCAATTAAAAAACGTGTGGCATTGTATGTTCCGTATTTGTTTAGAATTTTATATGTTTACATTAATAAAATGATTGCAAATAAAAAAATGTCATCGTTTTAATCACGAATAAAAGTTGTGGTCTTTTTTTTTTTTTTATTGTTACTTTAAATGCAAGTGCGTATGTTTATTATGCCGAGATACTCATTCAATTTTCAAACGTTGCATACTCAGAATGGAATTATCCACCGAAAACATGCCGGATTACGATTTAAAGTTTCCGAAAATTCCAATTTACGACGTGATAAGCTTAAAACAATGGAGTTAACGCAGTGTGTTTATAAAAATCAAAATAAATGGGGTAAAAATGTAAACAATTGCTTCGTTCAGAGTAGCGATATTTATTAGCAAAGAAAAAAAACCATTTTCCGATGGTGAATTTATAAAAGAAGCATTTAAATGTTTCTGACTCACTATTTATGGACTTTAAAAACAAATGTGAAATTTTAGGTGGCATTATTTAAATTTTTACGATAAAGGTCATATTATCCGCCCCGACGGACTGGTCTATAAAATAGACGTACGATTATGATTATGATGGGATTTTTTTTTTTTTTTTTACTCATCAAACAAATTTTCCTCCTAAAATGTCCTTGACGTCGATCACCGAAGATTCAAAATGTCGAATGTAGCTCACTGGTTTGAAAAGGTTGGCGACCCCCTGGCTTAAGGTGTCAATATTCTTTTGTCCCGCACTCTTAAAACCCGTTGGTTTTGGTAAAATATATATTTTTTGAAAGTTTTATCTCGTTTGGTTAATCTAATTTAGAGGTCACGCAGCATTATTCTATTATCAAAGTTATTAATAAACCGAATATTGCAATCGTGCGTATTCACATCGACTACGTCATTAGTTACTATAGACTACTAGGCTATTAGAAATTTTGAATTTTTTTATTTTTGTTTTGTTTTGTCCGGATAAAATCGTTGTCATTAATTTCAATCGGCATTTTAAGTATAAAATCGTAACCGTTAGAAACAGGAAACACATTATAATTTATTTTGCCGGTTAAAATCACTACGATTAATTTATTAATTTAAATCTATCAAAACGTGTTTAACCAAACGTTGCTCAGGATCGTTTTTCGTTTGCGTCCGAATACTCGTATAAATTGATATGCCTAAAACAAATCTTACATTCCCAACTTCCCGCTTGCGAAGTGAGTCCCGAAGTGGGCGCGACGTACGTCAGCTATTTTATGAATTTCATTTTCGTCAAAATCGTATTGTTTCAGACGTTATAGAATTATTACATTTTCTTTTTGTACTCATTTTCATATATATTTACGAATTTTGAATATATTATTATGTCATCCGATAACGCAGAAAATAATGTTTAAAAACGTTTTCATTACGTCGTAATTATGTTAAATCTTAAACACGATTACTTGATATTTGAACTTTTTTAATAGTAATTGGAATATAGCAAAGACGGTGCAGAAGACTGGGACGCGGACGCTTAATTAAAACAACATTAGTCGTAATGAAATTGGCTTTTATTAAACATTCGCAAAACTTATTTAACTTTTTGAACGGATTGATATACGTATATATAAGCTGACGGTGATTTCATTAGATAAAATTAATAGAATCTCGTCTCAAATAGAATACATTTTAAAAAGTACGTATAATATTTACTTACGGTACAAAACAAATTGTTTCTACACGTAACATTCTCTAATGTCTTTTACGCTACGTCTTTTGAAATGCGCATAAATAACTTTTTTATAATCTAATAACATTATTCGTTTATAATTGGTAAACTTTTAATCACGGCGCCCACGCGTATACATGTTGTTATAAAACTATATACGAACACTGCACAACATTTACGCGAGAATTTAGAAATATTTTAAGTATAAATCCAAAAAAGAATAACCTTTGTTCAATTAGTTTTGAAAGTTCTGTTCCGGGGAGAAAGAGATTCAATCCGTCGTCTATCGTCGACAATTAACCGTTTTTGCGCGGCGCAATGAATGTTACGTAACCCGAAGAACACCCTTAAAACATCATGGTCCAAAGAGTTAAATATTTCGCCATAATAACAATCACGTGGAAAAATAAGGTAGGAACTGATGTGACGTAATTTGGAGTGAACGCACCGTGATAATGATTTTTGAATCATTATTTGGCTGACCTGTTTATTTAGCCGTGCCGTCATGCCAGAGTTTAACATTAAAAATCGGTGAAGGAGCAGAAAAACACCACTAGGAAGGTCCGCACGACGAGATGGGAACATGTAATAAAAAATTAAAAAATGCAATATTACTTGATGGACGTCCGAAATGGAAAGAAAAAACAACGGACAGACAAGTGTAGAGGATTGGGCGTGAGTCAATAGCGGACTTGAAGCAAAAAAAATAGAGGAACGCTATGTACTTAAATAAAAACCGAAAATAAGAACGAACAAAAATGTGTTGATTTTACATAAAAAAAACTCTCGTTAAACTATTACACAAATATTTTTGTACTGCAATTTCGGCGTCGATATCAACGAACATTACTGTCATGATGAATTTGCTCGCATACACATATAGGAGAAGACTGTGGAAAAATTGTTTTATTGTGCAGCTGTTATTTTCGACAATTGATATTAACATTTAACTATTCCTATATACAACGACAAATAAATACGATTATATACGCATGCCATTTGATTTTAATACTTTTAAGTATACGGCATTAAAAAATAATTTCGAACAATTTTCCATTTGGTAAAAATTCGACGGGTAATAATCGAAAGAAATTGGCCTGTTTAATACTGACAGTCCAGATTTTCCGAAATTCCAGAATTTAGATTTCGAAATCTGAAAGCCGAAATTTATTCTAATTCCGGATTTTGGAATATTTTATACAAATGTTTAATGTTATTTTCCGAATGAAAACATATCATAATTATACATTTTTTTTTTAATATCAATAAAAAAATATAAAATTAAAATAAAGTAAATATAAGTTGATTTTCAGATTTACAAAAAAAAAAAAAAAAAAAACCCTGAATAATTCAGAAATCCGAAATTCGGGTGTTAGGCTTATCCGGATTTATGTCACGTTGCTAATTTATACGTATTTTTTTTTTTTTTTTTTATAAAATAAACCATCAGATTGTTATTAAACATGCCTATTGTGTTTGAATATATGCTACGCCCCAATCAATAAAAACATTCCGGATAGTGAAAAAAATATCTATTTATTTTCCACAATAATTCGACGTGGTTGTAAAAAAAAAAAATACGTGAAATGGGCGATTTTATTCTTTTTTTTTTTTTTGTAATTCAATATTCAAGTTACATTACAAATAATAATATCTCACGGTCATCACTAGGCATAACATGGTTAGAAACTCGTTACGAATTTACTTCGTATCTATTTTATTCACCGAGTTTCTTTCAATACGCATAGTAGAAAGATAAAAAAAATAAACGAATTTGACCCACATACACGTTCTTAGCTAATTTTTTGCACACCGCATAGTTGAAAATGACCTTCCACATGTTCCAGAAGCAATAGGTATAATGAAGGTTACACGAATTCATTTGTACACGAGTAGTAATAATTTTTGGGGTTCAATCGCGAAAAATTCCCGGTGTATTTCTATCTATTTCAGCGTTCCATTTAGCTTCTCTTCGATTTATTAAAATTAAAAAATGCGGTTTGAAAATAATTTCATCGTTCGTAACTGTACTAAAAACGAAATCAATAGCATTTTTACACCAATCCGTGTTATTTACATTCACGTCATAGTGGTTTCAAAACAATTTCATTCAAACAACCATTTTATAATACTGTTTGTAATACTTGTATCTACGGTGTCAGTCGAAAATCAATCGTTGTTCATTAAAGTCAAACGCTATACATTCGTTGTACATTTGGAATAATTTCAGTTGTTCATCATGAATTTATTATATTCAGTTGAAAATCCGAAATATCCAAAGTTCACTATATTCTTGTCGAGACTAAAAACTTTCGATTCGCATAAATCCCAATATCAAGAGAAATTTTCATTGTGCGGTATCGAATTCCAAGGTGTCGGAGATTATGTTCAATGTTTTTAAATTGCGATATAATTTTACGGGATAGGCTTTTTGCTGACAATCCTCGGCGCAAACGCATATTTTTCTCGCCGAAGTGTTCTTTATTGAGACTAGATAAAGGCAACCGATTCCGTTATTAACGATTTTAAGGGGGGGGAGGGAAACAGTTGTTTGCAACTACGATTGTAAAAAAACACGACGTAGTAAATAAAATTACTTGAATTACTTGAATAATTATTAAGTTGTGTTTATTCCACGTGGACGGGTTGGTGTGGTTAAGGCGCAGGATTTCGACGACTCAATATAGGTTTTGTCGGTAAAACATTTGTGGTGGAGAGAATAGCTGCGCCATTTAAACGGTGAAAATATAAAATTATTATTTTCATACAACACAACGTAGTTAAACTTGAAATAAACATCAGAACCGGGATATTTTTATTTTTATTTTTTTTATTTTTTTTTTTATTAAAGTTTTACATATTAATGACAAACGTATAAAATGTGTAATCGTTGTGTTTAAAACGAACGTGACAGTATACTTGAATTCTGTCATGTACCCGAATGACGGTTTTAATAAGTATTTGTATGATATGTACACATTGTGCATGTCATGCCATTACAAATCTTATTGCGAAAAATGAGTGCGCGTAATCCGATATTAAACCCGACACGATTTTCGGAACAAGGAACAATTTTATTCATCGACACTTAAATACGACAGCTGGTTCAGTCGAAGTTTGCCTGGAAATAGAAGCCACGGAATATTTAAAAGGTGTATCAGTTCATTTTGTCCATTTTGTTCACGATCAAATTTTAGTACCCTTGACTAGGGAAGTAAGAAAGCTCGTGTAAAAAAATGTCAAGAATTATTTAAATTATTTAAATCTCCGAAAAAATGTATTAAAATAGAAAATTATAGATAACAATTACGTTGAAGTAAGGCGAAATTCGTGCTGAATTAAGTAGAAAAACAAAAAAAAACACCGGAAATTGTGCGTGATTGAACCCCCTGAATTACTAATATTTATCACCGTTTGGATAGACGTTGATATCGATTTGGTTGGTTTTCTTTAAAAACTTCAAGTTTGTTATCAGGTTGTAAACGATTCGCTGAAACTCTGCAGATAACGTTTGGAAAAACACAACGGCACAATCGATGGGCATATTAGTTCGGTCGACGTCGTTTTGTAATTCTATTTATTTGTAAATATCGAAAAAAAATCTGCGAGTCCCCGATTAGGATGTCGTAAGCGCCCTACCTAACGGGTAGAGGGGTGTTAGGGAGGTCCTCGCCTATAAGTGTAACCACCTTTTTTTTTTTTTTTTTTTTGGGGTGGGGTATCGCAACCTACGGGAGAAACTCTAGCCAACAGGGCAATCCTTCCCCCGAGTGTAACCATCTATAAGTGGCGATACGGTTTTCCACTTCTCCCCGTACGATTCCTCGTAGATATCCGATATGCTGGCCAAATTTACCGGAACGGCGTGTTCGAATACCGGGCGACAGTTTAGTCGATTCGTGGGGAATCGGAGGTGGGGTTGTTAAGGGGGAAATTGGAAAACTTTCCCGACGGGAATACAAGAATATAGTCGGGCGTGGAACGTCGTTTTCTATGAGTCGTTGAATATTTATCGTGTCCGGGCCGTCGAAAAGTCGAATATAAACGTGGCGCGTAAACACATTCGGGGCAAAGAAGTAAAGGTCGGGGAGGGGTTGTCTGGGAGGGTTCGGGCGGCACGACACATTCCGTACGAATAAAAGTTTTTATTCCCACGTGACGGCACGGTGCCGCGGTGTGAAATGATCAATTCGAGACGACGGCAGACGGTACGAGTTTTTGTATTGCGGGTCGTCGTAGGGTGGTTTTTTTTGTTTTTTTATATTTTTTTATTATTGTTCCGCAACATGGAAATTTCGAGTAAATTCCACTACGGTTACCGTACGAATCGCGTTATCGAATCGCCGTTTAACGGATCGCATAATATGCGTGTATCGTGTAGAATACTTTTGAAATCGCGTCCCGATTCGGTATCGGGGGCGTGTAATAACAAGGGAAATAGATCCCCTCCACCCAACTACACACGTTGGCTATTTTTTTTTTTTTTTTACAAATCGTGAATTTCATTCCGTGGTGTTTGCATACATAAACCGTCGTCCAAACGGTTCGTAAACGTTGGCCATAACGTACGGGATCTGTTCAAAAAGTACCAGGATAAATGTTATTACGGTCAATCTACACACGATAAGGTTTCAAATTGTTTAAAAAGATGTATTCCCCGCGAATAAGTGGATATTTTAAACGAAACCCAAAATCGCTATCTTATCTCAGTTTAATATTACACGTGGTTAAATCCAGTTGGTTTGTGTCGTTCGCCGTTTTCGACATGTCCGAAATTAACGAACAACGCGTGCGCATCAAGGTTTGCTTGAAACTTGGTAAAAATAATGCAACGGAAATAACTAAAACCTCTTTTGGGGATGATTTATTAAGTGGTTCCATGACTTGTGAGTGTTTTAAACGTTTTAAAGACTGTCGGCGGTCCACTGAAGACGATCCACGTTCTGGAAGACCGTCGACGTCATCCAGAAACGAAGGTGTGGCGACAATTTGCGAAAAAAATGCGAAATGGCCGTCGATTTACCAGTTCGTGAGTTAACAAAGCGAATCTCAATTGAGTCTTGTCATGCAATTCTACAGGAAAATGTACAGATGAGTAGGGCCGCGCTGCCAAATTCGTTCATTTTTTCGTGCATTTTTGACTGATAAAAAAATTGCCGTGGTCCCGCGGACTCTCCCTATTCTCCTGATCTCACAGGCCCCGTGTGATTTTTTTTCTATTCCCAAGACTAAAATCTGCGCTTAAATGACAACGATTTCAAGATGTAGAGGAAATTAAAGCGAACGCGGCAACAGAACGCATAACTGTAACTTTGGAACGGTTCCAAAGGACTTTTGAAAAATGGCAAGATCGCCGGGATCACCGCATATAGTCCGGAGGAGAGCATTTTGAAGGAGATATCTTTAAATAATATGGAACATGTAATTTTCGTAATTATTAACTTTATGAACAGACTTCGTACAAGTCGAAGTAATAGACAATGAAGGAAAATCCTGGTCGGCGAATCGACGCAAAAGCCGAGAAAACTAGAAATTTCGCTATAGTGTTTTAGACAATAATTTATTTGGAATCCTCCCGTGTACACGTTTAGGTTTAATATTATTATATTCTATAAATGTATTGTGCTGTGGATATTATGTGTGATGGCCGGGCTAAAAGAGGGCGCGGGAAAGCCGGGAACGCCCGCGGGTCTTTTGTTAAAAAATTTTCGTATGGCCTCCCGTACAACGTCCGTGATTACGCCAGTGGTCGATAATCGCACAATACTATAGATTTTCGACTACCGTCACGATACGGTATCGGATGTGAGGTACCGTGGTTCAGAATTTACGCCGCAGAAATGTATCCAAATGTGAATATGCACATGATGGCCCGACTTCGGTCTACAGTCCCGGTACAACAATTGTAAAAGAATGTATTTGTTTTCTTTGGACGGAGCTGGAGGATTCATAAAAACACGGATTACCCATTCGAAGCCCCAATGTCCACGTGTGCTTATAGTACTTATGGTATACAGAACAATACCCAATAAACGATTCTGTCGCCGTCGGTCCGAATAAAAGGAAATACCGTTTCTCGGCCATTGTTACACGAAACCTTCTTAGATAATCCGCTGATTTGTAATTGAAAAAAAAAATAAATAAAAAGAGTCATCTCGCATAAAATACGACTTTGGGCGACTATAGTAGTAGCCGAGATTGATTTTCACTATATTTTAGCGTCAGTACCTTACTCATTACTGAATTTCGCAAAATTATTATTTTTTTTTTTTTTATTATTAATCGCGTTTGTTGCCCGTCGAAAGTCTGCAACCGTTAGATTTCGTACAATTTCTTTACAAATCAGTTGTCATACGTTTTATTCGTATCCGACTGAATTAGCCAGATTAGCATTCTTCGAGGCTCTGCGCCCGAATAAATCCACGCAACACAAAATCCTAATTATTTTATTAATCATATAAAATTAAGTGGCATCCGTACGTATTTTTCGCGACTAATATGACAAAACTGTCATAACCATTGCACCATAAAACCATATTGTGTTTGATCAATATCGACAACATTGTATATCGTGTCGACGATAACGTTTATAAACTAAATATATAGATAATAACAAAATATATACATTTCAAAAGGAGCCAAGTCGATATGTTTAGTCATAATAATTAATTGACGGGAATGTTCTTCGGTAGAAAACGGACCGATTAAATGGTTAAGCATTCATTTAAAATTACTATTTTCCATTACGTTTACTTTGAAAACAAAATCTGATTACATTGAATATCTCATATTAACTGGTATATAAAAAAAAAAAAAAAAAAATTGTTTTTTCTTTAACCCCCGAATCAACTCGGAAAAATGTATATTTAACCGCGACCAGAAATCTGCAATCTCTCACTCGAAACCCGAATTTCCCGTCAACTGCCAAAACCCGAACGAACGATTCGGGTGCAATGCCCCTGGCTTCCATTAACAATGTTTACAAACAATCAGTTAACTAATCGATCGCCTGTGCGTTCCTTCGATTCGATTTCGATTAAACGGATTAAACATTCTGCTGTACGCGTTCATTTTACCGTCAGGTGAAAATGTGCCGGTCGGGTAATTGGCCTAACGCCCGAGGTTCGCGCTGTGCCGTCGACAGTCCACCGTCCGATCCATTCGGTACTCGGCCCCGTAAACCGCCTTGGAATCCGGCCGCTTCGGTTCGTTACAGGTGCCTTCCTGCGGTACGTAGACCCGTGCGGCATACTCAAATCGCCGTCCGGGGGGACACGGCGACGGCGGTGTCTTCGCACACGACGAAAATAACGAACCGGCGACGGACTTTTTTTTGCAAATAATCCCCGAAAACGATTAACACGCGAGCCCTTCGCGTGTTAAGTGCCGTTTGCACTTAGCGCTCGTACCCGCGGCACGTTAACGCGTCGTTTAAACCCAACGGCGCGGTGTCCTTTTTATACATCATCGGTTATTTTATGGGCGGAGACATACTTTCGTCGCCGTCGGTTTTCCGTTATAATAACACAACTATCGCCGAATAAATTGCATGAAATACCGAGGCCGATTTCTTTTTATTTTTCTTTCTTTCTTTCATTTTAATCGACGAAACGATACGTTGATATGACAAAAACGTCCCGGTCGTACTCGGAATAAGGTCAGATTCGTGACGGGGTTTTTTTTTTTTTTTTCACCGTATAAATGTAGAAATTTAATTACGAGTATATAATGTACAATAATAACACTGTTTAAACTAGAGGTGGAACCAAAAAAAAAAAACCGATAAAAAAAATCGGTATAATTTCAATATTAACTCGTGGTTTTGGATATCAAATATCGGATATCGAGTATCGGTTTTATATCGGAATATCAGATACCAGTAAAAAAAAATTTTACAAGACCCATTCCTATTTTAAACCAAACGACGCACAATAACGATTCTGCCCCTTAATTTACTTGTATGTAAAAATTACTGAAATAATTCTAGTTATAGAAATACGAGTACTCTAATTAAAAAAAAAAAATGTAAAAAAAACTTTTGATAAAATGAACTCGAGTACTTTACATAAAAAAACATACGAAATACTTTGTCTAAATTATCCTACTTAAAATCATAATTGCTTGATAAGACTTGAAATTTTAATTTTTCTTGTGTTAACTCTCGAAACTTTTTATTGTAATAAGACCTCTATTAAATATTTATCCTAATCCTATATAATTCATACGCTAACCACGAGAATAAATATTTTGTTCTTTGTTGTTGTTTTTTTTTTTTTCTCTAGTACATTCGTTTTGTTTTTTAAATAAAATATAAATTATAATGATATTATTAGTTTGCTTTGAAACGTTTGCAGTATACAGATTATATAGTTTTATTATTTAATTTACCTTTTATTTTTATTTTTTTTTTTTTACGTAAGTAAAAAATTTCTTAACAAACTAATGTTAATTGGATAGAAATAACATTGTATATTATTATTAATTAAATATGAAAACATCTGAACTCTATAGTAATTCTGACTCACTACGTTAATTAACTAATAACGAAATAAGTATAGCATTCAAAAACTTCAATGATTAAAATTTAAAAAATGTATGTTTTTTTTTTTTTTTTTTTAGTAATCGTTAATTGAAATAGTACACGGAAATGCACTAGGTGGTATTGGTCAGACACGGATCGTACGTAATTTACAACTCGAATGTAAATTATCAACGATTGCAAAAAATGGGTGAGATAAATTATTTTTGAGATATTACTTTAAACAAATTCAACACACTCGCCTAAAAATAGTAAAAATAATAATATTTGCACAGCGATATTGTAAATTACGTGTGAATTATACATATTTTGGTTAATTATTTTGTGTTGTTCGTGTATACTGTTCTATATTAATAATACAATATTTTATACTGCACCATACATTATAAAAGCCGTTTGTGATACAATGATGCAAATGCGATATTATATTTCAGTCCTATTGTGGTAAACCGATCCTATCTTCACGAAACAAAATTAACATAAATGCATATATCATCGCTGCAATATTACCATTAATACTTAAAACCATCGCATTGTCTACTACTACTACTACTACTACTACTACTACTACTACTACTACTACTGTATAATATTTATTCTCTAATATTAGGGAATCAACTATGACGTATGGAGGATAGTGGTTTAAAAAACATACTACAAGGGCCAATAACAACATTTTTAATACAAAAATATAATTCGACGTGAACGTATCGTTTCGAAATGGAATAAAACAAACAAAGCTATCGACTTGTACAGTATTCGTTTATGTATCTCTAATAATTATAACGAATTAATATTGTAAATATAGTTTTATATATATATATATATATATATGTGTGTGTGTGTAATACTGCCGGGAGTTATATATATTCACTTCTCCGTCGAGAAAACCGACACTAAAGTTTAGTTTTGTACGAGCAAATCACTCGAGAAGAACGGACAGAAAGTATAAGAAACTTAGCGACGGATTTTGGAAAAACAAACGACAGAAATTCGTAAAACGTATACGGAGGAACAAAAATGAATTTACAGAATGAATGTAATTTTAAGGAAACAATGAAATATAGAACGAGTGTATAATGGTGTATCGAGGGTCGGAATTGAGTCCTTATTTGTTTTCTATCCCGATGGATAAGCGTACTGTAGACAAATACAAAGAGAGGGTCCTTTGGTATCTGATGTTTGCAGACGATGCGGTCTTGAGTAGATACGAAGACGAATGGTTTAGGATGCGGACGAAAACACTGCTGATGGAAATGGATTAAGAATAAGTAGGAAGTTCTAAACCAAAATACTCGAAGGTTTAAGTTTGGAAATAATAATAACCGTGTTGAAACTGTAGGATACTGTTCGTTCAGATTGACGAGTGCAGAATTTGTAAACCTGTTTACCGTGTTTAAGAAGACGACGAATGCAAAGTACAACGACGTGAAGGGAATCGATTAACGGAAGAAAAAAAAAATAGATAAAAAGCATTGCAACGGCAAATTTATAAAAACTCTACTGAGGCCTGTTGTTTAGATTTGGAATTAAGTACACAAATAGTTTAGAAGTTTTTCCACTAATAACATAATGGTATATATAAGGGACATTAAAAAAACATAATATGAAATAGTTAAAAAGAGGAAGACCAAAAAAAAAAAAACACTATTTTTATAACAGTTTATTACGACCATTGAGCGATTCGAACTCCGCGATATTACACCAATCACTAAAGTACTAAAACAATATTATCGAGATGTTTAATTTAAAAAATAAATAAAACACATACACAATTTTATTCGTTATAGGTAATTCGATACGAACACATTAAAACGATTAATTATAGATAATGATTTAACCACGAATATAATATAACCTTGAAAAGCAATAAAACATACGCGAGTAAAAAAAAAAAAGAACAAAGAAGACTATGTTCTGGTTCTTTAAATTTAGTCGAGCATAAATTATACAGCTTTTGACAGAATTATTTATATCTTATACTCTAAGCTTGTAATAAAATGTCCATTGTACTTTAGTTAGTTATTTGCAGCAACATTCCATTCGGGTTGACAGCACTGTGTCTGATAAGTATAAATAGTAATAAAATAATAGTAAAATTTCGTATTTAGAATATTATTTGCATAAATATATAACGTCCAAACAAAACGTTGTAATATATACGTATGTACAATACTTCCGTATGGAAGTAAATAAAATAGATAATAGTATTTAGTTTGATCGTGAGAAAGACAAATATCAAATTTATTGCAACTTATTCGTATTCGAATAAGTGGAACCCATAAATTTTCATTAAAAACTAGTAGATTGGATCAAATAAATTGTATAATTTATTCTAATTGTTCGTTTTTGTATTTACGTACTATCTATGTATACAACGTATGTCGTACGAAAAATGATATACTTTAATTTTTTTTTTTTCATTTTTTTTATTTATAGTTTATCGTTTAATATATTTAGGTAAACTACGGGGAAGTAGGTCAGTAATTTAGTATTTAATTATTCGACCTATTACTAAACACAAAAAAAACCTATAAAAACAAATATGTTTACTTTAACGTAAACATCATAGTAAAACGATATTAAATGACTGTAATAAATAATACATAACAAATAAATAAACAAATAAGAGGTACTCGTGTGTATCAAAAATATAAAATAAAAAATACACAAACAATTGGGTTAGGGACGATTTATACGTTTAAATCGAAATATTATGACGCTTGACGCCGAAATACTAAATATGCGCAATTGTCTAAATGTGCTACTAAAAACTGATGGAAATCGTGTAAACGCGGTTATTGGGAAGGGAATACCGAAACAAAAAATTCGCTGCTTTATGAACGCGCTACTATTTGAAATAATATTTCAACTAATTCGTAATGTAGTCCATCGGCAGTAATGGCAGATGTCATTCAAGGTATCAAAATCGATAAGGTGTAAACTGTTATTTGACAATAATTAGTGATCAAATACACAATATGGTTAAAACTGTAAACACGAAACTACTGTCTTATTATTCGATACAATTTCTAATATGATGAGAAGGTCAAATACCAGTAGAACAAAAAAACAGGAAAACACGTGTATACGACGACAATTTGCAAATTAAATTCGAATTGCAAGACCCCCGGGGCAATAATTATTAAAAAATAACGGAATCACAAACGCCAATGTACCGGTCTCTGGCATTTTATTCTATTTTGCATTTATTTAACACGAGTCCCCGGGATGTATTTAAACTCGATTCGAAAATGCCGGATATATTTCGACTCGAAAGCCGCTTTATCGAAATCAAAAAAAAAAAATAAAAAAATTCGTCCAGTGTAAATCATAGCAAACGGAGTTACTCTCGAACGTCGTGAAATATTCAAAGTGTCTAACCGAAGTTTTTGCGACGGTTGAAGAGATTCCTGATAATTATAACGTATGTATGTTGAAAAAGTTCAAATCCGCAAAAGCCTACAAATCTGACGAATCATACGAGAATAAGTTATCACCACAAATATTTTACAGTGTACAATACGAATGGATGGCCAAAATGTGAATGTGTTTTCACTTAATTCGCCCCGTGGATATATAGGTCACGAGGTAATATTATCGTAAATGTCAGAGGAAATGTGGCATTTCTATTAGAATAATAATATTCAACTAACTGTAGTACACCTAATGCATTACACGGCATTAATTAGCCCGGATACATCGTAAACGTAAATATTTTATCATTAAAACGCCATAGTGAAAATGTCGTCGATAAACCGCCGCCAAAAATTGCTCGGTGACGCCGAAAAAAAAAAAAAAAATGAAAAAATTCTCAATATCAAATACTGCGGCAGTTCCGTCTTAAAATTAACACCGGGTGTACGCCAGTCAATATTATATTTATAGTCGAGTGTCAGTGGAATTGAGAGCAACGAAACAGCTGACCATGAACCTTCCATAGCAGCCTCCTCAACAGACGCCCCTAAAATCAGACAATGAGTAAATTAATTACATAAGGCGGACACAAAGACCCACATTATACTTGATTTTAAAATGGTACGATCACCGGCTGAATCAGAGTACAGAATTAAACACGATAAAAAATAACGTACGTATACGGCAACAAAACTCTGGTCGAAAAAGGAAAGAGGAAAGAGGATCATAATCCGCCTACGAATAGGACATACGCAATAATCTCATGGCCAGAAGCGATACCCCGGTGTGTAAGACAGTAAAAAATATAATAACCAGAATATTTGAAGAGGCACGGGACGAATATATCGTGCCGGGCCTACTAGGCGAACCCTTAGAGCCGGATCTACAGGCAAACAGAATTGTCGTTTGTAATTTTCTAAAACATCATATCGAAGTGTACCAGCTAGTATGAACATAAAAATAATTAATGTAAAAACAATGTAACTAATGTAATTGTATACTAATAGCCTTAGTAGCTGAGGTGTTCAAGTTCAATAAAAAAAAATAGTTTAATTTAGTGAAAACTAACTATTGCCATGTTAGTTTCAAATTTCAAATTGCAAATACATACGAATTAACGCGTTTGCGATACCATAGACTATATCGGTCTAAACACTGCGAATCGCTTAGAAACCGCCGTTATATTTTAATTTTCCCATAAACGTTCACAATACATCAAAAATTATTTAAAAGCGAAAAAAATATATATATATATATCCATTACATCGCGTCGGGTCAGCTAGTGTTTCGGGTAGCCATATACTGTGAAACACGGCCGTATCATTAATTATTACGCATTATAAATCACTATATACGTATGATAAATGATTCTGCGGGGTTCCGAGTTAAGAGTTTAAATTTCAGTACGTATATATACTTGTTAATATTTTTCCTTTATTTTCCCAGCGCTGTTATTTTCGCCAGGTTTTCGCGGATAATTTCCATCGCAAAGAACTGGAGGAAATTCGCAAAACCTACCTCCGCGAAATATTATAATGATATGTGGATCAATTACCTATCTATATGAAATCGCAAACCGCTTAAAATGTGTTTATTGTGACAAAACAAATAAATAAATAAAAATAACAATAATACACACGGTTGTTAAATCAAATCAATAGCTTCCTCTTTCGGAATCTCAATGGTACACAAATTAAAGTTTAATCACACTTAAAATTATAGATTTACTTTTTTTATTTTCTCAAAAAAAATGAGAATTCTCTCTTTTAATGTTTATGCCAAATTACTACAGTAATTTTAAGGTTTAAATTATTATTACATGACAAGCGTTTAATTATATAATAATTTTTTTTCATACCACAGATATATCAAATGACCGACGCCTGATTCTAATTGAAAATCTGGGCAGCCGGTAAGCTTGGTGCCCATGCTAAATCAAACCCGTGAAATATTTGTTTATCATAATGACTTTTATGCGATAAATTTATGTGTTTAAAGAGAAATATATTTGAAATTAATCACCGCAGATTGTTTCAATATCGTCACATAAAACTGCAATATCGTAACTAATCAATACAATTTTGCTGTTTTGGTATATGGCTGCCTCATATGTGACTCCGTCGTCCAGTCGTATCACAATCAAAAACTAAATGGAACGACGACTTTAAAACTTAAAAAACAAATATAAGAATACATCATCGTTTAATGTGAATTTTCTAATTTTTGTTACCCGGATAATGCGAAAACGTTGACAATACGTCAACATTTTCAAAACATTACAAAACAGGAGAAACGTGAAATTGTATGAAATAATTCAAGGGGAAATAATATTTTTATCCTACGAATATAAAAAGTAATTAAAATGTATCGAATTCTTTATTTATTTTAAAATATTCAGATATTCGTACTGTTGTCATACCTGTGGGGGGAGGGGCGAAATGATACCTTAGCTCCATCGCGAAAAATTCAGGAAGTGGGCGAGTGCACCTTATTTGCCCCCGCCAAATTACGTCAGTGTCTGTCCATATACTTATGACTTAACAACACACAGAATGTATACTATCGACTATTCTGAGATATTGATATTGGACAAATTTTACGGTGGAGTAAATTTAATTAGATAAATTCCATACGATTTATGTTGACTAATTTCGTTACCCAGACCCAAACTTATAGAGCACAGGCTCGACTAGTACGCCTGCCCTGGTATAGGCCACACTCACGAGCTGTGTTCGTACAATTTTGATTAAATACAACAATGCGGTCATATAGAACAAAATATGATGGATACCTTCAGATGAACTTACTATAAGATGCGAGTGACATCGTCAACGCCCAAACATTACTCAAAACCTTTGGTATATACGAACAATATATTATTGTTTTCTTCAAAAAGAAACCACAGGCCGAGTCATTAATAAATGTTAAATACGATTATTTATAATGTTTATCGTTTCTCGAAAACATTGTTTTGTATAACGTGTTATGTGATTTAAAGTAAAGAGAAAATAAATTTGAAAAATTGCTCGTTGGGGCTACGCTGAGGATCTCAAAACGGGTACACATGGATAGTGACTGAGTGTATAATAGAACAATTGTTTCGCTTCACTAACCTCCATAATCGTTTTTAATATTAAATCGATAATAAATCACTACGAAGAAAAATATATCAATTCTACTACTGAATTTACTTATTATTACTGAATATTATTTTTTTATGTTTTTTTTTTTCTCTATATTCGTATAATAAAATATCATTTATCATAGTGTGTCAGTATATAAATGCGACAGTAGTGTCGTGTGACAACTGAAGTAAATTCCAAACTGAAATATTTTTGTAGTAGATTACAAAACCGGAAAAGACAAAAACTTTGACTGAAATTCAATATGAAGACAAATTCTTTTACAAATACAATTTGCAACATGGATGTTGACTGCGGTTATTAAAATCAGAATAACTACAATACATAATACAATAATATAACAACGAGAGATATTTTTGAAATATTGAAAACAGTATAGGTACCTAGTAAATATACCAAATCCTCTCGTTCGTTTCATTCATAATCTTAAATCGATAATATTGTTTTTTGAAAACGGTTTTTTTTATTATTATTCTGAGCTCGTTTTAATGCAATTATCAACGATTTCCATTATATATCGATTAAAAAACACTTTAAACGCTTGTACAACAAAAAATCTTTCCTATATCTTTATAGGTGGTCCACAAGAACAACTTATGATGAAGTTTTATTCAAATTTTCAAACATTTTTCGAGTTGTCAAAAATATTTTATCCACGTCATACCAAAAAAACTACAAAACTCAAAAATTTCAAATTGCTATAGATAACTCAAAAAAAAAACCTAGACTACTGTAAGAATTTGATCAATTCTAATAAAGAGCTGTATAAGGAGTAATTGAATGAAATGATTGGGTCTTGGCGATTATTTATGACTAAATAACGAGAATGAAAATATCAGAAACCATTAACCGTTTTTCCACATTATTAAGAAAAAACTACAAGCCGTATCACAAAATAATCGTCTCATTGCACCGACTAGACAAAATTTACTACCAGAAAAAAAAACAGATTTTACCCCAGATGATAATAATCGAATTAATATTTCCAATCGAGAAGTTGTTTGAAAAAAAAACAGAAACGCATCAAATAAAACCAATACATTCCTCGCTACGCCGAGAATCGAAAATTTACAAACGAAATTAATGTATTTATAAAATTTAAAAATATGACGAAATGACTTAGCCCGGAGATTTATATAGGTTGTGTGTATTTACGACCGGCGTGACGATGAATAATGATGTTTAACAGTGAATGGGAGGGGAGGGTAAAATTTCACTAGTGATATTTTACCTAGGTGGTATATTGTTTTTTAGTGAAAATTATCCGTGGGAGGAGGGGAGCCAAATATAAGGGAGTGGATTTTCGTCGTTACACAGGTTTCAAATTTAAAAATTGTCATCGGATAACAGTATGACAAAGGCGAAAAATATAACGCGACCCACTATAAAATCAAAATGAGGAATACATAGAAAATATAAATAATAAATCTGAAAATGAAATAATAAAAATTAAATTACAATAATATAATAACGTACACGCGCTGTAATGAAATTTTCGACGGCCAACAAAAGTACAATATAATAATTTTTTATTATTATTATAAAATCGCCGCGCTGTATTGTTTAAACCTAATGATAATGTATCGATTAAAAAAAAAAAAAAACGAAAAAAAAAAGGCGTACATACGTCGCACCATGGATAGATCGTTGTTGTAAGTGGGAAATTAGGAAGGTTAGATAGGAATTTAATTTATATCTCTATGCAACGATAAATTGCAAACGACTGAATAATTCTGAGCGAAGAAGTATTAGTTGTTTTTTTTATTCTTTCATTGTTGCCATGGTAAAGCAGAAATCAACGTAAGTTCATTTTTCGGTAGTTTTTTTTCTGCCACGTTAAAAATCTAATAAGTATATCGGAATATTCCTTTTTAAACAAAAACCAACTAGACAACATTTTCTACCGGAAACAATGTTAGGAGTATATAGATCGGATGAAGTAATCTAGTAGATAAAGTGTTTGTAGAAAAATACAAAAAAATAAACATCATTGTAAAACCACAAGAACCCTCAGAATCTAAAAAAAAATAGTATATGGGTTTTATTTAGTCGATGAACAAAAGAGATACGAATAATGTTTTTCGTCATCGGGTACAATTTATTATTAATATTCGAATTCGATTAAATACGGGATACGGATTTTGGGCAGTTGTGCTGAATGACGATAACGCCATTTGGTACCTACATTACTTAACCACTTTCCACGCACACCATTTAGCAAATATTATGCGACCTCGCATTAATCGTATTTCGTACAAATATACTATAGACACAAGACAAATAAACAAACAAAACTAAACCCGACCGCGTGTATTCGACCGATTTCAAAAGTTAAATCGTCTAACAATATAAATATACTTCAATTTACCGAAATTACAAACATTTAAATGTATTTAATACAATAGCTGTTGTACTAAATACACATAAATAAAAAATGTCCGGCCTTTTTTCTCTCTCTCTTAAGTATACTCTTAATGCAAATAAATTTTAAAAACGAATCATCGCGGTTTTTGAAATAACACCGACCCCACTGTTTAAACGGCACTACCAAACAGCCTAACGTATATAATTGAGTCATTCTTATTATTGATTTGCCGCCTTTCTTAATACTATTGTATATGTAAGGATTTAATATTTTTTTTTTTAAAATAGTATATGATTAAAAAAAAAATGGCAAAATATATTTTTATTTCAAATTACTACCATATAATGTTAGGTAACCAAACATTATTGATGATTTTTTTGGAATTTATTTCATCATATTATATGTTTTTTTTAGGTGCTTTGTATATAATATAATAATTATAATAATGTTGCTGAGATTTAATTTAAATTTTAAATGTTACAATTTTATATAAAATTAGGATTCAATAACCAAACAGAAAAATATAATCACTTCAACTCGAACTAATTGAAATGATTATATAAAAATGTCATAATTTTAAATTTTCTGCTTCTCCTTTTTCTTAGTGGATTTCGGCCTTAAGACCCTCTCTAAAACAAATTTTCCACTATCTTCCCTCGTACAATGCTACTTGTCTCCGATGTATTTCTGGATCCATTGCTCAGGTCTTTCTAAAGATCTCTTATCAATGTAATTATCAAATCCTGTATTTTTGTATTAATGAACCATTTATCCTCCCAGCGCACCCCGGTCCACATTAGCATTATTTTCGTATTTTTTTTTTTTTTTTTACTAAATTCGGTCGTTGGAACAAACTCCTCAGCTCATCGTTGTGACTTATTCTCCGTTGTCCAGTTTCGGTCGTCATTGCACGGTCCGTATATTCTTCATAGAAATGTTCGCGCAAACACTGCAAGTCTCATGTCTTCAGTATTATTCGGAAAACGAGGCACAGACCCGTACAAAACTACCGGCTATATCAAAGCCGTGTATAGTTGAATGATTAATCCTTTGGAAATGAAAAAAAAACTCTTGAATTAAATTCATTTCCTTGTATAATTCCAATTCGTAGTCTTGTATTTGCTCCAATTACTTTCAGTAATTACCTTGTATCGTTAACCCGTCCTGGATAATTGAAGTGCACAACACTATTAAACGTAACGTACGGCTAGATTGTGTTTTATCTACTCTAGTAATTCACTTAAAATACAAACGACAAATATGTAAAAGTAAATACAAGCGATACGTCCGTTAAGTCGGTACACGTTTACGATACAACAAAAACGGCGATGCATTAAAAGGGGAAGTAAATTTTCGATAACGCTAAACATTAATAATAACTTTATTGAGTACCGAACAATCGTAAAACACACTGTAGTAAACCCAAATTGTCCCGACACATTGTTCCAACGACCGATACGTTTTATGATTTTGCGCAGTATAGTTTCGTAGGGAATATATATTATATTTGAAGAGGTCAACGGATAGTTATAATATGGCGCTAAAACGGCTATTGTTTTATAATAGACAGGCGCCTTCTATTTATTGAATAGAAAAAGTTTATAAGGACACGAGAGAAAACTAGCAGTTATAGTATATACAAACGTTGGTCGGTTGTATAATCGCCAGAATTAAAACAAAGTAAACGATACGATAGAGTATATTCATACGCATGCGATATACCGTGACCGTTAAACATCGCGGTGAAGTGATTAAACAGTTTAGAAACATTGGAAAACGAGGACAACTGAAAGGGCATATTCGTACGTCGGAAATACAGTCGGGAATTGTATCGGTCGTATTTTAAGTCCAAAAGCCCGTAATGAATAGTATACAAATAATAATGCAGTTGCAAAATGAAAACGATTGTGTTTGCACAGTTTCTTATTCAACGAATGAGTCGCTTGTCGGTCGGACTGGAAGAGTAATCGACGAAACGTTATATTTGTTTGTAAGTGAAGAAGAAATAACTCAATAGTAAGCGCGTCCGTGAAAAAAATATGGGTCATTCAATGGCACGATTCGTTGAGAAAAACCGACGGCAATAAACTTCTCGCGTTTTTATAGGAAACTGTAAAATTATCCGAACAGAAAATATAGGAGACGACGAGACGCTAGAACCGCAGTAACACAAAAGCAAGCGTTTTTTGATGGACGGGGCACGCGTTGAGGATCCAAAAGCCGTGTGGTCCGTCAAGTGTTGGGAAAGAATTTTTCGGAATGACTGGTAGAGGAAGATTGGAAGATCGGAAAGGACGGCCGGCCGGTGGACTTGGCGTACCAATGGCGTCACTACGGTCCGCTTCGTGAGGCCCGCGGAAGACGAAGATCCAAAGAAACGAGGAGATTTAGAACACTACTGTTCCCGATCGTATAGAAATAAATTTATAACAAAAACCACGGTAATGAATCAACCGTGGTGAACGCTGCCGCGGATATCGTGTAATGTATTCGCGCGGATAATAATTTTGTACGGAAACGCCGCTATGGGGTAGCTCCGCTCCGGTATTAATCTCGCGGCGCCGAGCAGCGTGAAAGGGACACTTGAAATATTCACGTCGAATTTACATGCGATTTACAGTCTATTAAATCTGCTAATACGCGTAATGGTATCCGACTTAATATAACGGCGGGCAAGTGTGGAGAGGGAGGATGGAGGAGACGCTGCAGACCAAAAAAAAAATATATATATATATATAAAAAATAAAAAAACAATTTCAAAGAAACAGAGACCGCCGTCGAAATGCTAATGCCGAAAGGGTCGTGAATTATTTATATTTTCATAAATATTAAAGTCGCGTGATTTGCCTCCGTCTCCGTTCCTTTTCCTTTGCCATTTCCACTTTATTTTTTTTTTCCTTGCGGTTATCGTTCGCCGTTTCTTTCGCCGCTTTCCGCCGTCCATCCTGCGACCATCCATCCGTCTCTGTGCAAACGATAAATTAAGACTTTGTACACCGTGCTAATGATTCCGTTCGTCGTGCAATCGCCGCACAATTTCGCGTATTTATCTCTAATCGCGGGCGATTAATATTTCAATTTGAAAAACCTCTCTTGTTACGACGGCCGGTCGAGACACGAATTTTTTTCTTTTTTTTTTTTTTTTTTTTATTTACAGGACGACAACGTGAGGTACGTGTTCACGGCGCTATACCGGCCGAAACCTATTGCTCGTGCTCGTAAAAATCGGCGACGGCTTAACCGTAAACGTCGCGTCTTGGGACATTAAAGAAAGAACGAAAAGAATATATTCAATAATACCCGACTATTATTGGCAGTAGGGGAAAAGGGCGAAATAGAAGATGACCGACGGGATAAGCAGTAAAATAGAAACTTTTAGTATAGCATTCGGACGGGCGCGGTTTTGTCCGGGTGTTCAACTGTCGTTTAAACTCCGCTATAGTACGATAATAATTCCTGTCGAGCCGGCCACACACTCCGATTAATCGACGAGCGAACAATTTTACTAGTGGAAATTAAATAAATCCGCCCCGGAGTATATTTTTATACGGAAATTTACAATAAAAATAATTATATCGAGACTAAAATGCAGTTTACAATACCGGTATTTCACGCGCGCGCGTTAAAAATAATCAAAATAATCATTTTTTTTTTTTTTTTTGCAAAATACACGATTTCAAAACATTTTTTCGTTTCCCGGCCGGATTACTACATTCGCTTGAATTGAGAATTTTTTTTTTTTAACAATAGTAACGACTACTATTGAATCCAGAGTTGAAAATATTCAAGTGAAGTTTAAGCTCGTTTTGGCAAAGTAAAATTTACTGAACACAAAATTTAGGTACATTTGATATATTAATACTCAAGTTTTCTATTATTTTTTTTTTTTTTTTAGATAATAATAGTTTATCCCGCGAGCTGTTGATAAAACTGACATAAAAAAATAAAAACGATTTTAAACACGGTTTTCCAAAAATATTCGTATACAATTCAGTTATTAATTGCATATCCGGTTCGTCGTTTGTATATTTAAAATAATTATAAACGAGCGGACGAGGAACCGATTTTATATATTTTTTTTTTTTTTACAGCATTTTCGTGTCGATAACAATATGATATACGATATACATCTATGCGTTTAGAAAATATTTCAATGCAATCGTACGGTTGTGTACGTTTTCGTGCACGCGGATTTGCATTTTGACGATTCATTAGCATTCACAAAAGCTAATGTTTCCGGTACATTGTACAAAACGTGAAAACGTGACACGTAATCCGCGTGTCCGAAATGCGAAATTTCCCACGAACAAGACAAATAAATTCGAGCGTACCTCGTTCAAACATACATCGCCGCGCGTACCCTATAATCGACTATTTCCATCGCAATACAATTGGACTAAACGCAAAACAATAGATTTATTTCGTTATTTGTAAATCCGCGTAACCGTCGAGTTCACTGCACGGTACTACAAACTGCGTCAGAACTCGAACACACGCCCAACGATATGCAACGTAAATTGTCGTCGGTTCGATTTTATATCGTTTTCGTTGCGCGTACACGGTAGAATTTTGTATTATTTAAATAATTCGATTACAAAACTAACGTGTGCGTACTATTTTCAGTCGATTTAACTCTAATGTCGTATTTTATTTGTATTAATACATATTTATTTTCCCGGACGAACGGAATATCGCAGTGTGTTCATACGCTGGCAATATGATTAGTATTCAGAAAACGTCTAGACCGGCATTAAATGATATTAGTATTTGTGCACATAGAAAACGTAACCCGAGCTGCGAAACGTAATATATTCGAATTTATACTTTACGGTACATAATATAAAACTATTGAACGTTAGAAAAAAAAAAAACAATCGGAACAACCGTTAAACGGTGAAAAAAAAAATCAAATAATTATTGCAAACGTGACGGGGGAGGAGAAATAAAAAAGCATATGAGACGACGGTGAACGAAATAATAATCGGAATCGAATACAAATAAAAATAAATAAACAATACCGACGATAATAATCGTGCCGAAGAATAAATTTATTAAAATTTGTATCCTCTGAGAGATTTATTCGTCAGAAAAAAAGGAATCGTCGAGTTGTAAATATTTAGTAAAAAAACAGTGTTTTACAAACAAAGCGCGTAGTATAAATAATAGTAAATAAATAACAAAATATAAAACAAAAAACGAATAAAATATTGTTTATTTTGTAAAAAATGAAACGCTTGCGAAAATGAAAAAAAAATACACATTTTTTAATATTATGATATATTACATGAGTTATTATTTCAAGATTAAAATATGACATTCCCTTCGGTTAAAATGATTTCGGATTTACACTTTTTTTTTTCATTTTTTTTTTTTTTAACCAAAACGGTTACCGCGGTGCTTAAATTATCGTCACACGACACATAAGGGTAGCATTTTGTTAATATTAAAACGTAGAGATTTAAAATCCGATCGGAATAGCGATTTCGGCGTTTTTTCCTTCGACGGTAATAATTTTTTTTTTCAGTTTATTTCCGAACCTCGTTCGGGAGGTGAACATTTGAGGGAATTCCCGAGCCAATATTCGCGAAATGGGAATAGTAAAGGGCATTGCATTTCATTCCACCGTTGATACATTATTCATTTGTAACTGCGTGTTATAGCAAACAATTTATCGGGGTTCAAGTCAATAATATTTTTCGTTTGTTATTTATTATCTACGTGTATTGTTAATTTATAATTTCGCGGAGCTAAAGGAAAGGCATATAATTATTACGATTCCGTCTACTTTCAACTGTTTCGATAATAATGCGATAAGACAAATTATGTCATTTGAATGAAACATAAATGTTGTCGTCGGGTAACATTATCGTCTATGGACGAATATTTAAACCCGTTTGGAGAGTGCGGAAAAAGCGCCCAATCGAAACAATAAATGAATAACTTTCTAGTGTCGGAACCGAAGTACCCGCCGACTAAATAATTGCATACGCATTTCCGAGTGGGACTGTAGCGAGAGTAGGTAATGCCATTACATACCGGATACGTGCAATTGTAGTTTTAATTTTTAATTTTTTTTTTTGAAAATAATGCGTACAAGGCTAAAAACGCGCGTAGAAATGGCGTCGTCGATTGAACGGAACGTAATTTCGGTAAAAATTAATTCAATTATTAAATATTATTGCTCGTTGCATTTAAGCACGGGTGCCTACGGGAGTTAATTAAACGACGGTTCTTGAATGCGTAATTGTTCCCGGGGACCGGCGTAAAGACGTTAGCAACTGAATACGGGAGAGCCGGCTGATGCGTTGCGCCTGCACAACGACGTTTATACCGTGTCCGCGTACACGCACGCGCCGGTGTATTAATATTGCATACTCAAAACGCCGTCTAAGGAATACCGAAAATGACGATGATGATGACGACGATGATAATAATAATATTAAATATACAGCGACACTAAAAACGCTGCATATTTCACTGCGGAAGCGGTTCTCCGACTTTTCGGATCACATACACAAGAATCCAACATCTCCGTCTCCCTAACATCAAAATACGTTAAATAATCAACGCTGCGTATTTTAGAAGAAATACAATAGCTCTTTGGGGGGAAAAAAATACAATACGCGGAAAAATAATAATCGCACGTCTTATTTTAGCTTTGGCGTTGTATAAAAATTTTGATATTTTCAATTTGGGGGGGGCGGCAAAAATAATAATAAATAAATATTGAACAATTGTAATAATTGTGGCGAAAATGGTGGACAAAGCGAGTCGTTGTCGCACGTCACACGGACGTATTTATCGGATCTGAAATACAAATAGACCTGATAAAAAAATAATAATAATAATTTTGCGGTGCCTATGCCGTATAGTGTGAACAATTGTTACGTTGTTCTGGCGGCGGTGGTGGACTACACGACGATGCAGCTACATTGATACGATTTTATTCGAAAAATTCTCATATTTCAAATCTTTTCCCCGGCGATTTCGTGTCACCACAACGCCCGATCCATGTCACCCGAGTGTGTCGTGTCTCCCCGGTTGAGAACCCATTGCACTGCGAAGACGATAATTATTTAATATTATTACGTTCGCGAATACCGCGTTAAATTCCGTATATGCAAGATATAATAAATCGCTAGGAAACACAATCGTTACCGTGATAATGTCCCTAACTATCGGTAAACGTTTATAACAAAGAAACATTTCGTTTGGTCGTTTAAAACGCTAAAACATTTCGGGGAGGTGAACGAAATTGTTCGAATAAACGCGTAACGCGAACGTGATCCTTGTTGGCGTTCGAATAAATGGAAAATATTTAATCGTGAAATATCTGCGGAAAACCCGAAAAAAAGAACCCGCGGCCCGGTGATTGCCGGGGTGTCGGTCGCCAAAACAAAATAACCGAAAATTAAATTCTCTATTTACCGCTATACCGTCCGGTAAACCTCGAAATAAATCATTACGGTACCGGATATCAATAGACCAATAGATCATCGGGAGTTTCGTAACCGTCAGACGATGGTATTTCGACGAGCTTTACAGGTCCGTACGAAACACAACGGGATTATAATGATCGACGACTGTAGGAATTAACGAAATAATAAGAAAAAAATTTTTAAACAAAATCTACACCGGTGCACATACCCATAGCGTGACGCGTCACAATTATAATATTAAAACGTTACAATAAAATACACACTGACCGAACGTTATAGTTAACCGTGCGGGGCGAATCGTAAACGACAATAATAAAAACGCAAAAGTGAAATATAATTTGAAAATCGCAACCACTCGTGAAATGGATAACATTTTTTTTTTTTTTTTTTTTAATTTCTGGGTGTAACGACTCGGTTTCATGATGACGTGCGCTTGTTTTCATATTCCCGTCTACCGAAATATCGCTCCGACAATCAAACTTCGGTGGAAGTTTCCGGTAGTAAATTTTGTCTGGTCGGCCGACATTGGACTGATTTTGCGCAGAATCGTAAACCGCACGCGATGATTTATCGTCGCGTACATAATGGCCCGAACAGTTGTATTGATCGTACAGTTTTGTTCCACCCAATATATAACGTATTCCGATTCTTAGCACCGTAAAAATGTTTATACGACACCGAAAACGTTGGAAAACACAAAAGTGTTACGTACGAATCGAACGGAGAACGTGAAATTGTACAATCGTCTTTTGATCAACTGTAATTATCAAATACAACGTATCCGCTACAAAACCCGTGTGATATTTTTTTATTTTTTTTTTTTTTTTGACATGTATATGTCTTATGGCTGGGGGTCATTCTGTTAATTTGTCCGACACCGAGAATGTTACGATGTTAACAAGCTCAAAATCGTCATTCCGATAACCGAACCGCCGCGAAATGTCTGTATTGACGAATTTCCCGTCGCTGATAACGAATTCTATTTTCGTTTTATCCAAAACAAATTCAGTGTTTCCTGCGCAGTTTCCGATCGCCTTTGGTTCGAGAAAGATATGAAGCACGTTCCCCAGAAAGCCGTAGATTTTTTGCTCGAAAAATACCCAGACTTAGATTCTCATAATATGAGCGTGTGCAATACTTGTTATAAAACCTCTACTTCGCGCGATTCAACTTGTATCGACGCCGTATTTTATCGACACATCGAGAAGCTTGAAACTCGTGAGTACGTTTCATATTTCAGTATACACCGTCCTTTATTATCCATCACTAAAAGTATTGTAAATGACGGTTCTGTAGTTTAAATTAAAAATTTAAATAAAAATTTATAGAAAAATGTATACTCAATAAAAATAATTGCTGTCTTTGAAAAATAAATAAATAATTCCTGTCTTTGAAACTTGTTTATTTTTTACACGTGTTAAAAAAGTTACCTACAGTTTAATCCTCGTCTCCTCGTATTTAATACCAAATTTACATCGACATTCTTATGTCAACTATATTCAGTAGAAACAAGACATATACATGTACCGATGTATCTGTATGTAGTATAGATACTCTTAGTTTTTTTTTAATCGTTTTTCTCTTGTTTTTTTTTTTTTTTTTTTTTTTTTTTATTGATATCCGGCCATTCACTGTACGCCCGGCCATATATGGCCACGCAGTTTTTTTTTTTTTCTATTCGTTAAAAATTATCCGTGATGCGGCGAAACGCGATTTGAGAAACACGTCCGTGTGTTACGTTATGTACAGATATTTTTCCACACGCTGCACGTAAACACTCGGTTTCGAGAACAGTGCCGGAAAAGTATTCGGTACACGGCAATTTATACTCGGGGGTGTATTTTTATTTTTTTTTAAACTGTTCTGCGCACGTTGTTGTGCGTAGCGTACGATTTCGAAGAGAGTTTTGCCCGTAAACGAATGCGTATACGAATGCGGAACTTTTTAAAAAACGGTCCGCGGCGATAAATCAAATTTGAATACAACACGGACGACGTATTAAAATGTAATAATTAATCGTTTTAAGTTGTACGGAACGCGGAAAAGTGTAGTATTTTTTCCCCGCCTCCTCCGTCTTTTTTTATGGTTAATTTTTTCAATTTTCTAATTAATCATTCGTTAATGTTGTTGTTGTTGTTGTTGGTTTTTTTTTTTTTTTTTTTTTTTTTGTTTTACGTATCCGAAAAGGTCGTGTACCAATTACGCAGTGGGTGCTGCGCGCGTACCGTTTCGATTATTATAACATTAATCCTCGGCCGTCGGGTTTAAATCCGAATTAGTCCGGCGTGGCACACGTTGGAAAACGATAATTTCAATAATTATTCACGGGCCGGCGGGGTTATTTTGTCATTTGTCGGACGTTATTAATTGATTATTGTTGTTTTCCGTCGGAATACGAATGGATATTATTACGCGAATTATTACGTTACGGCGTTTGATTACGCGACAAATGTTTTATTTATTAAACAACGTAGGCATAACGGCACGGCACGGCGGTGAAAAAAAAAAAAAAAAAAAAACCCGAATGCCGCCGCGTAAAAATAATATTACAAAATAATAATTTACCGGCGTCCCGTACACAGACCGCGCGGGTGTGCGACCTACGGCCCGCGGGCCGGTTCCGGTCCGTCGGGCTCCGTGAACCGGCCCGTCGAGTTAACGCGTTAACGCGTTTCGATCGTGCGTTTGGGGTGCGCAATCGGATTTTCGAAAATCCGTTCGCCGCACAATTGGACATTTATCGAACGGATAAATTCAGCTAGTGTTCGGCCGGGCTCACGTCCACAAATCACGTTCGAAAACCGTTCTCCAACGAATCGTTTGCCGAATTTCAACAAAAAAAAAAAAACAACACATGTTTTCAATATTTACCTCTTTGACTCCTGCCTATCCGATCAAATTGTTTTAAGAACGAAATCCGTCAAATAATGCATAGAACCCGACTTCGTCCGTCATTTACCGAGACATAAACGAGTTCAATCGAAACTACCGTGAAATTTTATACGACGAACAATTCCAATACTGCTCGTCAAACGGCCGTAGTAAAATTATCGCAACAAGACAATTAATTCCGTTTTTAAAATTATGGATTGATTCTTATTTATCATCAGGTTCGTTATCTCTGTGAGAAAATTTGTCCCGCGACGCCGAAGCGTATTTCAGATGTGGCCCGGCGTGAAAATAGGTTGGACACCCCCTGGGCATAGACTGTAAACGCGAATAACCGTGAGTATGAATAAAAAAAATATTAGAGACTCTCCGTCCGGATGGATTTCCCTGTAATATTCCCTGTAATTTCAATCAAACGTCGGAATATTGTACTCGGTTTTCGGACCGCGTGCACGGCGTTTGTGTATCGGAGGACGGTTTTACCCTTTGTAAAGGGTAATCTATTTGAAATATCCACGTCGAACACCATAACGCACAGGGTAAAATCACGTAGGAAAAACGATTGGCGAATACTCTGCACCGTATACGGACCCGGCGGTACGTGTGCCCGTTAACTCGATGATCCATTTACGGGCCTCTTGTTTAGACCGTTTGTTGTACGACAAACTAAACCCGACAAATGCGCATTAGTCCTCCTGTATTTCGACCAAAACGACTTTTCGTTTGCGCTAAAATCGATAAAACAGTGGATAGTGTCCACTGTTAGGCGTCGGAAAATCGGCGGAACGGACGAATCGTATGTGTGGTAACGGAGTTTAGCGAAATTCCGAGCAGATTAGTATGGTAATACAAACGAAATCAAAATTGTCCGTGTTTTTCCGTTGAGCATTTCTATGGAGCAGAGCGAATTTCCATTAACGTAAATCGGAAAATAATGTAATAGTTCCGCGAATACGGATTTGTACGGTTCTCGTCAGGCATTGAAATTCAAACGGGTGTAAACGAAAATCTCGACTACGGATTTTCGATTGGTTTTCGTAGAGATATAGCACGTCAAATTTCCGGGATTTTTTGATAGAAATCCACATTAAACCAAATGAAAGCAACATAATATCGAAAATATCGAATGGTTATTAATAACTCTAATAGTACGCTAGAATATTTCGAAAAATGTATCGCGCCCAGGAAAAGCCAATAATAGTATTGGATGGAATTCTCAGAGCTAAACGATTATTTTCAACCGAAACACAAATAAACAAAATAAAAAAAAAAAATGAAATCGAAAACAACAAAAACCGTTATTCCGTAACAATTGTTCCCGTTGTTCGATTGTCCGCCGGTTATTGCCGACAAGGACGTTAAGGAGACAACGTGGAATACGATCGGGGTTATGCACCAGCGCAATAATGTAAAAAAAAAAAAAAAACGATTATTGTACGCGAAAGTGCAAATATTCTCGAACACAATATTGCGATAAAACAATACGATTTTGTTAACATTGCACTTTGTAGTATGTTAATTAAAACACGAACAAACGTTATTGCCGGCAGTGCCGTTGTGCTTGCCAAAAACCCGCGAGAAGTGCGTACGTACAATGTTCTTTAATGTAGAAATAAATGTCTTGCGGCGGAAAATGCACGTTTAAAACAGACTATGTTTGCGCCGCTTTCCTGACATTTATATAAGACATCTGGATGTATTTTATGAATTCGGGCGACGGGCCAAAGACCATTTTGTACGTAGGTAGCTTACAAAGTTGTGCGTTTATGATTACGACGATGGTAATCTACATTATAATTATTATTCGTAAAATTAATCCGGCGCATTAACATTTTGATATAATATAATTATGATGACGTTTATAAGTTCAAACTTCTTCTATACGTTCTCGCTAACAATCTTAATTGAAAATCTAATGTTTATTTTTTAGATTAATAAAACGTCGCCGTGTTGTTTAAAAATGTTTTAAATACATTAAATAATATATATATATATATATATATTACCGCGCAAACGGTAAAAAAGATTAATTTTTCCCCGATAATTAATTCGTCAACTATTAGATAAGTTGGATATCGTTTTAAATTCCGAACAGGGTCGGGGAAACTTTTTGGTTTATTTTTTTTTTTTTTTTTTTATTCGTTTTCGATAAAATAAAATTAAAAAAAAAAGCGTTCGACGTAGTTAAAACGTTGGAAATATCTCGGAAACGGATCATTCAATTACCCGGATACTTTTCGAACGGTTCGAACGGTTCGGACGGCCGTTAAAATTTCAATTCCATACAAACTCTGGTGGGAAAAAAAAAAATAATACTCCGAGGTGTACGTGGGTATACCGACGAACACGCATAGGTACGTGTAAACTCAACAACAAAATCAACTCGTATGCAATTTGTATTTGTCTTAATTGCCACGGAAACTATGTCTGCTTGCTCATATGGACAATTTTCCCGAGGGGAATCGCCACGTTTTAAAAATAATTTCTTTTCTTTTTTTCTTTACTAGGCAATAAATATTGTCTCTGGCACACTAAAAGTGTGATATTTCGTTAGTTTTTGTACAACAGTGTATTGCGTTTTGTTAACTCTGTATCGACGACGATAACCGGAACGGTTATTAAACGAACAGCGTTGGTATACATATCAATGGTGTGACATAAATCCGGATTATCCGAAAATACATTAGATCCGGATTTTCAGGATTTGAAATACAAAAATGTATGGTTCAAATTCCGAAATCGAAAATTTTTTATTTACAATTTAAAATCAAATATTTGCGTTTGACCGTACAGATTTCTGTGTTTGTGTAAATATAAAAATCAAATCCTTGGGTAATTTTTTTTTTTTTTACATTATAAAATAAGTTAAATAATTTTCATATATTTATTCAAAAAAAAAAAAAAAAAACTGTTGGTTAAACGTGTATTTGTATGAATGGTTCATTTCGTAAACAGTACACGTAATTTTATTCAATAGCAAAATCATTTAAGTATAAAAATAAAATCAATTTTCGTACACAATACGTAATTATTATAAAAAAAATCTGTATAGGAAGTGTTTTGGTACAAGCGGTTTAAAATACCCCAGCGATACTAGTATTACGAGTATTGAATTATAGAATATAAAATCGCAATTTTATAAAAAAAAAAAAACATAAAAAACCTTCATATTTCGATTAAATCCGGAATAAAAATTCTGGATTTGCATTAATTGTGGGATTTCGGAATCGAAAACACCGGGTTTTATTGATTGGAAATCACAATCGCTGTCACGTATCAACATTAACGTAAAACGAAAAAAAATTATCAAAATCGACTTTATTATAGTTGTATTATTCACGTTTAATTGGCAGTCGTCGGCGATTACTAACTCTCGTCCGTCCGTTTGCGTTATACCGTTAAAAATAATTGTTTCACTTGAACAATTCGATGACGGTTTTTCATTGTTTCGACCGCGTCGTCCCTAACCAAGTCAATCACTAACCGTAATTATTAAACGATAAGTCTACCGAATTTGGCGACATTGTTTTTATTTTATTTATTTTTTTTTTTTTCTGCGATGTTTCGCGATGAAGGGGAGGCGGACGCGAAGGGCAAGATTGAAAACCCTATGCAATAATAGTATGTACATATATACGTATTTTTAAAACAAAAAAAAAAAAAAAAAAAACAAAGTTTTTATCGTTATTTATATTCAGTTAAAATACAAAATTGACGTTGATTTATCGCGTGCGCCGTAAAAATTTGCGCGACTCGATAATATATTTTATCGTGACCTATAATTTAATATAGTATACGCCGTCGACACTCATAATGTAATAAACGATAAAACAAAAAAACGCCACTGATTTTCTCGTATTATCATCCGACCGATCGATAGAGGTTCGTACGATGGAAAGTAACCGGTATTAAAGTTTTCGTCCCGAAATATTTACTCGCTTTTTTTTTTTTTAATTTTTTTTTTTTTTTAATATTACGCGCAGTTCCGGTTAATCGAATTACGTTTTTTCTTTTTTTTTTTTTTTTTTTTTTTTTTTACCGAAAAAAATGGTCGCAATAGCGGCGGAAACGTGTCGGACTCGGGAATAAAATCATTTCTAATAAAAATGTGTAGACGACGGCGTTACCGGCGACAGATTCGCCGACGATTATACGCAAAATTTAATCATTAAAAAGGTTTCGGTACCTTCGAAAAATGTGTCGAATCGCATTTAGACAATCGTAAAACGCCAACGAGGCGACACCTTTAAAATGTCGTCAGTCTACGAATTGTACGCATACCGGGCGTTTTATTTCGAAAACTCATTTTCAAAGCATTTAACGTTTGTTTTACGTAAACACGTTTCCGAAAACTTTTCACTGTTATTAGGTTCCGTCGTTTTATAAATATTTCCATGGATTTGAATCGGGATTTTTTATAAAAAAAATAATAAAAATTTAAGTCCACCGTCTCTAATCAACGACCAACGTTTATTCAATTATTAAATATAATACGAGCGACTTTCACGGTTCCGATTAATAAATTCCAGGCGAATATATAAATACATTTTTTTTTTTCTTTTTAACTCGTTCGTTAACATTTTTCATATACATAAAACACAACAACAACAAAAAAAAACAGTATGTATAACGCAATTTAATTTTATGATATCCGCTACGAAATGACAGTTGTTTGTATTTCGTAATGTTATTAATTTTTTCTGTTTTTTAATTGGCCGGTCTGCGTTGGTTTACGACTATAGTTATAGCTATAGGTTTATTTTGTGTTTTAGTCGGAGAACGGAATAGTGTTGAACATTAATAATACTGTACGGGAAAAAAAAACACCAAACAAAAAACGTATTTACGCGTTAGTCCGAAGAGTAATTTAAATGATAATATAACAATAATTTTCGTATATAATTCGCGAGGTCGAGAAAATTTAATTTATTTATCGTTTTCTTTCTTGAAATATTATGTATTGCGAATGATAAATCATTACGTTAAACACCCAACGTTTATACCGACGTGAATTAGGTATAATTAATTTCAAACGCGGACGGTTTGGAGGAATTCGGAAATTGAACTCAAAGCTATAATATTTTGGTTAATAATATCAAATCGTGTAGAGGTGGAGCTCAACAAAAAAAAATCTACAGAAAATTTCAACTCTCATTGCGCGTACTTGAGATAGTATTTTTTTTTTTTTTTTTATGGTGAATGCGCTTTTTGAAACAAATATTTAATAATATATCACGGTCAATTTACAATAAATTTCTATATATTTCACAACTAAAAAATTATAATATATTCTATTTTAGTTATTTTATAGAGGTTAACACTTGAAAAGTCACGCGTACTTTACGCCACCACTTTAGGTTCACTGTTATATGGCGAAAAGTTCGAAGGGTATTGGAGGTATAGAGTAATTTAATTTATACATAAAAAGCGATTATTGCTGCAATCGATAAACGATTGTAAGCCATCGACAAAGCTAGGAATAGACAAAAGTAAAACCGACTATCGAAATTTTTTGTCAGTTATATACGAGTATATATTTAACGTAACGAATTCTTTCTCGATACAGAAAATGGTCAAACAAAAGGCTGAAAGTGAGAAAAGCGACCGTTTCAGGGGAATAGCGACTTGAAAGTGAGCAAACCTAAAAAAAAAAAAATCGTACATACATCGCACCATGGATGAGTCACTGTTGTAAAAGAATAGGATTATAATTTATATTTGTATGCGACGATAAATTGCAAACGAAAAACGATTCTGAGCGAAGTAGTGTGTCGTGTATTTTCATTGTTGCCAAAGTAACCGGGGAACCAACAAAAACAAAAA
Organism: Tuberolachnus salignus; assembly: GCA_956483605.1. Taxonomy (NCBI): domain Eukaryota; kingdom Metazoa; phylum Arthropoda; class Insecta; order Hemiptera; family Aphididae; genus Tuberolachnus; species Tuberolachnus salignus. The sequence continues at coordinate 1,730,381 of OY101429.1, read as the reverse complement.
AAAAAAAGAAAATAACAAAACTCAAGATTGACGAAATCGTGTTGTGGCCCCGTCGTTATCGCGTCGTCTGTTGGTAGTTTTTCCTGCCGCGTTAAAAAACTAATAGGTATTTTGAAAAACGACCAGTTTAAAACACTAAACTAGACAAAATTATCTACGGGAAACAGGTATGCAGGAGCGCATGGACCGGATGGAGTATACTGGTAGGAAAAGTGTTTAAAGGAAAATTCAAAAAAAAAAAAATGAACATCGTCGTAAAACCACAAGACCCATCGCTCCGCTCGGAATCTGAAATAAAAAAAGGGCGAGGGGAGAAAAGTGACGGGTGTTGCTGTATTTAATAGTATAATTGTAAAAGCGCCGTTCGACGAGTTATTTCGTCGTTAATTTATTTATAACAATACGAAGGTTACTTTTAATAATGCCAATTTGTATCGTATAATCCGCTAACGGGCGCGACGGCGCGCGCGGTTAATCGATTACGAAAACGGTTTGATTTATACGCGCGCCGATAAATAATAATAATAATCTTTTCCTATTTATATATATTTAATTTATATACGAATAAGAACAATTTCCAAGCATTATTAACGGGCGTAAACATAACGGGTGAGGGTGAGGGGAGGCGTAATTTCAAGCCGTTAAATAATAATATCCCTTATAAAATTACAAATAACAACGGCCATTAGTTTTATGAACTCTGCGCGCTTTATACGGTTATTATTTTTCAACAGCCGCCAGTCGGATCGTCGTAACTCGGCTAATTTTGGACGTGCACAACAATTGTGTGTGTTCAACGACTAAAACCCGTGTAAAAATTAATAACTGATTTGCGATCGGCTGACTAAAAATGGAAAATTCGAACCGTCAATTACTATTTGCAATCCGTTGTTTACATCGATTTGATTAGATATATCGAGCGAGCACGAGACGTTAAGTCCGATTAGAGATGAGCGATTCGACACGGCAATATTGCACGATTTACAATATTCGACCGGTCTTACAACGGGACTTGCTCCAATCGATTACTTAATTCCAGAGCTCTCCCGGTAGCGGTTCGATCATCTTTGTAGCCGATCGGGGAACTTGTTTTTGGTTCTTGTACTGTCCCATATAAATGTATCTTAAAACAATGCTAAACAAATGATAATTATCTATACAATTCTAACGGCCGTTTTTTCGTGTGCGTGTTACAGCGGCGGCGGCGGTTATTTCGACATAGAGCGGATGAAGTTACCCCCATGATGCCCGTTATGCTGATCCAGCACCACTTGGCCGCTGACGTATTCGAGTGCTTTACCGTTCGGATGACGGTATCCCATTCACCGGCACACCGGGCAATGCGCTACTACCGTATCTGGATATACACGTGCAACACCGTGCTGATGGTGTGCGTGGTGTGTTTCGTGGTGATCGCCTACCAGCTGGTGGTGGCCGACCAGCGGCGACACCTGGTGCCCGGCCTGGACCTGTGCCACCCAAGCCTGTTGTACGTCTACGCCGCCCTGTTCGTCCAGTGCACCGTGCTGCAGATCGTCGGCTTCCTGGGCGCCCGGTCGCTCAGCGAGCGGCTGCTAAACGTCTACTGGCTGCTGCTGCTCGGCCTGCTCGTCGGCGACGCGGTGCTGGGCGTCTACTGGGTGTACAGGTACGACAAAATGGTGGCCAAACTGAAACCGGCGCTCCGGGACCGGTTGGTCAAGGACTACGGCCGGGACCAGCGGTTCACCGCCGTCTGGGACGACCTGCAGCGCGCCCACGAGTGTTGCGGCGTCAACGGGCCGCAAGACTTCTTCAACGTCACCGTCCAAGTCGGCGGCGGTAAGCATCGCGCGAAACCGATACGATAATCAGAGCCCCCCGGAACTTGATTAGCGTTATTTTTTTACGTATATTCGAAATACTATATGTATTTATATTTTTAATATATTGTCCAGTATTAACGGCTCGAAAACTATTGTCGTCCAAAACGATATTTCCGGTTGTTATTTTGATCCACCTCGCCGGTAGAGTTTTCGCGTCATCCGGGACGTATTGACGGGGAGGAGGGCCGCGCCGAATTTTATGGAAAACAGCGGTTTTGCATAAAAGTATGCGCCAAGGATACTCCCGGGGTCCCGGACCGGTATGTCGACGTGAGGGCGAAAAAATACTGTCAGTGACCGGCCACCCCCTAACCACCCTCCTAACCCGGTGAAATCTCTGGATACGAGCCCGGGACGACGTGTTTTACAAAGCCGAACGAACGCGTGAAGTCTATCGCGGACCCTCTACCCCGGATACGTCCCCCCGTTGGGTTTGAGTTGGGTAAACGCCGTGCGTTTTACCCGTTTCGGCGATAAATTATTACGGGACGGCATATTTACGCCGTGTGCCGGTGCCGAACACGTATAATATTATATCGACTTTCCAGAATTCGGGAAAACAAGGCGCCCGGCGATAAATAATAATCGCATAACTCCATACGCGCGTTACATTATAATATTATAACGACATTTTTTCGACTCGATCAATTTCGCGCTCGGCGTTCTCATATATGGACGCCGCCGGCTGGACGGTAAATCTCCACGAAACCAGTGATATGGGTATAAAATCGTTACGACACCGATATTTTCGGGTACATTTAATGTTTACCCGGCACCTAACCGACTCCTTCCAGCGAAAATACTAATATTACAACGCAGACATTTTTTTTTTTTTAGTTCTGTTAAGGCCCCCCCACTCCCCCCGCCACGCAAATGGTTTTCCGAAATGCCTCCGATTTTGTACAAATTGAAACTTTTCCACTCATCTACTATGTCCTAAACGGTTCGGTAGCCGTACGCCTTGAAAAAAAAATTGTCGGAACTTACAGTGGTTCGTCACATTCTTGACAAATGAAAATTTATTCCAGTTTATCCAGAAATTTACTCTGCGTCGGTCAAACGTTTGAAATTTGTATGGATTTGTCAATTTTCAATGGTAAATAATTAAATAAAAAATTGTTAATACGAAAAATATGCTTGGACCGGTGCAAAGTAAACTTGTTTATAAACTCATAAGTTTTTACATTTTTTAAAATCGAACCACAATGGCGTACCTTGGCGTTTAGGTATTTTTGTCGACAATTTCACGGAGTTCTGCAGAGTCCTTTAAACAATTTTCGTTTATTTATTCGCGTTTAAAGAACTAATTTAGATATTTTAAATATGATTAATATCGTATACGGCGATAGTAATAATTTAAATGATCTGGAAAAACGGCCAAGAGTTTAACACTTTTTATATAAATTAAAATACAAACATTAATTGCCACAGCCTTATCTATGATAATCTACATTCAAATGTTGTTCAATTCGCTATTGAGTATTGACTTTGTATTTACTAACTATAATGTAATTTGCATTGCATAACAATAATCGGATTGATTTTTTTTTTTTGTTTTTTCATTGTCCCGAGCCTCAAAATGTCTAGATCAGACTAACACCGCTAGAGTTACTATAATATCAGAACACGTGTTGTTATACGACTACTCGTGATGGGCGGTGATTGTGCGGCGACGTTAAGCCGATTGTCTTTTTATTTTATTTTTTAGGCGGGGCACGCTGTATACTAGAGGTGTATTAAAATAAATTAATCGGATATACCATATACCGTACTGCTTTGGCCTTTGAATTTTAATCTTGGCCCGGGGACGGGATTTTACTTGGGCGGGAAACGCACGCCCGAAATCGGCATTCGTTGCCAGAAAGGAAAAAAAAAAAAAAAAAAGAAAAGAAAAGGAAAGCGCATCTCGTTACTGATTTATGCGCGTGCCTCGTGGCGTCCTCTCGGAAGATTTACTATATTTTCGAGTACGGCGCGGAACAAAAAAAAAATAAAATAAAATATAATACCTATAATATATTATATAATGATGCTTTTGAGACATATTTTATTTATACGCGAAACGTGCGTTATTTAGAGCAACCCCTCTCTCTTTCACCCACACACGGCGTGCCGTAATGAATACGGTATACGCACATTACCGAAAGTGTATTTTTTTGACAGGACGCAATACCACACAGCCCCCCCTTTACTATATTATTATTATATATTTCCGGCTCGATAATAATAATAATAATAATAATAATAAAACGACAGGGACATCCTGTATTCGGATAAGTATTTGGAAAGTTGTTCACCGGCGAATACGAATACGTATTATACTCGCCGAAAACTTTAATTTTTTTTTTTTTTAAACATTTCCATTTCCAACGTCTTGATAATTATATTTATATTGTATTTAACCCTATTACCCGAGACGTTTGTCAATAACAGGGATCTTGGGGGTGGTGGAGAAACTAAACACAGTAAATATCTAAAATATAAATAACGCGAGTGTAAATCTATTATTATATAACGCCTGATTTTGTGTAATACAATTGTTATTTGTACTCGGTCGATTTGGTAGTGCGAATTTGCAATGGTTATTGTTATTCGGTTCGGTAAAATGTGTACATTAATACGAATATCTGTGAAGTAAGATAACCGAGGACGGTCGTAGTACCAGGGAAATATTAAGCAGAATACACCAGGCTAATTGTGCATTTCAGAACAAGGCAAATATGTTTATATCCAGAAATATTGACGTAAAAGTGACGAAAAACCTTTTAAAGGACTTATGTTTGGAGCGTAGCATTGTATCGAAGTGAAACATGGACCATAGGTAAAACAGAGGAAAAAATACTCCTAGCGTTTGAGACACGGTGTTATAGGAGGTTGCTCAGAATAAGCTAGACAGAACACATAACAAATGAGGAAGTTGACATGCTTTCCAAAAAAATGGGACGTTATGATTATAGTAACTCTACTGTAAATACAAAAAGAGTATAGTTGTCATGTCCAAAACATTTTGTACAATCGAATTATGTGGGGGGGGTCACGTACTCTTAAATTTGCTATTTTCGTTATATTGTTTAGTACATTTTTCAACGATATTACTACAGTAAAAGGAATAAGCATTTATTTATTTTTTTTCTTTTTTTACAATTTCTTTCGGGCATTTTTCGGCATCTAAATCCCGGTCCCTGTAATAAGGTTTCGACGACGAACGGTTTACGTTTTTTTTTTTTTTTATGTATTTAACAAGACCGGTGAAGAGGAGTGAGGTGGGCACTGAAGCCCTTGGCTGCCCTGGTTACACCGCTGTAATCCTCTGTTGTACAATATATGCGTAATAATATTACCTAATAAATGTATAATTCAATTTTTTTTCAAATATTACTGGGGTATTATTAATTAAAAAACACAATACCAGCGTCTACTATAATTTCGGTCTCGGGTCATCTCCGAGTTAAAAATTAAATAAACGAACAAATAAAATCTATAACGTTAAGACTATAATAATTATAACAACAAACAATAATGTTTGTATCTAGGCCAAGTAGTAATTTGTTTGATTAAGGGCCGGATAGACTGAATATTTGATAACTGTCTAATAGATAACGTTATCCGAGGCGTTTATCTTGAACGTGTATCTAAAACAATATGCGTTCTACAAACAATATTTACGTTGTGAATTGTTATCCAGTGGATAAGTAAACTTGAAATGTGTTTTTGATTTGTTACTGTTTCCATGATATTGTTGTATTATCAATAATAAGTACAATATTTGTTGTTGACAACAATCGAAATCCAAAGTCATCTGTTTGTATTTGTATTTATATTTCAAGTAATAAAACGTCAGAATTAAAAAAAAAAAAACAAATCTCGCTCGGAAAATATCACCACCGAGGAAGTTGACAGGTCGATTAGTTTAATTGAAAAATACAAACATATTATCGAGAATAAACGAATCCGGATCAGAAACCAAGAAACAGTAAGACAATTGCTGGCGAACAATTCAATAAGGTTTTTATCATCTTCGTCGAATAAAATATCAAAATAGCAAAACGTAATTATTCTAAATTTCAGTTGCAAAATAATCTCGTCACGAAACTCGAAAAATGTTTGTAAAATCACTTTACAATACTAATTATTGTAAAGATAACGACAGTATCCGTGTTTCTCGTATTGCCACGAATTCCTTTAGGCAAAATGCTTGTTCGGCAGCAAAACTGTTTGACACGTAATGATCGTCATCGTTTATTTCGAAAATACGTGAATTTACCTACCGATAAGACGACAAAGGACAAGTGACTCGTACGAAAAATTGTATGTAAAACTTATTTTGATTTTGATAAAAAAAACAAATATATATATATATAACTATTTCTTATGTCTGAGGTACGGTTGCAGATGACATACCAAATGCAGCTCGCTTTTAATAAAGACACAGGCGCACAATTATATTTTTCGTAATGCGCATTTGAGATTCCGTAGTGCACGCGAATATAACCCCTGACTGACTTTCACAATTATAAACTATTAAAGTTTAAATTATAAAAAAACAAATTAAAAGGTAAAACTCCAAGAAAATATAGTTTAACTTTGAACGCTTTTCATAAACACCAGTCAATATTCAACGACGTCACGTGATTTTCTTTGAAAATTAATTTAACGTTATATAATTAAAACTTACGACGACTGTTGTGTAATCGACAAAAGTTAACGTAATACATAAAAAAAATAACGAATAGAGAATATTGTGGAAAATATCGTAATATTGTATTAATAAACTTCTGCGGTATAGGTATTTCACCTTGGATTTCGCATAAAATAACAGAATAAAAGCAGTCTCTATATCCGAAAAAGTGAGCATTTTTTTAACATTTTTTTTTTTTTTTTTTTTAACATTGAAAGCAACGAATAAATGCGTTCGAGAAATGATTCAGAGTAAAGCTCGGCGCGTATACCCGAATGGTATTAAAACGGTTATATTTTTAATGGCAGTATCGGGAAAACGTTTAGCACGATACTAAGTTAATTTACTTTAAAACAACTTAGATTCGCTGATCGCCATAAAAGGAACCGCACTAAACTCGCTATTACTCCGACTCTTATACTGCAGTCAGTTTAAACGAATATTTTTTTATATAGATATTCACAAAACGACACACTGCGAGGATTCCGTTGCCGGTAGAGCTTAAAGCTAAACTAAAGCGATTTAAAAACCGGGAACTCTTTTCTCGAGGGGGGGGGGGAATTGGAAGGGCTACTTTAAAAGAATAAAAAAATAAAACTAATTTACATATAATACTATAACGAATATAAATTATTTCGTAAAATAAATATAATCTTACGACAGTTTATACGGGCGTGTCCGAGTTAATATACCGCCGGATTAAATCCGTAGTAAACGGTAAAATTTCAAAAATGGAATTATAAATAATTCAACCTCGGGAATTCGGAAACGTCGGGCGATAAATACAACGAAATAATAATACGTAATATAATATAATATATTACGGGCACGTGTGTAAGTACAAAACGTCCGTAAATAATACCGTATGGTATTAAAATATACCCGATAATAATTACGGTTTATACCGTATCGAATATTGTATTGAAAATGTCACGAAAAATATTAAAAACGTGGCGTACAAGGTACGTGCGTCGGAAGAAATAAAACGATAGAACGTACATATAAATTTGCATTGCTACTACTAATGCTACGAGAAAATACGGGAGAAAAATATAAAATTGACTCGCCAAAAAGAACATTATCGTCTAGAATATCTGATTTTAATTTTTTTTTTTTTGATTTTTTTACCCCCAAACAGTATGCTTTTATTGAGACAGCGAGGTAACAGACCGTATCCATCACAACGACTACGAATATGAATTGCACATTGTATAGAACCAGTGGTTCCCAAAGCGTACCCCCGGTGGTACGCGTAACCGAGTAAAATAAAAAAAAAAATTTGTTTTTAAATAATTAACTTTTCGTATAGGTACTCCGGGGAAAAACTTAACTAATGAATACGAATGATTATGAATAACACGAATATTAATTCTATACAATACAGGCAAATATCACAGATATCAAAAAATCGGACCGGTTTAAGAGTGCAAAAAAAAAAAAATGGAAAATCCGTTTTTCGAGTAAAATTTCACGGCGAATTCAAAACATGTTTTCAGAAGTTTTATCCGATTACTATACCTCTATACGGTACAATTGTTACAATATTATAGGTCGATTTTGATAGAAAACTCGATTTAGCACGATAAACTAATAGCTATAACAATAGTGCTGATTTATACAGTATGCCCCGGGGCACATCAAATTACCAATACATATTTTCTAACGAAACAATTATTGTAAAAGACTCCGTATTCATACTTTTAGTGATTTTATTCAACCAATTTAAAGTATAGGAAAAAAATTAAGAAAAACTTATTATTATCATTGTAACAAAATGTAAGTAATGTTGTCGACATATATTTATAGGATATTCATATAATACCTATTTGTCTATTTATATTAGTTAAAACATTGCCACGCCCTAAATCACCTAAAATTTTGCCACGCTGCAACAATTTGCCCCTCCCCCCCCCCCGGTAAATGTGGCTCTAGATTTATATTATGTTTTTACAAATCGTTACTGAGTACATGTAGTCTTATAAGAGGAAAAACAAGGAAAATGATTCATCAAACACATAGTTCACAGGAGAAAGTTTATTTTTGCATATTTGAGAATATTTCACGGGTTATAAGAATATTTAGCTTGTTTAGCATATTTTGGTAAATGTTGTAAATTACGAGAGAAAAACTATATTCTAATTTTAAAATTATTATTATTAATTTAAAAAATATGTATGTTTAAATATACTAAAGGAATATTGATTATTTTTTTTTTACTCGTATAACTTACATAACTTTTTATTTTATTTTTTTTATCTCAAATTTTGAACACATAAACTATTAATAAAAATGGCATATTGTAAAAAAAAAAAACAGTACCAAATTTAGCTTTTATTATGAAGGCCTTCATATTGATTATGAAAAATTTCAAGTGGTGTATTCGGTGATAAAAACGTTGGAAACCCCCGGTATCGAACATAATCGTTATTATTATTCATTTTTTTGTATTTATTTTTTTTTGTTTTCTGGTGCACGCGAATACAATTATTTAACCGTAATGATATTATTTATTCGTATCGCGCATAAACAATAAGCAGACACACAATTATTATGTCGATATTTTATGCGGCACCATTATTATATATAAACTGGTATAACAAGAACAGTTTATAACCGCAGTTAGACTATAATATTAAATCGTTATGTTTCGGCCGATTTAATATCGTTTTAGTAATGACAAATAGATTGGTAAATAACACAAAAACAAAAACAAAAACAAAAAACCCATAGTCGATATTGCCCTATTAAAATCGCATACGTACGCGCACGCTAATAATTTCCCAAACAATAAAATTCGAAAAAATCTAAAAATTTAAATAAACAAATGAAAAGTGTTTTAGTTTAATTTAATTTTTGTCAAACTTCACCCTCCCCTCCTCCTCCCCCCCTAAATTAATAGAAACCAAATATTTTCCCCGCTGCATTTGTACACTACTAGCACGTACCTCTTTGAAACAAATTAACTCAAACTCGGATTGAAATGATTGAAACGATGAGTTCAATTTCAACATGATTTCCATCGTATCGTTGCTAGGGGAATAAAATTATATGTATGTATTGGGTAAGTGTAAAGGTTGGGAGTTTTAACTTTCAATCCCAACTCAAGTTTTAGGCTTAAAATTCATTATTTTTTGTAGTACCTAAAAGTATATATTATAAAATAATTGAGGAGAAATCCAGCTTTAGTGACGGAGTTCTGTTCGCGGATATTTTTTTTCATAAATTCCGGTAGAATTTGCGGTGGTTCTTTTTTTTCCCTGGCAACAAGTTTTCGACCAGAAGTCTAGCTCCTATCGTACATTTTATTGGTGCATCGAGGAGATAGATTTTTTTTTTTTTTTGAAAAACAACGACAAATTGTAAATTATTTTGTAACTAAATATTAACACAATTTGCAAAATGAATTTAGCAAAACACGGTTGACCGCGAAACTCCACTTGGAATTGTATATTATTTTAATTGCGATTATTTATCGTTACGTACAGAATTTAAACTAAATTATCATTTATATAATCCGACTTTTCCAACTTATCGCCTACAACAGTGGCTATAACCGTCCGTGTGCAGTGTCCTACTTTATTTACTTAAACACAAATCGTTATCTAAAATACGCTTGAAAAAAAAACTTAAAGAAACAAGTTTTCCCCGGTTAATTTTCGTCTATAATTGTATCCAATTATTGTTTTATCCCCATATAAAGCCGGTTCAGGCTTTCTACAAAAATAAAAAACTATTTACAACGAAGAAAAACTTTTATAAAAAGTTTTGTATGGAATACAGCACTGTATGGGGCAGAAACATGGACGATACTCAAAGCAGAAATAAAACGGATTGAAAGCATGGCGCTGGAGAAGAACACTGAAAATTCCTCGGACAAAAAAAATTAAAAACAAAAAAGTATATTTTATAATGAACAAACGGAAAACAATCGGGCAAAGATGGAACATATGACGAGAAACAATGAATGGATAACAACAACTATATAGAAGGAAAGATCAGCGAGGAAAATCAGGAAGAGGTAAACCAAGTAACTCCGTTTATGAAACAGATCATAGAAGACATAGGAAGGACCACTTACAAGGAACTGAGAGTAGCTATGGTGTATGGGCACAATTGTAGGTCCTTTGTGAAAGTCATTAAACCAATCTAAGGATTAAAAAAAAGGGGGAAGGGGAAAGTCGTGGAGATACAGCAAACAAATTGGCACGATCACTGCAGTACGATTATGTATAAGGCGGACTTGGCAGCAATTTAAAAGGACCAAAAATTAACAACAGCTTACGGTCTCGTGGAAAACAACTCAACTACTCAAAAAATTGCTTCCGCCTTTACTCAATTAAAAATTAATTAATCCCATCTCTTAATATCCTTTGGTTACTATAAGACGACTTTTGATTTTATACGGAAACTATGCGATAAGTAAATTAGGTGATAAAAGGATCGAACTGCCAATAAATATAGTTGTAGAAAAAATAAAATACTAACTTTGGAACTTCAAAATTAAGCTTTCGATTTGGATCGGCCGTCACAAAAAACTAAAAAGCAAACATTTTTTTTTCTTTTAAATTTTAAACAATTATTATTATTATTATTATTATATTATCGTTACTATATTCGAAAAACTAATCTGCATACAATTTAATATTAAAACGTGAATGTTTGCCTGTCGTTTTTGTGTTAATCGATTACAGTTTCGGAGCATCAAATTGTGAAATTACAAAATTACACTCTTCCGGGTGTTATTCGAGTTCAATTAGGTGGGCTAACCTAACAATGTCTACAATGCTATTCGACCATGTTCACTGCGGTCCCAAATGGGATTTGTCTAGAAAAACGCATCGTTATGTGAAAACGTGTATTTTCAAAATTCCCCCGTAGTAGTGATAAATGATAATAATTATACCTAAACTGTTCGAATAAATATTTTAGTAAGCACGCGAGGGAATGCTCGATGCCCAATCTCGGTGTTGCACTTCTTTAATTTCACGCGTTCAATTTGTTTAACCGTACCTAAAACTTAGTGGCTCTCGGCCCCGTCGTCGTATTCTAACTATTAATATTAAGGTTTAACTTACGGTAAAAGTATAACCCTCCATTTGTAAATTAATATCCCGGAACATTAATATTCGTACGCAAACTCGAGTGTATAAATATTGAACCGACAATTTAATATACGGAATAGTGCACGGCGTAATTCCGCCGCGCGGTATGTTTTAATATTATTCCCCTGTCATTTTATTAAACACTCGTAAATAACCAACGATTAACAAACCTATTGAGCTGTGCAATATTGAGTAATGGAAAATAATGAAACTACTACCACTCGGATAATGTTCGTTTTCATTAATTGGAGTAAATAAATGGTAATCACAAAAAACAACAACACTGTGTGCAGATAATATTGGATCACTAGTGAAACTATTCCATAACACGTGAACATAATTTATACGTCTTTTGCAATTGTCACGTTTTCATTTTTGCCACGTCTAAAGTCAAAATTTCGATTTTTCTAAACGGGCGAAAGAATATATTAATTCCAATTGTACAAGAAAACGATTTTTTCACATGTCTCTCGGAAAAATCGTATAATATATATATATATATATATATAGAGACGGTTAAACGTTTATCGATATATTTCAATTGAAATAAACTCTAAAAACGCCAGATTATTTAAAACAAATTTTAACACGTTTAATAAATTATAATATAATTATTCGATTCAGGTCACTGCGGTTATTTTTAACAGAAACACAATAAAATCGACTATAATAGGAACGGTAATTGCTCAAATATTCCCGATTTGCCTACTTTTATCGCGGTTTTCCACATCGTTGAGAAAACTGCAAGGAAAATCAAATACTTACCTCCCCGATGCACCAAATAGATAAAATTGTCTATCAAAAACTATGCCTGAAGTTGGTGATCGATGCTGGTAAAAAAAATTGTTAACAGATTGAAAAAAAATCACACAACAATAGTAAAAATTATTAGCAATATATTCAATATTCGTGGCTACGCTCAAAAATAAAAAAATAATGTTTAAAGGGCTAAAGTATTTTTTAGCTTGATAACATGCCTTACGAGAAAAACTCGCATATCCTCATAGATCCGATTTTGACGATTTTTTTTTTTTTTTTTTTTTGTAGATCACATTGAACTCTGTTTTTCAATATTTTCATCTCAAACTCAATAATATGTCTTTGAAAACCCTTAATTTTTAATTTTTTAAATTTTTTTTTTAAACCGACATTTGTATATTAATATTTGAAACGAATAAAATAATCGGAATCTAATGCGGTTCTGTTGAATGATGTTGTCTATTAATTACACGAACAAATGGTAGAGAAATATTATGTCGACAATGATAAGATGTTGTCACTATTCCTATACTGAATAATTTTCGTCCGTAAAAACGGATGTGCCCTTTCCCGGGGGCAGTAGATTAGTGGCAAAGTATTATTATAATAATTTTTGATATTTTATAAAATTGGAAAAAAATATGAAAAATTGCACCCTTAAAAACGTAATCGCGGGGGGGGGGAAATGTATATAGCGTTTCGGGGAGAAATACTATTAAATTTAGGGTTGGGTGGTTCGTGAACAATTCGTTCAAAATAAACGAATTACTTGAATGAACGGATTGATTCAGATTCGCTACACGAAATCGATTCGTTCCATCATTTGAATCACGAGTCGTGACCGAACAACCGAATGGTGAATCAAAGATTCAAATGAATTAACCGCCAAACGCGATTAGTTTTCGTGATTTACTATGGTCAAGGTTGAATCGTTATATTGAATTAACGCGATACAGATTTTAACATGTATTAGTAATTTAATCAGTTTAACGGTAGCAAAAAATTAATTAAAAACGATCCGAATCGTTCGAACGGGTCATTTTTTACCCGTCCCTACTTTATAGAAATCCCGGGGTTGCCACGGAGTTTGAATTTTGAAAATTCCTCGACTTTTCCGTGTTTTCACGTGTGCCGCGATCGAAAATGTATAACAATAATACGAAATGTCTAAGGGGAAAAAAAAAAAATAAACGAGAAGGTATATGTAATACGCCTCGTAAAACAGTTGACAACAACGCACAATAATAAATACGCCCGTGGCGGGGATTACATAAAATACACAATAAGGGTGTGCCATATAACATTTTTTTTTTTTTTTTAAAATTCCAGTAAAAATCACAAAATCCCCGACATTGTTCCGTTAAATCGCGGGATTTCCGCGGACGGTTTCGAAATTTTCCTCCTCCCACCGCTAAAATATATAGGAGGTTTCGGTCGTCTCCCGTGGTTTGTATGTTGAATATCGAAACAATACGGACAAATGATTTAAAACGAAAATAGACTTTTTTGACAAAAAAAATTCGTTTATTCACTTTAAAATAAAAAATATACGAACATATATTTCTGGAACAATTGTTCGCCGGCGAGAGGCGAGACCGCGTGAAATCGTACAACGCGTAATAAAATTGTATTATCGCAAATGTTCCAGTCGAACATTTCGCCGATTACACGACGGTGTTGCCGGACAGCTGCTGCTACCACAAGCCGGAGGCGGTGGCGTCGCCGTTCCGGAGGGACTACTGGCAGCCGCAGTCGACGACCGCCACCGTGTCGACGACGGTCCAGGCCGAGGAGCACGACAACATGGAAAAAATGCCCATCAAGTGCCGGCTCGCGTCCCACCGGTACCATCACTACGGGTGCGAACGGGCGCTAATGGCGTGGATCCGCAGGAGCGCCGACGTGCTGTTCGTGCTCGGCTACTGCGTCATATCGTTTTTGAAACTCTGTTTCCTGGGCATCCTCAGGTAAACCGACGCGAGTGTTGTACGCGTACGCGTGTTACGCGGGGCGTTTACGTCGGTGTAAATGAAACAATTTAGAAAAGAAAAAAAAACAAAAAAATTAATTTACACATTTCACGTCGCAGGTACGAAATCCGAGAAATGATTCAGAAAATCAAAATACTCCACGGCGATACGGCCCGGCTGGAATTGGTCAACGTGTCCACCCAACCAACGGGCAAGCTGTTGCAAAAAGTCGAACACAACGGTAGCGTAGTGCGCGTGTCCGCTCCGACGAGACAAGACAGTCAAACGGGTGAGCGCGTTACGAAATAATTAAACCCAATCGCTTTCGTAAATGTCGCCCAGTGTAAAATAATTTCTCACCTATTCCACAGTATTTTTAATGACCGGGCGACACACAATTCGTAAAACAAGAATTTTTATTCTATGTAAAAAAAAATAATAACAATTCGGTAATGATTACAATCAATTCGTAGGTACATATAATAATGGTCATATTTTCGATATTAAATACAAAATGCGTTTATTATTGTGGAATACGAGAACATTTGTTTGTCGCCCAGTGAAAATTTCTTAAAAAAAAAAAAAAATACACTGCTTATACCGATAACTCGCCAGACAAAGTATCAAAAATGCATTTAGACGAGTTATAGGGTTATTGTTGTTTTATTGATTTCACACTATAACAAGCGTTGAAATTTATCGCCCAAGTAGTTAATTCGTCATAGTCAATATTCTCAACCGATTTCCAGGACGCCCGTAGTTTTTCAAGGTTTCTCTGGTAACTGTGGACGTTAAACATTATGTATTTAATCGTTTCAATACAGAGAATTCCCTTCTTATTCTACTACTAACTACTATTGTTTCAACTACTTTGATTCCCCACAAGTAGTACAAGGTAACTTATTTAATACGTCGAGTTAACATTTCGTTCATAATGTTCTGGCGCCCACAGCCCACATCCCAGCGCCCCGGCGCAGTTGCCCCTAATTTCCACGTATACAAAAACGCCACTGATTGGGTACCCATAATTAAGAAAATCAATTATATCTTGTTCGCGGTTCTAAATTTCCTATTTTTTATTATTTTTTTTTTTTTTGTATTTTATTAGATAATTTAATTATTATAATTAAAAATATAAATTAGAACGGTTCAAACAATTATAAAATATTCGAGTAAAATGGAGTACTATTACTATTATTACCGTTGTTGTAGTATTAGGCGGAAACAGGTTGCATAATACAATTAAATAATTGCACCGAAAAATACGATCCTGCAAATGGTTAAAGTCAAACAAACGATTCGAAAATCTAAAATTTATTTTTATACTTAACTCTGTATGTACAATCGAAACCCCATGTAGAGCGCCCGGGAATGTCAACGGGAGGGAAACGCAGTACCTAAATGATTATTATGGACGAATTGTAGAATCTTCTTCTTTGTTATACCATATACCCAACGCGACAGTGGGTCTAAAAATTTCAATTTCCATTGGATAACTCAAGCTATATTTTTCGTAACTCGGTGGAAATATATACGTTTCGAGATTGAGTTATTAAATAAATATCACGTAGCAGTTGTATCTTTACGCCATTTTTGGCGTGGGAGCCCCACGGGGGGTGAGGTAGAGGTATAACCCTCTCCCGCCCGCACAATTGTCCAAACCCATTTAGAATGTCTAACGGTGGTTTTAAATTTCAATTTCAGAAGGAGGTTCGGATGTAGTGAAACCGCTATTAAAAGGTCGTTCGGTCGAAGCGACATTCAGGGTAAAGTCCTCAAACACGGACGGCAACGAGTCGGACACTAACAGCCACAGTGCGTTACTTTTGTGCGATGACAAACATTTGACCAGCTCATCTAGTAAGAGCAACTACGAACTGCACGAGTTAAAGGACGTGAACCGGCTACTGACCACCAGACATAAGAATCAAATATGACTACGACGATGCGTAAACGCTTGGTTCCGGGCGATCGACAGCGACCCGGAATTCCCGTTGCTGGAAACACCGAAACCGCATAAAAGTTATAAAAAAATTTTAATACAAAAAATAATAAAAACAAAAAAAAATACCGTAAAATATTATTCAAATTGGAACATAAATTTTATCGTGTGATTATATATAAATTATAAATTCAAAAAGAACTTAATGGATAGATAAATTTATATTCGGTTTAATAAATAAAATCAATAATAATTCTAAACATCAAAATGCACTTGCAACACAAACGTAATCGGAGTAGACTACATGATGTTGCGTGTCATTAAAAATTGTCCAAGTGCAATAAAAATTAGACAAGTTAAACATTTAAATCTAATTTTCATAAGTATTACATGTACCTAAATCGAATTTAATGAATCGTGAATTCATTGATTGTATTCGACGGATTTTCATTAGATTTTCGATATTTTTCTCGATACCTATTTCAACTTCGATATATTTTTATTCTAAATTCTATATATTACTCATTCACAATGATATTTTTTCCTATTTTAACTATTTTTGATAGTAACCATTATTCGTTATTAAATTATAATAACAATAGTGTCGAAATAAATTCTACAAAGATTCAATACGAACACGTTTTATTTCAAAGTACCTATAGGAGGTGCCTATTAATCATTACCGATTGAAAGAGCCGAAGTTTTATGTTTTATATTTAATATTATTTCTATATCGACAGATAAAAAGTCTTCAGTGTTAATATTAGCATCAAAACGTGAACATTTTTACATAGTAAAAAAATATATATGAAATTTAGTTGGTGAACTTTGAACTTTTACTACTGAATAAACATAAGAAATATTACAAGCACTACAGATAAGCCCCGGGGATTAAAATATGTTTTTCAAATACCTCCGAGGCTCAAGAGATGCACGCGAGTACAGTTTTACATTTATTTTAGTACCTACTTTATAAATGGAAAATGCCCTAAATAATTGTAACTACTATGAATTTATACATAATATACAACAATATATCACAAGTATGTAGGTACTCTTTACTCGTATTAACATTTGAATGTATTCGAGATATATGAAATATTATTTTACGCCAATAATACGAATATAATGTATACTTAACAGAAACTAAATTCAGTTCAATTCGACAACATATGTGGTTTACAATTGAACTATTAATAGATAGGTACTCATGGTATTTCCAACGAGTTTAGACCCAGATAATTTGATATGGGATACAAAAGAGAAAATCTACAAACTCGACAAAAGTTTAGTTCGAGCCGCTCAAAGTGTGTATACCTCAATGTAATAAATTTAATACACAAATAACTAAATAAGAACTTTGAGAAACATAAACTAATATGAAAATGATTTAAATTCCCAACGAAATAATTTTATTTTACTATTAACAATAGTTTAGCAGTTTATATGTTTACGAGTACCTAAGTAACTCAAACCATTATTTTGCAATTACAGTTGTACACCTACTAAATAACTAAACCTTAATGTCCTTATTATTACATTAATTGATTATTAATATTTGATTATTTAAAATCAAAAACAAGATCATAACTACAAACCTACTTATTTCTAATTTATTATATAATAGTTATACTTCTTATCTTAAATATTATAGTTTTCCAATGAAGCTAAATTTTAATACTGTTAATTCTATTTATGTATAGCCTATTTTCTTATGTCATGGTCTTGTCGCTCCCCAATTGTCTTTAATGCAATCATGAAAATGTATGTAAAAAATTGGACTGTACTAGCGAAATCGTGATTAGGTTATATTATGTATTTTCATTTGTTATTAATTAAAATTAAAATGTTAAAATGTTTGTTGTACAATAAATATTGTGAACTTTGTACTATTATTTTTTAAGCATTCCTAGAGCTATTATTATTATTATTATTATTATTATTATTATTATTATTATTATTATTATTATTACTATTATTATTATTATTATTAAAATAATGATTTATCAATTTTGTTTTATGTCATGATTTATAATACCTATATAATCCTTGGCTTCGTGGCAAAACATAGAGATTTTTACTGGCTTTCATTGACTAAGGTTATTATAACTTCAAAAGTACTTATTTTTAAATTTCATAACGAACTTACCTTTAAGTCATCATCAACTTGCAGCACATAGTCTAGATTACTACCGCCAATAACTACCTAGATTCCAGAACAAGAATAATGAGTAAATATGTAAGCGAATAGAACTTTGGTAATTACTGTTTATATTAAGAAAATAAATTATTTACATACTGGACAGTTGCTTCCTTTTTTCTGGGTTTTTTTTATCTCAAATATTGATTCTGACTTGGGAAAATGTCTAGAATAATACTCCTTTGCAATTTGACTTCCGATCAAAGAATTATTCTTCAATAAAGAAATATCTATACAATATATTATACGTATAAATAAAATACAATGAACAAACCAAAATAATTTATTTTTATTATTATTATTATTATTATTATTATTATTATTATTATTATTATTATTGTTATTGTTATTATTTACTTGTCTCCATTGACACACCATTAGTTACACGGCTAACTTCGCTTAAAACAAAAGGAGTTACATGTTTTCCCTTAATTCCTTTTTGTTCACATATCTGCAGAGCGTTTTTTATTGCTAAATCAATTTCTGTTTCTTCAGAAAGATATTACATATTAGAATTACATATTAATAGCATTTCAAATTTTCTTAATGGTTACTTTTTATTTTTTCTTCTGGTACTGGAACAGCCAATAAAACACCCGATCCAGTATTTTGACACTGTTCTAAGAGGCCGGCTGCATCATAAGGTGAAGTTACGTCGCACACAGCATAATATCCACTTTGTTTCGTATAAAATGCAGGAAATTCCATTTTTGAATTATATGAAGCAACACAAACACCCACAGTTTCCTTTAGTTGAAATACTAGAGTTTATTTTATACGACACCAACTGCATGAAAATCATGTCGGACAAAGACTTACAAGGTACTCTAGTGTTCGACCTATATCGAGGATAGATTTAATACCAGCAGACACAACCATTAATGCACACCTCGACAACTCCAATAAATCAGCACTTATATCTAAAGAATTTTGACCATCGATATGAACTCCGCCAATGCCACCTACAAACACAATTACAATTAATCAAATAATATATAATTTAATTAAACTTTACAAGCATTATTTGTACAAGATGTTTCTTTTAACATGCTGCGCTAATTTTCTTAGTTGTTTTATGGTTCACAAACTTTCCCGGTGGGGCCCCATTATATATTTTAAGAATAAAATATAAGTTAAAAATTAAAAAAATTAAATTATAAAATAACTTTTTAAGTAGATACCTACTTACAATGCAATATTTTTCAAAAGATTTATAACTTTTAATGTTTTTAATCTTAAAGTTTAGATTGTTTACTTGGTATGCATAATTTTACTATACAACTCCCTGCAACACCAAAACTTTAAATGCGCGTAAATAACAACTTATTGGTTCACTATAAATGCTTGCTGTAGGATATGAGATTAAAAATAAAGTTTTCAGTTTAAAAAAAATAAAAATTATTTTGGATAAGAATAGGAAACAGTATAAATGTATAGTTTAGGTTGCGTAAATAAAACGAAACTAAAAGCAAAAAAATGATTGATTCATATTAAATGGAACACATTGTGTACATAAACATAAATATTTATTTAATACAAATTATAATATTATAGTAATAAAGTTATAACTACCAGTAACAAAGAATTTAATGCCCAATGCACTAGCGATGACTAAAGTTCCGGATACTGTAGTACCGCCGTTTAAGCCCTATAGATAGTTAAATTTCAATAAAAATTCAATTGGACGTGTTACACTTTTAAAACACGATATTATAAAGAATTCAATTTTAAGACTTACTTGACTAAGTGCATAAGGAAAGTCTCTCCTTGAGACTTTCACTGTTTTTTTTTCGGCTGGCATGCCGAGTTCATTGATTTGTTCAGAAACCATACCGGCTTTAACTCTACCATTAATAATACCAATTGTTGCCGGAACGACGTCCTACAAACACAAAATATTTTATACCGTTTAAATGCCTAGGAAATAATATAACAGCTTACGTGTGACCTGATGATGTGTTCCATTTCCAATGCAGTCTCCACATTTTTTGGATACGGTAACCCGTGCGTAATTAATGCCGATTCTAATGCAATTACTGGTTTTCGGTTATTTAAAGCATTTTTCACTTCGGGTGTAATATCAATAGAACTTTTGTTGAAATGCCGGTAAATATATTTAAAATGTATCTTCTTCGTAATAAAATTACAGTATCTGTATGATGTTAACATGTTCGGTTTTAGCGAATACCCGAATTTCAAATTGAATCGAAAACCTAATCAAATGGGTACCTACACCTAACTATGTATAAACATTAGTGTTTTGGTAAATTATCTATCGTATCACAGTGTACACTAACGATTGACAAAGTAGTAAAGAATGAAACACATGTAAAAACACTGAACCATAGAGATGCTACTATAATAATATATATATATATATATATATACCGTATTACAATATTATTTAATTTAATATATGGTAACCTTTGATTAAACAAACAGATAAACTCTGTTGGGTTCTATTCTACAGCAAGACAAATCTCATTTAAAACAATATTAAACAGATAACTCATAGGTGTACAATGTACAAAATACGTTATTATTACCATACATAACGCCTAACTATAAATACAAGTTTTATCTAATACAAATAAAATATAATTTTAATCAAACAGTAGCACGTCCTATTAGGCCGTTACTTGCCTGCAAATTTAACAACTAAACACCCTATAAGTAAACTGCTCCATACAAACTTCGGTTTCTTTTAGTGTTTTTTGAGGAACATAATATATAAGTATAAACATTGTAAGAACACCTTATATAAATGTATATTTCAATAATATATGTACCTTTCGAAAAACACGCCATACATATACGCGTTGTTCTATATCATGGTTTTAATCCTTAACATTATAGTACCTATAGCTATATCAAATATTAATACTGAGTTTAACGCATTAACACGATAAAATACCATACTCTCACAGTCAAAAATAATATGATAAAATTATATAAAAACCAATTGATGAACGATATATTGGGCGTTATATAAATTATAAAAACGCCGTCTTGTACTCCGGTGCTTTTACTCTAAAACCAAAATTAAACGAATTATACACAGTCTGCGTAAGCATGGTTTTGCTACGTCACCGGTTCGATAGACAGAGATAGACAGAGATAGACATGTCGATGCGGCATCCTTTTAAAACTAATTCAATTAATTTTGGACCGATTTATCCATCTAATTCATTTAACTCTTAACTTCATTATAAAACTTATTTCTTTATCTTTTAATGTTTTTATAAATGTGAACACACAACTGAATTGTAATAACAAATTAAATTAAATATTTAAACTCGTTGTATTATTAAAAATAAAGCTAGTACTTTAAATTTTTTTTCATATATAGAGTATTTTAATATCATAAAAGTGTAAGTTTTAATGGCATGGTAATATATCTACACATTTATTTTATATATAACTTAATTGATTTTAAAAATATATCTACATTTTGAATTAAAAAATAAAATATGCTGCAAAAATCAATTAAAACATTATCCCGTTAAATATAATAAAAATACGATAAAAACAGTGTTTAAATTAATTTATATATTTGTTAAATAATATTCAGTGAAATAATGATAAGCTACCAATACTATCACCTAACTGAAAGCGGCAAATAAACAACAAAATTATAATACAAATCGCCATTTGGAGCCTAGAATAATATAACATTACAATACATATATTAAAAAAAAAAATATTTTCTTAATTTAACTAATATTATAAAGTAAGGTCTATACATAAATAAAACATATAATTAAATAAAACTAATTAAGGTATACAAGATTAAGTTTACTTGATACTAACTACTAAGTGTACAATTATTGACCCAGTCCCATAATGTAAATAAGTTCTTATAAAAAAAAAATATATAATATTTTCACTTAAATTAATTTGTATATTATGTTAGACATAAATGGATAAATCTCAATTGTTAAAGTTTATTAAATTATTGACAAGAATTTGAAATAGCACTAGTTATATATTTATAATTATGGTAATAAAAAATCAATTTCATAACTATATATGAAATCGTACAAATTCACAAATTACGCCACTAGGCTAACCAAGCCTACGGGAATAAAAAAAGCAATGTTCACCGATTGTGTCTACACAAACTAGAAATTTGTTTAGTTACAATTTTATTCCCAAATTATAATAGCAGTATCTTATAGTTTATTGTATCAGTATAAGTATACCAAAAAAATTGTTTGACTTGTTGGGTCATCAAATATCAATATCCCCTCCATAGTCCATATTATCACTAAACTGTCACACCAATTGAACTGTGTCAATTATATTACTACATTAGGCACAGTAATCATTTTTTATTGAAAAGTAAAAACATAAATAAAACATCAAACGAAAAAACTTGAAAATAGTTGTAAAAGGATTATGGTACATTATATTATGATATGAAATAGAGATGAATAAAAAAGGAGGGGATTATAATGGTACAAATATATTGACCTATATGGCAAGGTTGGTCAAAACAATTATACTGGTATAACATAAATTTTGAACTGATATCACAAACAAATTTGTATTGGTATAAGCAAAAAAATTTCTAGAAAATTTTTTAAAAAATTATCATTAGTTTAATCAGTGGGTCCGATAATTTTAAAAATACAATATAATAATTATAAACTTAAAAAACTTAAATAAAAGTGATCATATACTTTGTTATGAAATAAATGGAAATTGGTATCCAAAATAAGGAAAACGTAAAAGTGAAAAATGCCAATAGAATTAGATTTTCCGTAAGTCCAATACAAATACCTGAAAAAAAAAAAAATATATGTAAATTAAAAATCACAAAATAACAATTTAGTTATATTATTACATAATAACTTTTGAACAAAATTTAAAATACACTTTTAATTTTAGTATGATTAAATTTATGTTTACATTGATATGGGGTAATTTTAAACGCTGGGAATACAAAAAGACAAATAACTTAATTCCCATTATGGTAAATGTCCAACATCACAATTATTGTATATATAAAAATAGTCACAAAAATAAAAATAATTTTTGTCCCCCCCCCTCTTATTTTCCTAACTGATTAATGAATGTCCAGTTTTTAAATGTAGAAAACTTGTTTAACATTAAATATTATTTTTCTTAACCATTTTAAATGTTTTATATGAACATTTTCGATCGTTTAGTCCAAAATTATTATTACCAGAGTTATTCAAATTCATAAAGGTTGAAAAATATATGTATACTCACACTTCCGTCAGATGCGCTTGCACCAACTTTGTCACCCCTAGAATTCCAGCAAACTTCAAAAATACCACCCGTTCCTTTATAACTATGAACTAATTGACCACTCTGAAATAAGAAAAATATAATTATTAACAACACAGAAAAAATAATTAGTTTTAATTAACAATATGTAATGCACAAATAAACGCAATGGAAAAAAAAATTATTTACATGTGTTGACCATATGTGAACACATTTATCAAAACTGCCAGAAGCTAAAAACTTCCCATCGGGTGAAAAAGCCACACTGTAAACTGGTTCAGTATGCTTGGTCAACGTGTGTATACAAGCCCCACGTTCCACATCCCATAATCGTACAGTCGAATCAAATGATGCGCTAGTGAAATTAATATTGATTACTATCAAATTTTTACTACATGAATTCACAATTTGACTTACCTGGCGAGTATAAGACTCATATTTGGATTAGATGTACCCGGACCAGTTGGACTCCATTTGATTGTGTAAATTTCTTTGTTGTGTGCTTGTAAGTCATGCACACAAGTGTCTTGTTTCATGGACCATATTTTTAAGGTCATGTCGTCCGAACAAGAAGCTAATAGATTTCCTTGAGGATCCCATTTTATAGCATTAACTTCATTCTAAAATATTTAATTTATAGTTTAAGTGAATATAATTCCTTATAAGATAAATTGAATGCCTTAAAAATATTTTAATACAAACAAGAAAGTTTTCGTATAATTACTTAAATAAAATAGAAAAGAATAACTCACTGTGTGCCCTTGGAATGATTTAATTGGGCGGTCTACGCCTAAACGACAAACATGGATACATTGATCAGTACTGCAAGATGCAAAACTACTATTTGACTGCCAGTCTACATCTAATGCCGGTGCTGTATGGAATGCAAACTGTTGGTTGCATTGACCCGAAGCAGCATCCCAAATAATGGTAGTCTAATAAATAAATAAAAAAAAAAGACACTATGAAAAATACATTTCTCAGGATATAAAATAAGAATTTCACCTTATCAACTCCCGCGCTGAGAATGTAATTTCCTCTTTTATTCCATTTTAAAGCAAATATTGGACCCTTATGTTGACCAAGGGTACTCGATATTCTCCCATCTGTCATCCAAATCCGAGCATAGCCATCATATGAACCTGTGGCTAATAATGTTCCATCACACTAAAAAGTATACAAACAAATAATTTATTATACAAGTACACAGCTTTAATTTAAAATTAAAACATAAAACAAAAAACATACATTCCAATCAAGAGAAGTTACATCTTTATTGCTAGGTACTTCAGTGCCTCCTTTTTGAATACAATGTCTGAGTATTAGTTGAGAAGGGGAACCCGAACTGTCGGCCATATCCCAAATACGTGCTGTACTATCCCCTGAACTGTAAAATACATCAACTTTTTTACTAATAAGAAACACATAGGGTTAAACAATAAAATAAGGTTTTCTACAATTTAATATTATAGATTGTTAAATAGGCCTTGTGTACTTGTGAACTACGTAATGTGTATATTAAAATAAATATATATCATTTGACATTAAAAAACTCTTCTTCTTCTTTTATTTCATCACTCTCACTCTCTCGCACTCTCTCTTTCCATCTTTTTGGGGTTGACCTAGATCTCCACTTAACTCATTCTCCCATATCATCTACGCACGCCCCAGCAGCCCTAATATAACTTTAAATCTAAAGTCATCTCTTCTCCTCTTACCATCCACATTAATTTGTAAAACTGCTCTTAAAATTTCTGACATATAATCATTCCTCATCTCATGTTCGAATCCCTTCAATTTATTAACTCTCATCTTAACAACTATCAAAATGTTAACATACAAAATATTTGCTACAGATGTTGAAGTGAAAATAAATATACAGCCATTCACTTAAGTCACTTGATACCTGGAAAAAATTCCAAAAGCTCATATGTAGAAATCAATTAAAAAATATATAATTTTGTTGTTTTCCCTTTTAACTGTATAAACAATAACGGGCAATTAAAAAAAATATATAATAATACCCAGAAGCAAGTAAGTCAGTAGTTGGATTCCAGGCACATATAAAGACTTCAGACTCGTGGCCCTTAAGAATAGTAGATTTCTCTCCTGGAATTTCAATACTACTATCTAGTTCCATGGTTTCAGTACTAGTAACAGCCGGAATTATAGTCGATGTGCCTTCTTCACCATTCATTTCTTGTGCATCGTTCTTGATCAAATTTTGTTTTTGTTGATTTTGGCTCTGTCGACTAGCTACAATCTCTGGCATGACTGCATCAATCAACGACAAACTCTCGGTTAACCGTTGCTCCGAACCATCTTCTCCAACACATATTTCAGCTTCAGTGTAATGCAGGCCTTTTTGTATAATACTAATTAAAGCAGCTGGTGGTACCAAAGCCCCATTGATGTTTGACTGAGAAATGTGAGATTCAATACCAAACGTATAAGCCGAATGTTGAAAACCTTTAATTAAGATTATTATTCGATTTTTTACGTTAATTTAAATAGTAATATTAAAACGAATAAAACAACAATTATCGTTATCTTACATACCAGATTCTTGTAAATATCGATAAACGAGAAAGTTTAATTCGTCACTGGAAAAGGCCATCTTTGAGAAAACTTAAAACTATTCAATCCGTACGGAAACTTAGCATACCTAACGTAGATAATAATAATCAATAACAAATTAACAAACGTAACGAACTTAGGCTCATTGAAATCCGATGGAAAGTAAAGTTTACGAGTCAGTAAACTGTACGACGACAGTCGAACACTGCTAACAGTGCTAACTGCACTACTGCTTAAAGGAAAAAAAAAACCGAGATAAACAAAAAATGTACATAATCTTTGGAAACCTAACCTAATCCTAAAAATCGATATACATATTGTCATATCAAGACGGGCGAAACGTTTTAGAATGTTTAGATTTCAACAAGTGGCAACCTTACATCTAAGGTGGTAACACTACTTCGCAATTGACGTTATCACGGACTAACAACGGCTATCGGACGGCTGTCTCACGGCAGAGCAACCTTACTAGACCGGGCCCGTTGTTGGGGAATATTTGTACCAGGAGTTCATGTATATGACTGTGCATTGTTATCGAGTATGATGTACGAAACGCTTTAATGGTCCGGGCCAATCGTTATATCGCTACATTACGGTCGGACGGGCTACGTCACGGCCTTAAACAAACCACTACTCCGCATGGGATCCTGGTACCGGAATCCGCTTTTCCACCGTGTTTTGCAGTCAATAACACGAATAACGTCAATAACCAGCGGTTTTCAGCTGTAATCACAAATAATCGGGACGCAGAACGAGTAGAACTCGCTAAATTTTTGTGCTTTTAAACCAAATTGTACAACTGAAAAAAACGGAAATTATGTAATTTTGAAATTTCTGTTGCTTTTTTTTTTTTCTAGAAAATTACAATAATTTAAAAATGTCGAAATGGTCGTTATTTCCGAATGATTCTTTGAGCATTATATTACAGAAAAGATAAAATAGAATTCGTCTATTCGGCAATTATATAAACTTTACCTTAGTCTGTCTGTGTTGCACTTTTGCACTTTTACCTTGTTCGATAATAAAGAAATTTAATCAATATCTGAACATCATAAGTTTAACTTTTTTTTTTACGAAAATAAAATAAATACAACAATTTTATAACGAAAAAATATCAAATATAATTTTTTTTTGTTTTAATTATTGTTAAATAAAATAAATAATTATTTAATCGAATACTTAGCCAGCGAAGAATATTATTGGTTATTTGTTTATTTTTTTCTTAATAATTGTGTTTTAAAAGTGGTGTAATGTAGGTGTGGGTTAGATTGAGTTCAATAAGCCAATTCATTGCCAGTGGCACTAATGTTATTTAAAATACTTCATCTTCTTATATTTTTCTAATTCGAGCACTGTGTATACATTGTTTCACTATAACGAAACAAAAAAAAAAAAAGTGTCCAGGAGAGTTCCTAAGCCCGATTTAATAATTATTTTACATAACTTTAGCAACTCAAATAAAATTCTATATTCATCCGCATATAGAATTTAAATTCATGGATCACGAAGGGAATATAATTATTTTTAGCAAACCCATATGCTTAACATAACATTACTCTCATACACCATTAAACATAAGTCTTTAAAATTCAAATTGAAAAGCATTTAGGGTACGTTTTGTTGAAATTATTTCATATATTATTTATTAATTTACTTTTCATCACACTGGAGTTGGAAATAAACATATTGGTACTTAATTATCATTAACATCAATAACTGTAGTATCTAGTTGCACACCCAATTGTACCTAATGAAATCTGTGCACGTATTTATCTTTCCACTCATTTAAAAAATGTTTTTCTTCCTGTTAAGATGTTCAATTTTAATGTTAAAAAGTGCATGTTGTTATTTAGACAATAACTCATAAAAAATAACAAATAACCTGCTTATCATAATAATATTTTTATTTATAACAAAATGATTGTGCATTTTGAAACATGTGTAACAAGAGTTGTACAATATACTCTGTACACAAATGTTGTATAATCAGTAAAGTTTACAATTTCACACAATATTCATAAATTTATTATTTTTGAAAATCTAAACACAGTAAGTTAAAAATACTTTCTAAGGTAACACTTATAATAGTTTATACTCAAAACAATTAAACAAACTAAATATATATTATAAAATAAATAACTACTCAAGTTTGTCACTCAAACAATATTTTTTAAGCAAACATAAGTATAATAAAATATTTAACCAAAATATACACAGAATGAACAAGGTAAATAAAACATTTATGAAAAGTGAACAATTGTGTCTAATTTTGAGTGGTATTTAATTTGACTTTAAAAAGCATTTTAAATTTTCATAGGCCACATTAACTACACCCCAGCTAATAAATGATCTCGTATAATTCATGTGCACTCCTCGATAAAAGTATGACACCCTATTGCCACGTAATCGATAAATTTCAATAGTAGCTTCTTTTATACTTTGAAATGGACCACCCAAATTACTTTGCATATGTACTTTGAGAACATTACAAGGATAAAATAAAGCGCTGTTTAAAGCACCAATAAATGCTCCAGTCAAAAATTCTTTAAACACTTTATAACCTGTCCATGCTGTAGAGGATAACACAATATGCGAGTTGGCGGTTTCCCGTAACAAAAAGAAAGAAATATTGGAAGGACCATTACGTAATAAAATTGGCGTAAGACCTCGATAAAATTCAGAAACTGAATATTCAGTTGCAATTACTTTTATTGCATGTCGCATATTGATAAAATTTTTATTGTAATTGCTGTCTTGTAGGAGTGTTTGGACTCGTTCAAATGGTGTTAATGTAGCTTCCGCCGTCCCGGCCACTAATGCTGCAATAATTTTGGCTAATCTGGAGTTTAAGTTGGATTCTAAAAGTGGTCTTTGGATTGCACCATATGTGCCGAACATTAATGATGTTGAAAGTGTTTTTTGAAATAGGGGTGGGCCAATCCCTCTATAAAGTGTAGAAAACCCCTCATTCACAAGTTGAGAAGATGCATTCCTTAGGCCTACTCCATGTAACATCTAAAAGAAATTTAATTAAAAAACATAAATGTAAAAATAATTATATACAATATGGATTAAAAATATGTTAATTACTGAAATATTAGTTAATAAAAGCAAATTTATTACTAAATTTAATAACTAAAAACTAACAAAATTAACTTAATATGTATAATAATTGTATATATATTTATATTAATATAATAAATATTTATTTATTGCTATCTAACCATAGAAAACAATACATTTCTTTTAAAAAAACCCAGCACTGCTCTCCGCTGAGCTAAAACTTCAAAGGACATTGAATATGAATTTGTCGTCCCTGTTTATCTAATGGGCAATATAGCAAAATTGTGTTTACATACTTCCAATAGTTTTCAGGCTTTGTCAATTGAATAAACATTATTTTAGCACAACATGAAGTTTGTACAACAAACATGGCATGAAAACTGTTATAAGTATAAAAACATAATTTTGCCATATTGTCCATTAGATAGATAGACGACAAATGCATGTTTAACGTCCTCTTAAAGGAGAACAGGAATGCTGAACTAAATGAATTATTAAGGTATTCATAATATACTAAAAGTTTTCAAAGATTTGGAAATTATGAAAACTATGAAAATATAATGTTTTTAATAGTATCATTACAATATGAATCTTAATTTAAATAACAAATCTATATAGTTTAACTTAAAATGTTACAATAATGGATAATTTTACCATATACCTAACAAAACTCAACAAATATTAGATTATAGGAATTATAGGAATTATTGTATTATGTATGTTTACAATATATAAATATATATATATATTTATTAACAAAACAATTTACTATACATGAAATAAATTCAAATAAAAAGCAAAAAATGTATAATATATATTCTGTACAATAGTAAAACAAATAATAATTTAACATGAAAAAACAAAAAAAATTTAGGTAAGGTTACAAAATTTAAGAACTATGATTAAAATATGAATAACTGTGTCTTATATGCTTTCTGTAGATGGATGGTGATGTTCAATATTCAATGCCATTAAATTCTAAAAATAATCATGCTTTATGAAATTAATTCAATATTATAACAAAAAAAAAAAATGTTTAAATGTGAGACACTGATA
The DNA here is from genome assembly GCA_956483605.1 of Tuberolachnus salignus. Lineage (NCBI taxonomy): Eukaryota > Metazoa > Arthropoda > Insecta > Hemiptera > Aphididae > Tuberolachnus > Tuberolachnus salignus. The sequence continues at coordinate 1,699,916 of OY101429.1, read as the reverse complement.
ATTGCTTATTTTAGTACGGCCTTCAAAATGATTAATTATATTTAGAATCTAAATAATGTTATTAAATTTTAAGTATATGTTTACAATATCTAACTATAATTTAAGTATTTAACAATATTGTGTTTGAATAATTAAACGCAGTGTGCATTTTTATCTTTTAGTAAATTAAAGATATTGATAAAACTTATGTCAACTCATTATACAAAATCAATTTTGGACTTTAAGCAGTGCAGTGCAAAATGAGTTATAAAAGTATAACTTATATTCACATTCAGTTGGATTATAATTGAAATATAACTAAACGGTATTATAATGAACAGTAAACAGAATATATATCCAACTTATTAATATAATTAAACAAATAATTAAAATTTGTTTGTTGCAATAAACTAATTCCAAGCATTTGATACAAACAAAATAAATTTTAAAATAAAAAATAAACACATAAAAAATGATGGCAACTATATATACCTAGGCACTAAATTAACTTTTAAAACTTGGTAAAATATAGAAATTAATACAATAAAGATCTTTCTTAAAGATTTGTGTTTATGGTATTGAAATTAATAACAAATAAATAAATAACATACAAAAAGGTTAAGGTATTAATATGATCATAAATCCGTATGGCATTAAATAACTTAAAGTTTGTATAACACAAAAAAATAGGTATAGACTTATTAATGAAAACTTGTGGCAGATAATACCTGTCTAAATATGATTTTGTTGATGGGAAAGGTAATGCCCACATTGATAATAGCAGCTCCGCAACCACAAACAAATTCTAAATATTCTTCTCGGGTCAAATGCATGAAAAAAGACATTGCGCGTTTCTAATTTCAATTAAGGTCAGCTTATTTTTAGTTCGAATATCATCCTGGAAATGGTACAAAATAAATCATAGTAATTTAACTGCAAGGTTATACGTAAAACCGGCATTGTTTTAACAATAAACGTCGTAGGAGTATTTAAATATTAAACTCACCTACTTTGTTTATTGGCCACACTACTAAACAAACGACATAGCATCCAGTACAACTACAAAATATAACCGATTCACTTCGCTTTCAGATTCTGAACATGTAAAAAGTGTCAATGAAACTTATCAGAAATTAATAATATATAATATGATAGTGTTATCAGGTAAAAAGAATGTTCTAGTCAACAACGAAAAAATAATACTTGGCCAGTCGCCGGAATTGAGTAGATTTTCGACTACATTTGTTGGTAACACCAGCAGGTGTGGTACTAGTTTTACGGCGATTATCGGTGACGATACTGTATTTTGTTAACGTTGACGTAAACAAATACAACTGTATTTACCAGCGTTGTGTTATTGTTATGTTTGTTTGACGTATTTTTTTTGTTTTCGTGGCAAATTATAACTGCAATTACACCGTCCCATTCATTCGTGTTTCGGTTGATCAGACAGAAGTCATATCGTTTCTGAACCAAAATTATTTACATGTAAGTTTTTAAGTTTATACATCCATACGACTTATATTTCAATACGATTGGACAATATGTTTGTTACCTTTTCATTTTACCTCTAGTTAAACCGATAATCGCAAAAATGAGGAACTCGCGCGGTAGTAACAAGCCAAAGGAGACCAACAAGCAGAAGAAGGAGAGGAAAAAGGAATTCTTGGAGAACAAAAAAAACGTCGTCTCGGTCGTGTTGCCCACTTTGGTCGTAATATTCGCCCTCATCACACTTTTCATATACTTAAAAATACATCCGAACGCGTTGAACTTCATGGCTTCTGAAAAATCACTGTAATGAATCTGATATCCACGTCTCTTCCATTCCCTTCTGATTTATGTACAACAATATATATATATATATATATATATATATTTAGTTTACAGCTGTTACTATTTTTTATACAACTATACCTAATACTATCGCAATAGTTTCAAATTATCAGTTCAAATATTTACATAAACAGCAGAAGTATCTACTTACTCTGTTTATATTATTTTACAAACAAATTCAGGCATGTGCAATAATCATTGGCTGTTTATATTATTTTATTGATCAACTAATATTAAAATATCATTATACTCATTTTATTTGATATTTGTATTAAAATGTACGTAACATTGCCGCATATTATTTTATTAATAGGCTGTTTGACATATTCTACTTATATTATTTTTTTAAAAAATTATATTCAATTTATTAATCGTATGATTATTGTTTTATAAACGTTTGATTTTTTTTTTTTTTTTTTTTTATGGCTGAATGATTTTATTGTGAAAAATTATTTTCTAAATGGCAAATTATTAATTCATGTAAAATACTTAATTAAATCTGGTAAACCATTTACTTTATATTCTACTTTAAATAAGTAAATATTAATAATAAATAATGAAATAAAAATATTGTTTATTTATTTCCTTTGGTAAAAAGGTAACTTGAAAAAATATAATATACTTAACCTTTAGATGGGTGACATTTTTACACAGCTAAAAATCCTATTTGTCTAATATTTTTTGCACTATTAGTTGATTGAAGTTCTTCAGTATCTTTAAAATGTATTCAAAAGTGGTTTTGTTCTAAATGAACTTTATGGAACTTAATGTTACTTATTTAGAAAACTTTTATTTATATGCTAAAAGCAAATATATGCACCAGATGTGGTTGAAAACGAGGATAATGTATATGCTGTCACACGCTCACCTAAAGGTTAATTAATATTATACAACTTATTTTATTACTCAAAATTGAAGTACTCGGTGGCAATGATTTGTATCCAATATTCTTTCTACTGACAGTTGTGTACACTTTATACAAATTATATTTTGAATGCAGTTGAAAAATATTCAATGGGTTAAAAGTCTAAAAAAACAAATTAAATTAAATAAATTTAAGTAGCTACTTTAAAATATAAAATAAGTTTTAATAGATATATCTAAAAATATAATTTAAAAAACTAATAATAGCCTATAAAACTAAAAACACAAATAATATTATAAAACAAAGAGTTAAGTGAGGGAATAATGACAATATCCAACCACTCACCTATTTGAAAAAAAAAACAAAGGTTTTAGACTTTAGGAATTTATAATCAATGTCAATACATTTCTCGCTTTTATCAAAATATATAAAAAAAAAAAAACAATAAAGTTAATCGAAAATTGCCACAAACTGCATAAATAAAATTAAATAAAAAATACCTCATAGAAAAAATGAGTAAATACCATTTTTTACATAAAGAGTAAGAATAGTTTAATAGTATTAATAGTTGATAGTAAAAAATCAAATAAGATGACATTATATGTAAATAGAACTTGTCTTATGTTTTTCTTCGTTTTTTTTTATTTTAGTACTTGTAGGTAACTATCACAAGAATAATTTTTGAAATAAACTAGAGGAAAAAAAAAGGAAGTATCTATGAATATTTTGTAATCTTTGAATTAAAAAAAAAAAAAAATACCAATAGTCATAGATAGCTTCACGGCTAGATAATAATTATATAGCCTATTATTATATCTATGCTAAAAATTAAATGCACATTCAAAATTTGAAAAAAGTTGTTGTCAGCTGTACCAACTTTAGCATACAAATTTATATATATAAAAAAATATGAATATCTATGTGCAACACTGTACGATAAGTACTGATAATTTGTTTACGTCTGCATAATCTTTATATAATATTGATGATACTCAATCTCAAATTCTCAATCATTCAAAATATACAAATAATTCAATAATACCAATGACTTTTCATGACGTTTATTTAGTAATGATTATACGTGTATAAAATTCAAAATTCATCATCCGGTTTTTCGTGTTTAACAGGAACTTTACATTTACTATACATAACTATAATAGTTCATCGTAAATGGATTTTAGCCGAACGTAGACGTCCGTCAATAATTGTTCACCAATCCGTCCGGCCTCGCCCGATATGCGCAATTCTCTACTGGTAAGTTACCCAGACACAAATCTATTATCTACCTATATAACAAACTAAGACCAAAACCCAATATTGTTCAACATTTATCCGTTCATAGTCATGTGGTTTTACTTAATACGAAGTGCTGTTTATTGGTATGTGCGAAAAATAATGAAATGGTTCTTGCGCAAGACCACCAAGCTCTGTGAACTGCAACGCATATGTTACACACAGCCTGTAGGTGCACCCAGAACGTTAAATGTAGAACGGTCTTTACGAAATTCCACCAGGCCGCAAATATGTGGCCTGTTAACTGTGTTGGACGCTCGAGCATGCCAACGAACTTTCTACTCTGGACGAACTATACTGTTGCCAAACGCTGTTTCGACGATTGCACGCGTTAAACGCATTGACAAGTGTGAGTTCCAAATTAAATCTCTAAAACAATGTGTGGATAGTATCTGGTCATATATGCAATTAGTAGAGGAAATTAAACACAACTCGGACATTAAATATGATTGTACAAATTATATTCACGAAAAATGTTTGTTACATTTGTGGGATGAGTTGAAGCCAAACGATCAACTAGAAAATAGGGTGACCAAACAGTGGCAAGACATCGGATTCCAAGGAGATGACCCAAAAACTGATTTTCGTGGTATGGGAATGTTAGGGCTGGATAATTTGCTCTATTTTGCATCCAAATACACTTGTTTGGCCCGAAGTGCGTTATCACACTCGATGCATCTAGTACATGGGTATGATTTTGCAATTGTTGGAATAAATTTAACAAGTATAGCATTAGGACTGGTAGTCGATGGCTCAGCCAAGACTCATTTTTATAATAAACGCATCCCGCCCGAATATGAAGATTTCCATGAATTCTATTGTTACTTGTTTTGGGAATTTGACAAATTTTGGTTGGACAAAAAGCCAAAGAACGTTATGGAGTTTGCAATTCACCGAGAGCAATTTGAAAAGAATATTAGACAAGAGTTGGAAAAAACTAATACTATCTTTTTAATTAATGTTCCTAATGATAAGCTGACTGGTGTGTTAGATGGGTGAAATTCTATTTGAAGAGTCTATTGTATACATACAACTTAATAGACTGCTATATTAAATTCTATGCTATGTTATCATTTTACCATTTTCTAAGTACCTAGTTTTTTTTTTCTTAAGTACAAAAATTAGTATTAATTTTGAAAAAATTATTACTGTTTTAACTATATCTACATAAATAATTAGTTTTCAAATATTCTAAAATTATCATGTAAATAGTTCATGTTTGTATTTATAATAATTTGTTAAATTTAAAATAAATTCCTTTCGCATATTTATATGTTTTAACGCTAAAACTATTTGTCATTAGTTCATTACCTCCTAGTTAATATGTATTATAGTTTGAATTGTTAGACAAATTTAATTTTACTTACGTAATCTTTATATTTTAAAACTGTCAAGTGTATAAAGTAATTCTATAAGTGTTACTTATTACAAATTATTTTCTCATTTTCCATTTGATAAACCTAAATACCTCCAAATATTATTTTTATCAATGATCAATGACCCATACTGCTTTTTAAATTAAAATAAATTCATTAAATTGAGTTAATTATGAACACCTGTTTATATATCCAATAATATTAAGAATAATGTTTAAAAATTAAATTTTCTTTTTGTACCATTTGTAATATTTTTATATACCACTGGTTTAGAGTTTGTTTATAAGATATAATACAAAAAGTGGATGTGTTAGATACATTTTAAAATCATGATGACATTTTCAATTTAAATAAGTATTTATTTCTTTATAATTAATTTTAACTTAAACTGGTAAACAGATAAACTTTTTTAGGGTTAATTCACAATTAAAATAGATTTTCTCCAAATATAAAAAAATTAAATGTATTTATGACATGATTAATATCTAATTTCTATATTATATATAAATTTGAATAAATAATGTAATAGTAATCTATTGATTTAAAACATTTTACTAATTATAACCGGTTTATAGAAAGGTTCACTGGGTAGTATGATATTGTTTCCATTTTTGAATTATAATTAAAATAAAATAATACCCATGTAACATAGACAATATACAAAATTATTGTTGTTTGTATCTGTTTTAACGCCAAATTTGAATGGCCCATGAAACAAAACAATAAATTATTTTTCTTATTGTTAATTAACCTACCTATACCATTTTTGAATTACCTATTTAAAACCAAAATTTACTAAAATATAATTTATGATTGAATAAAAGCATCACTCTATAGTAATAATTCTCGTATTAAACAATATAAAATAAAATTGATTTTATACTTTTACCCACAATAATTTTAAACCAAATTAAATGGAGTATAATTTAATGTTTTTCTAGATTCTTTCTCTATCTGTCAAAATATAAATAAAAGGTTATATTATGAAAATAAATATGACAAATGAAAATAAATGTTAACTACATGATACCTAATAATATATATTTTATTAATAAGGTACAGTGGTGTAATAGGAAATTTGGATAACAATCCACATAGTTTAATTTGTATTCAAGTACAACTTGAAAAAGCAAAATAATACTTATAAAATAAAAATTATAAATGTCTAAAGTTTTGACTTATTCAACAAATTAAAATCTAATTTGCCTATTATATTATAAGGACTTTTTGTTATTTAAATTGTATAGGTAGTATATTAAACTTATAGTCATAATCATAAAAGCCTATATGTAGGCCAATTGACATAGGTGATTTTAACTGTTAGTTATAATACTAACAATTGAAATAATAATAATAATTTATCAGTGATCATACAATTCAATCGTGGGCTAGATAATAGTCATTCATGTTAGTGACCTTTTATCCAATTATATTTTTAATTCAAATTATTTTTGATTTGTATCAACATTATCCGTCCAGTGTTTGAGATTGATTTTTGGAATTAATTGTGAACTGCAAAGTAGCAAATCATCGTCGGATACGGGTTTAAAGAATACCCGTTGCTGCATCTTTGTAACATTATCGCTGTTATCGCAGAACACTCTGGCAAGAGTCACCTTTCTGATTTCCGCCAGTTGATCTACATTTTATGTTTTAAGTTAAAATTCAATTCACATCATATGTGTATATAGTCTTGTCATAAATAATTAATAATATGTTATACTTACGTTTTTTAAATATTTTCGGCAAATCATAAAAATATCTATCTGCCAGTCTAGTTCTAATAAACTGCTCTCTAATGATACACCTCATTGTTGGACCCACCATTGCGTCCTCTGCATGCTTTTCGAATAACGCACCTATCAAGAGATCTATGTCATCCCATGTTTTGTATTGCTTTAATAATTTGTTAGTTGACTAAAAAAAATATAACAGACAGAAAACAACAATAACTTATAAGTATTTTGCGTTGTTAAATTATTTTTCATTTCTAAACTCACTCCTTTAACCATAATCTGGACTAAATCTTGAACACTTTGTATGTCTTTCAACCCGCAATATTTTCTAAACTGTGTGTAGCTGGGAATTCCATGGTCGCGACTACGCTGTATGTCCAAACTGACAATGTCCATTCCGAATGCATTACTATCCGAATGACTGTATAAGTAATTTGTAATCTATACAAATAAATACAAGGATATATAAGTGCTGCGAACATTGAATTTGAAGAAACTCACTGTTTTGGTAAACAGCATATCGATTTTTTGTGTATTTTGCATAGAGAGTCCTCTAACGAGATGGTCCATGTAATTAATTTGTAAATCGGATGGCCGATTATAATGTTCCTTGAGCGATAAACTCTTGTTGGTCACTCGGTTTTCAGAATATAAGCTAAAAAAATATCCCCGGGAATTAAAACGTTGTCATTATACACGCAACGTGACCAATAAATAGACTCTTGCGCACAAACCTCAGGGTCTCGTTGAACATTGAATTGGCAAAAGGTAGTATAGCGGTGGCAAAACTATTGCTTACGGCCGGGTCCACAGTATCGTTATACAGGTCACTGTACCCCTTCAACGACAGTTCCAATTCGTTCTTCTTGATGTATTTTTTGCCCAGCAACGTCGGCAACCATTCGTTGTAGGTGATGTGCTGGATCGAAGCCGTAATTATTTTTTTCGTCTCTTGGAATGCCCGTTCGTCGTCCCAATGGGGGTTGATAATGGCCAGCTGATTGGCGACCCTGTTGTGTTCCCTCATCCACAGCGTGTGCATGGCGGTCAAGTGTGGTTGCGCGTTGACCCGGACGTCGCCGGCCTTATAACACGTAACCCCGGACTGGCACGCGCTCGAACCGTTGGTCAGCGGCATGTAGTCCACGTTCTCGTCGCTGGTGTACGTCAACAGCAGACCTCGTGATTTTTTCCTCAGGGATAACGTTTGTTTTGCCGACGAACCGTACACCATCGAAGCGTCCAAATAGTGGGTGGCTTGGTTCAACTGTAAATTATATAATATGACAAGTGTAAACGACCGGCCTAATATTTTATGTGAAAAATCATAATGTCCGCCGGTGGTATATTGGTTTGTTTAAGTACTTGTTCTCTGGGTCCGAACGTACAGTCAGTACGCATGGCCGGCACCGAGCGCACGTAGTTCATGCACGTGCGGCGCAACGGCGAGAAAAACCTGTCTTCTTTAGATATCATTATGGGCGCGCACGACGAGTGTGTGTGCCTGGGCGATTGTTTCGTTCCGTGTTCGTTGCAACAGTCCACCGACTTGTTGGTTTTCACTGTAGGTTTTACACGAGCACGTTATACTTAATTGTAATCACTAGGAGTCAGGTATCCCACCCCCTGTATTTATAGTTAGGCATATAACGTGTATTTATATAGTATTTACGCATGCTAGAAACCGCCGTGTGCGACAGATCGTGTCCAATGAAAATCGTCCAAAACGCCATCGCGATCGTTTTCGTGCTGTCGGGCGAGTTCTCGTCGTTCACCAGACCGGTGCTCAGTTCTCGGGAATTGGGCAGTTCTCTGATTGAACTCAAACCTGCGCGAATAAAAACCGAGGTACTTATTATAGTCGTACGCAGATAAGTACCCATATAGAGACGCGAATAATTAACGGTTTTTTTTTTTTTTTTTAATTTTTGTATTATTATAATTATGTTTACCGTCTTTGTACGCCGGGAATATTAAACGCTTGTAGGCCGTGTTCGCTTTTCCCCAAAACGAACGTTTTAAATTATTACAAGAACCGTCGGCACTGCGGTATTTCATATTCGTCCCTTCGCACGCGGTCTCGTTTTGATACTTGGACAAACACGTTTTACCCAAAGACGTACGGTCCAATTTCACTTTTGCCAGTTCTTTGGCACAGTCCATTTGACTGATTCCGATACTATTTAAAAAAAAAAAAAAAAAAAAAAAAAAAGGTTAAGTTTTGCTGAAACGTTAACGGTATTTATTTATTATACCCCAAACAGTGTTTGTTCATGATGTAATGCGAAGCTTTAATGACAATTTCGGCATTGCGAGACGCTACGTGACCGTCCATAGACGGCTGTGAATCGATCAGTTGTCCGTGAGAAGGACTTCCGATTTTTACGTTGATATTGGCGTACGACAGCGAGTCTTCGTGGCGGGAGAGCATGCTGATTTGTTGAGCGCCATATTGGATTGCGTTTTCTAGATCTTCGCTTCTGAGATTTAGGAACTGTTTCGACGAAACTTCAGTATCTGCGGCCGTGGTAATATAAATATTTTATTAGAAGAGTTAAATTAAAAATTAAAACAATTTTATATACCTAACTTACCTTCTGCGTTTGTTAATTCATTTTCTCCTCTACAACACGCCGATAAGATTAGCACCGCGCTGACCAACAGTTGAACGGACGTTGACGGATTCATTTTCGTTACCTTAAAACTGTAATAATAATTGTACACATTTTAAATCGCTACATTTTTAATAATAAATTGTTGCGTACAAATATCTCCCAGACATATCGGTTAAAATAATTTTCAAAAGTTAAAACCCATCGTTTAAAAAGGAATAACTAATATAATAAGCCCGTTATTCCAAAAAAAAAAAAAAAATATTTGTCGAATAAAATATTTATAAATATTATAGAGTAACTAACGGGATCCTGTATGAAAAATTAATTTTGAAATATTAATTTATGGAAACTGGTTTCACTATTACATGATGTACGTTTGTGATAAATATTTTTCTTATATATAAATACATGCATTGTTATTAATTTAAACATATTTCAAAGAACAAAAAGCTTTTTGAAGGTTAGGTTAAACAAGATGTACTTGGGAAAATTCATTTTCAGAAATTCTCGGTTGAATATTTATTTCGATAAAACAGTCGTTTGTTGTTTTAAAATATTTCAAATTTTTAGTTTATGTTTTTAATTTTTCGTAAATCAAAATAATTATAGAGTGTAGACCAATACGTCTTAACAAATTACTACGTAGGTACAAATTTTAATCAAACATATTTTATGTGTAAATTAATAGATATTAATAGTTTTGAATATTTAAATAATATCAGTAAAGATATCGTCTAGAGTAGGTTAGGTTTAAAATTAGTCTGAAAAAAAGAAAAATTGATAAGGATTTAAATATAAAGACGTAGTTTCGAAAATGGTAAATCGGTAAAAAAAATTGCTTGAGGCATCAATTTTTGCGATTATATACCCGCAATGGAAAATAAATGTAGTTATAAGTGTTGAGATAACTCCGTACGATACAAACAAGATATTTCCAACTAAACAAATTAATGCATAATACATAATACTTTTTAACATTGACCTAATACGTACGTTAAATATCAATCCAAAGTCTACCATTTTAGAATTGTTAACAGCACGTGATATTTCATTGTTGTGCGCATATGAGTCAATGCTATCAAAATCTCACCCTGACCGATCTTTTAATCTAATAAATAAAACCGAATAATGACAAACATCTGAACATTTAGAAATTGACACTATTCCTCTAGTTTAAATTGGTACGTGTTTCGTTTATAAGTACTATAATGCTATAATTTATATTTATAAGTAATATACTACTATAATTGCCAATTGGTTAATAATAGCGGTCTGATTGGTTCAAATAGCGTATATATAATTCCTAGCATAATCCGTGCCCGTACGATTATTTATGTTCTTTATAGCGTACTTTATATTATAATAATATAGATACACTCCTTAATCGCCTTAAAATAATACTTTATTTAGTTCACCACGACGATTCTATATTATGCGCATATTTTCCTATGTAATATATATTTACTACTATCAGTATAAAATATTTTAAAAACGATGAATTCTTTAATTTTTGGACAATTGATGAGTAGATAACCTAACCTACTATAATACAACTTTTTTTTATCAAATATTAATAAGTAATAATATTACTAATTGGCGCTATACATTGTATAGATTAAATCCGCCCTGGGTGGGCCTTTACCTAAAAATTGACCTCTGAAATGTTATGTGTTTTTGAAAACAAGTAACGGTTAAACAGTATAATTATTTACTCGTATGTATATATGAATACAAATAAAAACATTGGCACGATATCAAATTATTAAAAAAATTACCGTGTTGATAAATTTTAAGCGGGATGAGAAATTTATCGGGTTTTTCGATATTATACGTGTATTATAGGTATTCATAATAATTGGCTAGTAGATAGAATATAGCAAAATTTAATACGTAAATCGGATGGTAAACCAAGAGAATTAATGCTAATCTATGTTTTAGTTTTCCAGAAATTTAAAACAGTGAAAGAATTCGACGCTGCCGCGCACAGTTTGTTACCAAATTGAATTCATTTTTGGAAATAATAACCCGCGAAAGAGATTTAAACATTTGTACGATATTAAAAATTATTGTGTTATAATAAATAAATAATAAATAATACGTATTAGTTTATACAATTGGATAAAAGGGAAAAAAAGTTAATATTGCCTGGCTTAATTAGAATTTTATAAAATAATAAAAAAAACCAACTTCGAATAAAATTCCATCTCGAATTTCGGTCATATGTAATAAAATAAAAATAGTAATTTAATTCTAAATTATAAAATATTATAACGGGAGTATTTATAGACTTAATATTAATATTTTATATTCTGAGCGTAGCGTGTATTGGTTTTACTGAGGTGTATTTTTTTTTTTTTTTGATTTTTCCTTTGTTTTTTATATTCATGGGGAAAAAACGAGAATATCTACACAATAACGGTTTCTGTTATTTTCGATTTTGTTTTATTTGTTGTAATTCAACAGTTGAAAATAATCGTGGAGACATTTTTCTGAGTTTTATATAGCTATTTTAAATTTTCGAGTTCTTATTTGGTTTTATGTAATTGTTCTTATGGCCACATAACAATATCGAAACTACGTTGTTTGTATAATCGTTTAAAGTTCAAATTTAACGAAAATCGTAAAAATCACGGAATTTTGCGTACTATATTTTGATTTATGTGTGGGTTCAACTGTTTTTCGTCTCAAAAATTTGAGACGAAAAACACAAACCGTTTATATTTATTTTATAGTAACAAATTAATACAATTTTCAATAAAACATTTTTAACCAAACTTCGCCCAGAATCGTTTTTGTTAGCAATGGTTTTATCGTTGCGTACAGATAGGAATTGAATACCCCTCTATACCCCACCTTCCCAACATCCCATCTACACGAGTATTTTTTCTTCTTGACGTGCAAAAAAAGGATACATATATTATTACATAAATAAATTTAACCAAATCGTACATTTTTAAATATATAATTTATCGACAAAATTCAAACTTTGATGTTTTGAAGTCGTATTGAAAATATTAGTGCGCAAATACAGATAGTGTTAATTATTTTTCAAAATGTAATTGATACATTTATTCTTAATAAATACGTATTTTCTACGAGTAAATGTATTTTAATAATTAAATAAAAATAATGTTCATTCGGTTAGTATAAGCAAATTAACAATTTTTAAGTTGTAATAATAGTATTTTATTAATAATACGTATGAATAATATTGCGACCTGTGTTTATTATTAATATTTTATTTTGGCTTGTATCGTAACCTTCACCCGTTATAGCGCATTATAAACATGACGCAGAGAATGTGATTTCAGAGACAAAGATGAATAAATCAGAAAAAAATAAAAAGAAAAAATGCGATTTCTACAGTATTATCACTAATCAAATACCACAACAATAATAATAATAAAAAATTGTTGCGCTTTTCTCGTTATACACTTTTGTACAAGTTCGTTAGTTATGAAGTATATAATAAAAAGGAAAACGTATCCACCACATAAATGCGTAGTACTGAACCAACATAAATAAATAATTTTTTTTTTTTTTTTATTATTATTATTATTATATATAATGTATAAATACAAATAATACAAATTTAATTATCGTACCGAGTTATTTGCGTTCGGCGTATATAACCGGAGAGTCTTAAAATACCTACCAGATTTTTACGTTATTTTAAATGGGTTTTTTTTTTTTTTTTTTTTTTTTTTGTTTTGTTTTCGCGAGTGGTACAGTTTAATCGTTTCCAAATATAGAAAACCTCGCGGATTCTCTCGTTGAAATGTAGGAATTAATGGCGAAAAACACAAACCGTAATTAACAACGTACTACATTTCGGGGCCTCGGGGACGTGTTGATTATTATTTATAAATAGTTATAATAGTTATAGCAACATAAAAAAAAAAAAAAAAATCCGCACACTTACCGCGCTCAGCTTTTCGTTTTGTACGCGGCGGTAGAAGAGTATAATAAATATAATATAATTTATTATCTATTCAAAACGGACGGTTCGGACCGCAACGGCGACGGCGACGGTGTTGGTGCTGGTGCACGGCGACGGACATAAAAGAAATCATCAGAACATTGGTGGCGTGCCGATGCTGCGCGTAGATATAACAATAATAATAATAATAATAATAATAATAATAATGATAATAATAATAATAATAATAATAATAATAATAATACGCCGGGTCTCTCTCTGCGGGTAGGTTGCGTACAGTATCGTCCGTATAACACTGAAAGAAGAAAATACGGTTCGTCTTGAGCGAAAAGAAAAAAAAAAACACAAAACGCGCGTCTCCCTTCCCGCGCGCAAACACGAAATAAGATTCACCTTTGGTTTTTGTCGGCGACGGCGGCGGCCGGCTCGTGTACGTGTATACTGCGGCCCGTCTACTAAGTTTTTATTTATTTTTATTTATTTATTTATTTATTTATTATTTATTTTACCCCTCCCCCCCATACGCTCGCTCGCTCGTTCGCCCGTCCCGTCGTGGTCAGCGGCTCCGGGCAGCTGTTTCTGTTGTTGCCGCCCCGGCAGCGTAGCGATTTTTCAAAATCCCAGCACCGGAATTTCGTCCGTGTACCTATTTAATATTATATAAGATATTTGATCATACGAAATAGACAGAAAAAACAAAACTACAATTATTTCCTACTCGCGTTGAAAACGATTTTTTTTTTTTTTTTTTTTAAATACAACTATAATTTTATGATATTAGCGGCGAAGAATTTTTTCTTCGCGAAACCGGTTTAATACTACTACGCGCTACTCGCTAACTAATTTGCTGGTTTTTTAAAAATTGTTTTGTATTATTTAAAACAAAAAAAAAAAAAAACAAAAAACGATCCCGTATTATTATATTATGTTATGTAGGTACCTGAAACTACCCGTATTATGCGGGTAACGAAATACAAATATAATAATTATTGTGAAATACGAGAGTACCTGCAGAAGCAGTATAGGCGATTTATATAATATTACATACGTACGTAGATAATAAATACAAATTATTAAACCGTATAATTTTATTTTATTTTTTGTTTTTTTTATCAAAAACCGCTCGATTTGGAGAAAAAAAATGTATTCTCTCGACGAGAAATAAAAACCAATAACCATTTTTCGTTTCGTCCAATTTGTCAGGATATCTTACAATCATTTTACGTAACTTTGGCAGGCCATAATCGAAATTAATGATTTTCCTAAAAAATTATCAATAATAATATACGAAAACACAAAGGACGTAGGTACCTATATTACCGAACAATAGTCGGTAAACCAATTTAATTTTGTATAATATTCAAAAATTACATACTAAATATTATAATGTACCGTTTGACAAAATAAAAACTAATTACGGTACGTACCGTACAGGTTGATTTTTTAAAAAATATATTCTCGTGTGCTACATGTATAATATAATATTATTAGGTATAAAACACCAGCCTGGAATAAATAACACGTTTACGTTCTGATATTATTATAATAATATTATTATTATTATTAATATTGATAATTATTATCGAATGTGAAATATTATTATCGTACCTATGTGTTGTTGTGTATTGTGTCTATCCAATTACTACCGTGTTTATAGTATTATAAATAAACCTGTTGATTTTGTTTTGTCGATTATTTTTCAATAGTACGCGAAACGCCGTGATTTTTACGAGATTTTAACGTTAAACGCTTATAAAAAAAAAAAAAACTACAAAGTACTACTTTAAGAACGACTCATGACGAATCTCGTGTAAAACTGTCAAGCATTTCTGCTCAACGAGAACAATTTTATCCGTATAAAACCAAATGAAAACTAGAAATACTTTTCCGTGTCTAATAATGGCTAATATAGTAATGTTCCGCAAAGATATCGGGTCTCTACGATTTTTTTATAGCCGGGTTACAACAAGGAAAAATCAAAAATATTGAAACCCATTATTGCTAGTAATTTTCCCGGTTATTAAGAAAACTACAACGAAAATTAATTAATATGACGTCTTCAATACACCGACTAGATCCAATATGCTACCAGAAAAAGTATTGCACTTGGAAATCGGAACAGAGCGTCTGGTAGAAAAGTCAAATCATATCATAATAAAATTATTCTTCGCTTCGCTCAGATTCTTAATCCAATTGTGTCCAATAATAATTATTAATACTTATCTGGTAGCATCATAATTTAAATTATTCCTGTCCATAAAAGACGAGAGGATTTTTAACCTTATAACACAATCGTTCTATAATATTAAAAAGTGTTAATTAACCCGGGTAATTTAATAGTAACAATGTAATATATAAAGGAAAGGCATGAGGGTTTTTTTTTTTATCAATAAAACGTGAGTTTTGAATTGTATTTTCAAGCCAATGGGCGGGGAGGAGGGAGATATATCCTCTGCACCTGCAGCGCACACGCCACTCATTTATACCATGCAGTCTTCATTGTCTCGTTTTTCGTATATACAGTCTAAAAAACTAAACATGTATACGTATTCCATTATAATAATATATAATAATTGTAGAACATAATTATATTATTATTATTATTATTACCATCAATTTCGTATACAATACAATTTTGTTGTTGTAATTCGGTTAAAAATAATCGTAGGGACTCGAAAATTTCACAGAGTATTAATATTAGCCCTTTCTATACGTGGACCGATATTCTAAACGTTCTGGCAATTTTTAAGGTATTTATAGGCGTTTGAAGTTTTCGAATTTTCATTTGGTCTTACGTGTGGATAAAATTATGTTGGCGGAGCAGAGTTGCTTAAAGATTTTACACGTCATAAGTTCATCTACTTATTAGTCAAAGAAAAAAAATGTAGTGTTTTATTTTTTTTTATATTCGTCTAATGTTCAAATTGTGCCGTATAAATGGAGGCAACAAAACGACGGATTAAATTGTACCGGTGTACATTTATTTTATAGTTACGAAACATTTGTGTACCGAACTTTGGTCGAGAATGCGTAACGCCGGAATTTAACGGGTTTTTTTTTTGCCGTGGGAGGAGGGGATTTAATGTGGGGTTTTTTATTTACGGTTATACGCGTAACCATATTTAATTCCCAACGCTTTATATATATATATATATATTATTATTATATAGTTATTGCATATTATTATCTAGGTACAACTTTTCTTTTTTTTTTTTTTTTTTCTCTCTCGTCGCAAGGCGATTTTTTTTTCAAATTCGTCGTATACAACACCGCGCGGCGTATGTGTTGTGCGCGCTCAGAACCGCCAACAATATTGCGCCCTACTTTTTTATACGCTCAAGTTAAAAATACATCAGCTCTCAACCGGTATTTTGACACGTACGCGCGGCCACAGCCGCGAGTGTGTTGTAGTCCAACGCGCACCGTTCGTATACGTACGAAACGCAGTGAAGCTTTTTTTTTTTTTTTTTTACGCGATCGTACCGCGCGAATTTATTTTATCGTATTTCGCGTTAAACAAACTACGGACGATGATGGGGAAAAAAAAAACAAAGAAAAAAAAAAAAAGGAAAACCCGCTTACAATATAATAACAATAATAACATAGAGGATTTCCATATAATAATCCCGCACGACGACGGATACTAATCTGTAGTACCCGTGTAATAATACTATTATTACCCGCCGACGATTGCAACGATTTGCGGTATTATAATGGCCTAGGTACACCTGATGTTCAGTATTTTTTTTTTTTTTTTTTTACCATTATTCGCAATTATTTCCTTTGTGGATTTCGAAACGTCGTCCAATGAATAATGAGTAACGCGCGCGGGTTTTTTTTTTTTTTTTTTTTGTCGATGAAAATAATATCGACAATAGGACATAATAATATGACGGTTGTGTACCTATAAAAATGTCGATTTATTCGGCCGGTATTGTTATTGCCAATATAATAATAATATTAAATGCATAACGTTAATTTTATTTGCAATAATTCTATTATTCAATATTATTGGACGTTCGACCGGGGTGCGAACCGCAAAAGCGATATTTGACGCAACTATTATTATTCATGCACTTTCTGTTTTTTTATTATAAAAAATTTAATAAATAAATGAAAAACTTTCGTTATATTCCATCGTCAACATTTCTCCAAGTTCGAACCAAACCGTAATATATATATATAAATAAAATATAATAAAATATTCATAGGATGTTTTGAAATAAAAGAAAGTCGATTTAGAAAATATCGTTTGGCACCTCGTGTGCATTTTTTTTTCGTGATATCGGTACGGGTTATTTCAGAATAATTATTATCGCGCGAATACGAAATATATTTTAAACGGTAATTGTATAATAAAAAAAAAATATTGTTGGATGCTTGAAAAAAAAAAAAAATCCTCATAAAGAAGCGGTTTGCGGATAATATCAAATTTTTTAGGTCATATTTTATTATTATCGAGATTGTCACCGCAGTACCTGTACCTAGGTGGGTACCCGGATTCCGATAGTTTCTACGATTTTTTCGGTAATTTTTTTTTTTTTTTTAAATAAAAACGTGAAATATATATATAATTGGTATTAAATAATATTACGCCAAAACGAATTTATTGTATTAATAATACTATACGGGGGGACGTATTTAGAAATTACCAACGAGGGGACATAAAAACAAAAAAAAAACCAATAATATATAATCACACAAAAATATAAATATATGTGTTTCTTGATAGTAACGTAATACACTATTTTAATATCTAATTTTATAAACATTAATATCGTTTTTTACCGTGACGTGTCATGGTTTTTTTTAATACATCACTGGTTATCAGTCATACTCAAGGTGGTTGGAACAAGTTATACGATTTTAAATTATTTTTGTACTATTTACTTTTTAACGAATTAAAATTATAAGACTTTATCACTAATCCACTGCCCGATAATCATTTATTGGGAAGGAGTACGGTTATTTTTAAGGACGAATATGACGTTTTAGACCAATAAACCAAGCGAAATTTCGGGGCTCGGGATGAACGGATTTTAATTTTAAAAACAGATTTGATTTTGCATTCTAATTGTCTAGGTTTCGGTCGTGGCAATTTTTGATATTCGACTTTACCGTTAAAATATTGATAGGTAAAACTTAGTTCAAAAAAAAAAAAACCCCATACATTTCCATTATTTGTAAACTAATAAATTATTACACGTTCGATTTTTCGAATATCTGTGTATCTCAAGCCTAACACTTTTGGGTCATTTTACGTATTTTTTTCCACCTACTTCGACACCTTTAATAAATTCAAATACTATATAATAGAGTACACCTATAGTATTTAATAAAATAGATACGGCCAATGTGGGGGGCCTTGGCCCCTTATGCCCCCCTCGTAAATACTCCACTGATAATATATTATTTATGTCAATTTATCCTATGCAAACAAAGTTCTCTACTATATTTGTCTCTTTAGCGAAACAAACAATTCCTATCGGATACTAATTGACCGATTGATTCGAATTATTATGGAAATATGAATTTCGTATAAAAAAAAATAGATAGGGGAATATATATCCCCGGCGTATGGAAAATGAGGGGGTGGGGAGAAAGAACGGTCATCTAAGCAAGAATTATCGTTATAAAATATCTTAATAAATTCTACGGCTCTAAATTATATGCAACCTAGTACGACAAATGAATAAATAAACTTGTTGGCAAGATTGTATCTCGGATTTTTTTCTTAAAAAAACCGCTAATATATGATTTTTTAGGGTTATAGAAGAAAAAAAAACCTATACGACCAGTATTCCTCTCCTACGGTGGGGACTCCATCTATCCCGAAGTAATAACAATCGTGCAAAATTACATTTAAAATATTAGCCATGATATCCAAGTATAATTATAATAATACTTTAACTACGCGTAATTAAAATAGTCTCAGATTTTCTTTAAAAAAACAAAATATCGAAATATAGGTGATCGCGCTATTTTTTTTTTATTTTATTATTCAAGGATTATATTTGTTTTTTTTTTATATTTCTATTCTCATACTCACTACTCGTATTAATAACGTTTTCATAATTCAAACGAAAAACACCAATTGGTCAGTGATACACGACAAATTTATAGGGGGCTTTTAAAACTATTTCATGTATTAGAATTATTTCCAATGGCGACCTACGTGGTGGCGGAAACGCCATATGATATTTGCTATCTATAGTATTTTACGAAAAAAAAAAAAATGGATTGAAATAAACGAAAATTATACACATAATATAACATACATAGTTGATTTAGGTAATCTATAACGTGTAATCAACACGAAAACCATACATAAATCGTCAAATTGATAGTTAAGAAATTACGTCATATTGATTGATTTTGTTTTATATAACTATACTATAGGTACTAGTTATTCTATGATATTTTTCCAAACAATGTTGAACAAATTTCTACAAAAACCCATAATGTAATACAAATAATTATTTAAAATCAATTTACAAAATATCAGGGCGGCAATACCTCTCAATAATTTTGAGAAAAAATAAAATGGCTAGTTTTTAATAAAACGTGACTGAATATAAAAATAAAATTATGAGGAGTACATAGAAAACATTACAATTGTTTTATGTAGAAAACTGAGAGAGCAAAATTATTTTATTAGAAGAGATTGTAAAATAAGATGTGAGATGACATTCGATTTTAGATATTTTGTTTGTGAGGTTTCTTTTTTTTTAGTATTGACCACATTAAAAATGTCAAGATTTTAACACTCATTTAAGATGTTCACGATTTTATGTTGTACCGAACACTCAACATATTAACTTTATTCAGTCTACCAATGTATAAAATTATTTTACATAAGAACTAAAATTACGTTACATTTTATCGCTTGGGGTTTTTGTGTATATTTTTTACTCCGTAAACTCATATTTATAATATAAATTATTGTAGCTGGGTGCCCCTTCAACATTTTAATTGATCGCTCACAATAATAATTTATTAGTATTTATTTATCGAAATAGCAATACAATTATTAATTACTTACTTGTTATTTTCTTTGTACTAAGGTAGGCATCACCTTCAGAAAAATTCGAAAAATCTTGCCAAGTTTCTGTGCGTACTTTTCAAAATGTTTTGAAAAAGAATTCTGATTAAAAAAACTTTCATAATTTCCAAAAAAAAATATCTAAAATGTATTTAAGTATGGTTCAATATTTTTGTTTTTATTTTATATGTAGTTGCTACTTGTATGTTTAGTTTTACACAAACTAAAGCGAGTCGTCTCACTTGTATCGTCTTAATTTTATTTCCATAATATAACATATGGTGTTCTGTGAATTTTATTTTCATGGCAACTATGAACTTGATAGATTGTTTTATTTGACCGTGTCAAAGGTCGAATATATTATTCAAGGACAACAATACCTTCGAATTGGTTACAGATTTTGGATATACTATTGTTGTTATTGCGAGCAGTTGCAATTTATGAAATCATTGTACAAGAATTTGAACTGAAACCTGTTTCATACCACGTTCACCAGAAAACCAGTTTTTTCTTGTTGAATCATCTAATCAATAATAACAAAGAACTGATGTTTTCATAAAATTAATACCTAATTTAACTGTAAAGAATAAATACAAGACTATTCAAATAGCAAAATATTACTTAAATAATAATTATTATGCATAGCATTTAAATATCAACACAATTCATAAAAAAATATTATTTACCTTCTGCAATTTTGAAATACTTAATTTAACTCTCCATATTTAGAGGTAATTTATTTTGACTATAGTCATTCTGAAGAATAATAAGGCATATGTCCAACAGTTATTTTTGCAAGAATGAGACTTAAGCTATTCTGATTTAACTCGTAAACAAATATTTTAGTAATATGTCTAGACAATTTTGTGCCAAGTAATGTAAGAAAAATTTACAATAATCATTGTGAAAGTTGCCAAAACAGACATGGAATATGCATTTAAAAATAATCAGTACTTATTTATCCATTTATTACCAATATAAAAAAAATATTCAAGTTTATGTATTCTTCTTCAGCTCGGCCTTTAAATAAAAACTACATATTTTGTTTATGATTATATTTTATACATTATTAGTATATTCAAAAATGATTTTTCTATTAAAAATAAATTGGATACAGAATTACACAAATTAATCATTAATAATGAAAAATTGTATTACTTAAATTCTATACGTTTTATACTAAATAAGAAAATATTAATTTTTTAATATTAATTTTAAATTGAATCATTTTGAAATAATATTGCATCCGATTTCAAATTATATACTATATATCTAAAGACAAAAACATATTTTAAATATGGAAAATTATTTTAATACAGCAAAAAAAAAAATATATAATTTGTATATATTGGATTAAATTTTTGGTATACATGCAACAATTATTATTATTATTATATAATAATGGTATTTAACTAATTTTGAATCATAAAACAAAAACAAAAACAAAATTATAATAACAATAAACAAAAAGGTTAAACAAATTTTTCAAAAGTAAATCTGAATTACAATAACATTGCATTAAATCATAAAATGGAAACTTCAGGAGCCATCTAAAATAAATAATATGTATTAGAATCACACAATTCTACAATTACTAACATTGATTATTGAATAATTGTCTAAAATATATTTCTTATGTATAAACACTAGATTATGCATTTTAAGTTATAGTAAAAATCTTTTTTTAGTTATACACAGTCATTGTATTCTTATTATTCCTATTTAAAATATTATATTAGATATAGTTTTACTTTTTCATTAACTGATATTTGTATAAACTGCGTTCTATATTGTATATTTATTATATTTATTAACCCTATTTTTATTGCACAATAATATTATACACTAGTCGTATAACAGTCCAGGAAGTTAGTTAATATTTTACAATTGATGACAATCTGTGCTACAAGTGTATGTTTTTTTGTTGGTTCTAACAATGCTATTTTGTTTCCAGTTAATATTTAAATAATAAATTTAGGGCTCTTACAATGTCTCAAAATGTGTTTGTTTGTACTAACCGTTAGTTTGCCATAAAAAAAATGTTGCTTAGCACAATAAAACACTTTAGAGGCCATTGTAAGAACAACCCTCAAGGTATTATATCAGTTTTTACAGTAAATAAATAACTAAAATATACAATTTAAAAACAACAAATTTTTATAATTTTTCACTTTATATAAATATTATATTAAATATTCATATAAATATATTAATATTAAATATTCACATATTTGAATTTTTTTACTCATTTGTTATTTTTAATCATATTTAATACCTTAATGTTTATACCCTGTATATGCTTCAAGATAGATTACATACTATATAATATATTATTAAATGTTTTTGGACCGAACAAAGACCTTACAGGAAGTAATAAATATTATTTGATAAAAGTGCTTATGAATTAAATTGACATTTTGACCTACTGATTTGTATGCAATTTTATATTACTAGAATATTGAATTAGTGTTTGATAAATTCTTCCAAAGTTATAGGTTTAAGTAATTATTATTGAAATTCAGTACAGATATATAGGTAAACAATTGCAATTCTAAACGATTTTGATACAATGTACTAACATCTAAATAATAATGTAATAATAAACTTACCTAAATAAAATCTACATTTCCTCCTTCTGAATCAATATTTTTTTCCACTTCATTATTATTCAACAATTCATATGCACAGTTTTCACTGTATTCGGGCAGTTGCGAATATAATGGATTTATTGGATTTCTATCTGTTTTCCATTTATCAAGAGTTAATATTTCATCATTGATTTCTTTTTTTGATGTAGTGGTCATTTTAAATTCCTAAAAATCATTAATTTATTAAATTTACATTAAAAAAACATACAGTTTTATTATCAATTATCATATCCTCTCTAATATTTAAATTAAAACTTGAGATAGTACAAACTATAAAAAAATATAATGAATTTTCCTTACCATTATAGGATCATTAGGAAATTCACTACCAGAAGTAATGTTTTTCATCCATTTACAAACATTTCCAATAGCCTCTTTTTCAATTGTATTATTTTTTTTAGTACTATTGGATAAATACAAATTTATGTCATCCAAAGTATCAGAAATATATGGCAAAGGAGAAAAATATGTGGTCCCTGAGCTGTCCATATAACTTAAATTACTTATTTTATTTCTGGGTGAAGTTAAAATAGAAAAATTTTGATCAGATTGTTTATTATACTAAAATAATTACATTCAAAATTAGTATAATTGGTCATTATTGAATTTATGTTATATAATATTATTAAAATACTTTGAAAAAAAGATCAAAAGAATCCCTTATTTTATCAACAAGAAGTTGGATAGTTTGTTCTTGATGACCAATTATAGCTTTCATATGTGCTTCTCTGGATGAATTTATTGCCATATTAGTTGCCACTGCAGTACACTCATCTGGTAGAAGAGAGATTTGGTTTTTACTTGGGAAATCTCTAACCACCAAAAACTAAATTAAAAAAAGTATACAAATTATATAAACCTACAGTTATTTCACATAAATGTTTAATCTAAAGATCTATAATATAAATATATATTTATATCTATGATAATAAACCATGTCTATAATAAAAATGAATCAAAATTTACCTCTTGATCTTGAGCCCAAAAGGTTATTTTGCCATCATTTATTAAACCATTAACTAAATTGTTAACAAATTGTTGAATATCATCTTTTTGTTGTGAAATGACCTGACTTATTTTAAATTGTTTATTGACTATTTTCAACGTACGCACCAAATCTTTTTCAACTTGTAGTAAATTTTGTTCCATTATTTCCGTTTTTTTTGTTAATTCTTGAATCTAAATAAATAAATATTATACAAGTTAGTTTTTTTTTTTCGTTAAATATTTAATATTTATACTTTTGTAAGATATGAATTTCCAAGTTCTACAAAATTGCTTGGTGCATTACATTTAATACAGTTATTCGTAGAAAATTGTTTTGATTTTGGTTTATCACCCTTTTCTCTGTTATTTTGTGATTGAGGGCGATTTTTATAAAATTCACGTGGTGTTGGTGATTGTCTACGCATTGGTTTACGGCTAAAAACTGACTGATAACAAAGTTATAGAAAATGAGTTTATATAATTTTACAAAATAATTAATAGTATTAATACAAATGTATATATACGTATTATTTTGTATAATAGAAGTAAATACAATAAATACAAGTGTTCTAATTCTAAGTCTGTTAGGTTAGCAACAAAAACAATTTAAATTTTACATTATTATGAACAATTATTTTTATATATTTTTTAGATTATCAAATTAATTAATCTATTCATTTTTTAAAATATATTCATAATTATTTTCATGTAGAAAATATTTTTAACTTCCTAAATGAAACATTATGTAATATAAATTGTTTGTTTTCAGGTGAAATATTGAAACGCGCAAAAATCTAATGAAATGGATTTTTTAAACAACCTTGATGGCGTAGTCACTAAGAATGGAGATATGGTAACATTTGTTGCAGAAGATTTGGAAAGCAAACTGAAACAGACTAGCCCGACAATGCCTATCAGACCTTTAGGAAGATTTGTTCTGGATGCAAATTTACTAAATGATCTAGAATTTGAAGCTAAAAATATTGCTGCGTCTGTAGACACATTATCTGAAACACTTTCAGGCGTATTACATAATATGTCTGCACTAACTGTTGAATGTTTGGAAATATATAGAGATGTCGTTTGTAAAACATGTGATTCTATTGATGCCAATATAAAATCTATGTATCAATTAATGGCCAAATGTGAAGAACTTTCCAAAGAAATGGAACCCATTTATAAGTTGGCTCAACAAGTAAAAGATATAAAACATATTTTAGATTTGTTTGAAAATGCAGTTAATTAATGTGAATTGTTACAATATATCTATTCTTCAAAATAATATAGAATTTAGTAAGATTGTTTTGTATAAACTTAGGTTATATACTTGTAAGAATTTAAATGCAATAAAATATTAATTTAAATAATATCATTACCTACTTCAAAGACGAATAATTTAACTGGACGTATTATATTAAAATTGTATAAATTATAATACCTTTATTAATATACATTATATTAAATTATTATTCATATTTGTAGTTATTAGGTACCTATCTAAATTTGTGTATACTTACAGATCTAAATTGCTTAGGATTATTCTCCTTACTTTCTGTTTTTGTTAATGATGACGGGCAATTGCAAGTACCAAATTGATGAAGAAATGTAAAGTACTCACTTCTGCCTAATATCTATAAATATTTATTTGATACAAAATTAAATAATATTATAACAATATCAAATTCTTACCTCTAAATATTGGCCAATGTACATAAGTTGATATAATTTTTCACACTCCACAACATTCTGAAAACTGTTCTTTTCCATAATGACAGATTTAATTGCTAAATTTACAGTATCACTGTCGGTATTGACAGTTTTAAAAACCACCTGTTCATCTACTCCAGACCATCCTTTAGGTATTAGCGCTATCCAATCTTCAGATGATATATTTACATGAGCCTAAAATTAATTTTAGCGAATATACTTTAAAATTGTTTATTAAGAATATTAAACTTATATTACTCCTGGTTCTACATTATAATCAACAACTAAATCATTTTCTATGAAGTAACTCTGGTGGACAAAAATCTTGACTATATGTTCCATTTTGTCTGTAAAAATAAATATTTATGTAGATCATAACATTATATAGTAATAAATAATAATTTCAACATTAATCCTCTACTTCTTCTCCCATTTATTTAGGATTAACAACATTGGTCCTAAATCTTCACTTGATTCTGTCTTCCCCATCATCTATACACACCTCAGCATTCCCCACATTCCCTTTACAGACTTCTTATCCACCTCCTTTCATCCACATTCATTCGTAAAACTACTCTGATTCATCTCATTTCATCACATGTTAGAGCCCCCTTTTTTCAGTTTTTTTTTTTTTGTATCTTATTAACTATCAAAATAACGCCTATGGTACTCATTATAAACTCATTTTTTTTTTCTATCCTCTCTAGAGACTATACTCATCCATCTAAACATTTACATCTCTGCTATACTCACCAAAAGGCTCTAAATCTACTGCTTAAAACTGTGTACCTACCATATAACATTGTTAGTCTTGCCAGTTTTGTAAAATTCCAACATTAATAAATAAAATCTTAATATTTTTAACATAAATATGTACTTATATTTTTGCTTTTTTAATATATACTCAAATTATACAATTAATGTCTTATTATTTGTTTTTTTTTTTAATAAAGAGAAATATTAAACTCATTTCATTACTTATATTTTAAAATATTTAACGTCATATAATGTACTTTAATTAATATTACTTGTCTAAGCTCTTCAATAAAAAATAAAATGATTTAATATACCCATAATACAATATTAAATATATTAGTTTTCATAGTAAAATAATAACTAATTGTATGGGGGCATTTAATAAATACATACCAATACTATTATACAAGAAATATAAACAAAAGGCAATAGGAAGTACCTACCACCTAAGTTAATACCTACATTGGTATTTGTATTCATTAATATCTATTATCCATACAAGTATAGTAACTACAATATTTATGTGAATTTATTTATTATATGGTACCTATTTAGTTGCAGGTACTTTCTTTTGTTAACAAGGATATACTATGGAAATTTTACTTACATTAATACAGAGCCTTATAGAGATTACTATATTTCTGTAACTATCATCTGCTATAGAAAATAGTTTAATAATGCATACAAATAATTGTAACACTTAACTACACACTTGTGGAATACTGGCAATATCAACCTAGGTACTCAGAGAGATACCTAAGTTGAAGAAGTTTAATTAAATATTTAATTTAATTAAATTTGTAATACACAGGTAATGTAATGGATTTGATTTTAATTTTTAAATAAACTAAATCTTCATTATTTGGTTTAAAAAAAAAATAGTTATTCCTCTTACCTCAATTAAAATAAATCATAACCAGGACATTGCTTCATGAAATAAAATAATCTAAATGTCTAAACTAATATTAGTATTATAATTAAGTATATAACAAAAATAATATATGTACCTATACTAGCATTTTTAAGCATAAGCTCACAGAATTATGCATCTTTATACCAAATATTATATTACTATGTCCAATAAGCTACTAAAATGAATACTTACTTGCGCAGTAAGTAAGTATTTGCTAATTTAATATTATTACTATGTTACACAATTATTTACACTTAGGTGTAACAATAACATTGAAAACAATATTTAAAAAAATAAGGGCCAAGACATAATATTATATTTTAAATAACTAACATTAAATAATATTAGTTAACATTGTTTTGTTAAGTTTGCTAACAATTTAATAACTGATTAGTTATTAAAAAAAAAAAAAAAACTTTTTATATTTTTAAAAACCATTTTAGTACATAGGTATAAATAATTAAAGTCCAATGTAGGTAGGTACTTGGGTGGATATGCCCACAGGGAAATCAGATTTTCTCTGTAGGTCCTCGTCCGTATTTAACATTGAGGCCCCTGACCTCAGCCTTATTATGTTAATTGTTAATTGTAATTGTAACTGTAATTATAAATTTGTACATGTAATAATATGTTTTCGGATACCAAAAGTTTTTTTTTTTTTTTAATAGTTACTACTATTAGATATTTATATAATTATATGAGGCCCTAATAAATATTAGTAGGCCAAAAAGTGTCTATATGCCCGTGGCTAGGTTTATCCGAGGGTGATCATAAGGTAATTTTCAAGGGGAAAGACAAAATGAAACTATAATACAACACATTATTATTATTAAGTTTCTATAATAATCACTGGTTCTAACACTGAGAGACCAAGAAAATCACAAACATACAAATTATAACAAAAATAGTGTTTTATATACAATTATACAAACTTTCATCAAGACGAATGGATACTAACATATTTGATCATTTTCCGAGGGGGGAACATGTCCTCGTGACCCCCACTACATGGGTATATTACAGAAAAGTTAACCATATGTATGTGAACACAATGAAATGGGAAATTACATTTTATTTCTGTGACAAATTTCCAGGCTAATCCTAATTGATTTTAGTAGACGAGGTAAAAACCGGGTATCATTTTTTGTTACTGTTTACGCTTTTTACAGTGCGCAGCTCATATAGCTAATAGGAATAAAATTATCTAAATAGCCGATAATTTGTATCTAACTTATTACTAAGACATCATATATATAAAAAAAGGTTCAGTACCGATAATACCACAGAATATAATAATGTCAATACCTACATACCCGTAAAAACGTATTCTAAATCGTTTTATACGAACTGTAAAGAAAACCAGAATACCTGTATATACATTTTAATACTTTATGATCCATAAAATGTTATAACACACAGTGTTGTTACATTAAAATAATAAATGCTTACATTTAATTTTTACGAGCAAATTATACTTTGTAAATAGTACTATTAATAGTAATAGGTAGTATAATACTATGTATTAATGTATATATAGAAACCGCTATTATATCAATTTGGTCGGAAAACACGTATTTTTACCGTTTATTTAATAGTACAAATATATATATATATAAATAAATCTAATCTAATAGTGACAATAGTGTTCGAAATTACCTGGAGTAAATTTGTTGCAGCGTAGTATCTTCCGTATAGGAAAATTGTTTGTTCACAAATCGTATGCAATAAATAACCGTCAATACGTTTCTATATTATACTCGCGAAAATATTGCGGGGAGCATCACGGGAAAAAAATGGGTCTCATTCGCCAATAAACGACGAAATAATTAAAACGATTGTCATTATTTAGAAAGAAAATATTAAATAATAAAATACACTGCAATGGTCGACGCCGCGCCGTTTACACAAATACAATTTCACAATAATAGCCTTTGTGAACGTTCAACGGACGGATTCATCGTTGGACACGTGACGCGAAAGATGTCGTAGAGAAAGTTTTTATTACCGTCAAGATACCTATACCGGATTAATAACTGTGGTTACCGCCGTGTTCTCCCGCATTTACTATCATTTTGTGATATTTTTATCACAGTAGATAATTTTTATTATAGTCGAGATATATATTCCTCGTTCCTTCGCAATTTATATTGAAAAGATCTACATCGTGGAATCCTTATTTACTACAATTTGGAGATCTGTGGGTATATCTTAAATCGCGGTTTACGTGCACGCATAGACATCGGTCTATTCCATCATAGATTAAATAACTCAGTAGCGGGACTCGTGGGCTTTGAAAATGGGAGGGCGATTGAAAAATATTAATATTTCAAAAGCTCAGAATAAAATTATGTACCAATTTAAAAGATATTTATTAACTCAAAATTAATAAGTGACAATATAAACCTAAATATAGATTATAGAAAAACAAAAAAATAAAACAACATTTTCTTTTACTTAAAATCTAAGCGTCTATCTTTTATTTCACTAAGCTATATCAATAACTTTTTTATTAAGTCAACGTCGATCTTTGCTCTCCCACTGTGCTCCGTATACATGTTAATATTCGTTTGAGTGTCGAAAAACATTTTGCATTTTGTTTTACATAGAAATTTATATTAAAATTACTAGTGGTATTCACTTTTATCTTTTTTTCGCTTTATTGATAAGTCCTTTTAAATCAGTCGTTGGTCTTCCATTATTTTTTTTTTTCTTAATTGTTTTATAATGTTATGTAAAATAAAACAAAACAAACAATTTTACATATTACACATTTTTAGTATTTGAATAAATTGTAATTACTTATTTTACAATACTCGTATGAATTAATTAATTTATAAATAATAATAATCAACTATAGTTATCATATATAATCTTACAAACTTCTATAAATAAAATATTATACACACACAAAAATGATTAGAATGTCTGCGTTAGATAACAATAATTATAGAGAATTGGTCCGATACAGGTTATTAACGGCTAGGCTGTCTTCACATCATGTTAAATTTATACTTTCGCATTTTCACTGGCATAGTAAATATATATTTTAACTATTTATAAAAGCTATTTTTTTTAAAAAATGAATATAATCAATGTACAAGATATGTAAAATTAATTTATGTTTCTTATATCTATAGTTCTGTACTTCATAGTTTAGCATAAAATAAAAAAAAATTATGTATATGATTGTATTCTTTTAATGGTTGTTTCTAAAAAAAGGTGAAAAAAGGGAGGCTAATTTTCATAATTTGTTATACTTTTATATACTATTTAAATAAATTATTAATTTTTATCTGCCTATTTTTGCTTATATTAAATTATTTGTGTCAATATTTAGATGATTTATTAAAAATCAAGATTTATTCATGGTCTTAAGATATAATACGGAAAGTTTGCAGCCTTGCTCAGCAGAATCAAAATAAATGCTGATCGATTTTATTAAATCAAAATTACCTAACTGGAATACACTTGATGATAGTTATGTTTTGGCTTTAGAAAATAAAATTACTGGTTTTTGTACTTCATTAAATAAAAAATGAGTTTTATCCAATAGAACATTTAATGCCTTTTTAAAAATAAAAAAAAACGAAAATTGGTTGAATCTACAGTTTATTATATTTCCATTACTTAGTTTACCGTATTCTAGTACTTTGATTTCTTCGACTCCTATTCCTTTAACAAGTCTACAGTTGGAAGACCCATTAAATCATTTTCTTATTGAAGCAACAAAATTCAAAATGGCCTATGGTGAAAAATAGGAATAAAAGTTGATAAAGTTTTACAGGGTAAAGGAACATCCAATACTGGCAATAAAAACGACGATTTTTCGAGCATTCGGGAGAAGTATCAGAAATAATTGGTTTATATAGACGGTTATTAGAGCGATTTAAGATTATTTTAAGTACTTTGGCTAGCGTAAATGAGGTGAATCCCAACAAATATGATTTAGAATGCCTCCAAGCAATCATAAAATGTTAATTCATAAAGCATGTGCTATACGACTAGCTCCATTTCCAATAGGACTATTATCAGAAGAGACACAGGAAGCAAAAAATAAAGATTATAAACGATTCAGCCGATACCATACACGAAAAACCTTGAGAGTCGACACTAATATGGACCTCATGCACTCACTACTTATATCTTCAAACCCTGTAATAACTTCGAAAAGTAATATTAATATAAAAACAAAAACAAACAAAGAGTGTCCAGAAGCAATAAGTCTGTTGAAAGAAAACAATGACGATCGCAACACCCAATCTGAAGAATGGACTGAAGATATCTCAAGTTCATCTGAAGATTTTTGTGATGATAATTCTTCTGAAAGTAACGATAGTGAAGATAATGAAAATTATGATGGATAACTTTTCATATGAAATACACAAACAAATGATCTTAAACAAATTTTAAATCCCGAAGATATGAAAATATTATACAATAATAATAATAATAATAATAATAAAATGTACAGAACACGATTTGACATTATTATTTTTGTTATTTTACATCATTACCTTTTCCGTCGAACCCGTAAAGCTAAACAACTCTACTACCAATTATACAAGTGTGTATTGTGTAAAATGTTTTATATTATACCAGCCTTGTATATAAATACCTGATTAAATCGACGTTCAAATTGATTGTTATAAGGTCCAAATGCAATGGATGCTACAACATTTATTTTTAGATATTAATTAAAAACAACGTTTAAATGGTTGACAAATATTTTTATATTTTGTTATATATAAAATATCCCATAAGATAAATAAACAATCACCTGCACTCGCCCCCCTCTCTTTGTTATATGATATTGCATGCAGATTTCTATGATGTCTAATTAAAAATAAATTTAAGTTAATATTGTAATTCAAAAACAGCAATCCGAGCATTATGTACCAACAATAATTGGTTTTCTAGCCGTGGATGATTTATTGAAATTATTTAGCTAGTTACAAATATTAACTATAGAGCAAATCGCTGATTTACAAATATCACTGATCTCGTAATTAGGTATTACTTAAACCATTTTAGGTAACATGTAACTAACTATGGTCATATGTGGACTAGGGAGGATAGTTAAGTGGGTAACATTAAATCATCAGTTATTTTGCTAAGTAGATAATGAATAGTAAATCACAAATATGACTTATAAAGTTATATTGTATATTTGAAGTATATAAATTATTTAAGTATTTAACGGAGAAGTTCTGATATATATTGCGTTTCTTATATTATATTTTAGATATTTTTCTTCTTAAGTTAATAATCATTTCAAACATTTTCATTGTTGCATTTTTCCCTCAAAAGTTGTTTTCAAAAATATAAGTAAAAATAAATATTCTAATACATTATATAATAAATTGGCTTTTAGTAAATAGTCTATGGCTGATATTTTCTTTTCTGATTAAAATTAAAATTAATTTAAAAAAATTAGCTATACAATGTTTGCATCCATTGAAACAAGAGTGGTGATTACCAAATAAGTTTATTCAGATAGACTACATTTTTGAGTAGGTAATTAAAATGAAATAAATTTCTGTCTTGATTTATATTTTGTTTTAAAACTATTAACAACTAATCTTAAATGATCTTACAAACTACGAACAATTCAAACTATTCTAACAATTCTAAAGTAAATGTAACAAATATATTATTTTTTACATGCAATCACACTATACAATTAATTACTATTAATAGAATTGGTTTTACCATAATATATATTGAATCACTATTTAATATTAACAAATAATATGAGATTGAATTTGAAAATATCTAAAATTATTAGTTCAAACCCCACAATAATACATGCACAAGTATAGAACCTAATTGTTTTTTTTTGTCTGCAAAAATATAATATTAATATGTTATAATATATAATGGTATATGTATATTATATTATCAGGAATGGTAGTATTAAAATAATAGTTTGGAACAACTATCTACGGGAATTGATGGTTGACTCATGTATATCATGTTCTATGTTTTCATTTAATCTTCAGATTTTAATCCCAGACAAAAAACCCATTAATCGATTTGTTTCCAAATCAATTTCTGTAAGTAAGTAAACAAAACATTTATTAAAACTTATTATCATTACAAGTGTATATGTTTAATTAATAATTTTATGTTGTTAGGAGTATAGTAAGATTTATATTTTGCATATTGAATTTATGTAGATAAAATACGTATGAATAACATATCCCAAAAATAGCGAACAAAACAAAATCAAACATAAAAAGCTCAACATGTGTTTTATTTTACTCTAAAGAATTTGATTCTATATCAAAAATTGAATAAAACTTTTGTTTTTAAATTACAGTGCTATTTTTATATTATGCCATATTGTCCGTTGGATAGGCAGAGACGATAAATGCGCGTTCAAAGACCTCTTATTTTAGTTATAATATTATTTTTTTTAATTTCCTTGTTTATTTATATGTTAAATATTAATCATATTTTTTTTTAAAAAAAAAAAAATACTTACTGCAATAAGGTGAGGTTTCCATAGTTTCTGCATAAAAAACTCCATGTAATTGATAGCTGTCAATATTTAAACCTATTGGTATACATTCACCAGGTGCACATTTTTTAGCTGGTGGAATAAATGGTTTAAATATGCCGATGGCCAAATTACTATAGAATACACCATTTTTTATTTTAAAATAAACATTTTAATATTAAATTAAACTAGAAAATTAAAAATAGGCCCACCTAACTTGTGCTGGTATCGTGTCTATTTTACGAGCCCAGAATGTACAAGAATCATCCAATGACTCGAGGAAATACCAAATCGCTTTTTGATGTGAACATATAATCCAATCCTTCATTACTAAAAGTCATATTTATTATTATTAATATTATCAAATAAATAATTTACAAAAGAACTACTATTTATTTTATGAAATACTAACACAGAAATTTAAAATCTATTATAACCTTTTTCATTAGTTCTATATGAGTTATAACATAATAATAACAGTCATTGTCGTCATGAATAATTATGAAATCAATTTTTTTTTTTTTCATAACAAATTTTAAGTATTTGCAATAATTTCGGTAAGTACCTATGAAATAGGTTATGTAGATAATTATTTAAGTATCTAATGCATAATTTTAGATTTTGTATGGGAGTGTAGTTCACATTTTTGAAGACTAAAACTATTCAGAATAACAATATGTTTTTATACTGGACTACGATGTTGATAATATAGACAGGTGTGCAAAATTTAAATTTTAAATTAACTTTTATTGCATGGTCAATCAGTTTCAAGTACCTAGTAATTTATTTTAGTCATTTAATCTACCTAAAACACATATGAAATTTTAAATTACTATGCTTTAAGTTGTGAATCATATTATTAATTATTTTTATTAGTTTTAATAATATTTGTAGCCATGCAAAACTCATTTGTATTTTCAATAAATTAAATTTAAAACAAATAATCTTCAAATTCTAATTCCCTGTAATTTCTAATGTAAATATTTTCTCGTTTTTCCTTTAACCAATCACATTTTATTAGAGGTAAATAATTATTTTTACCATCCATAGAAATAGCAGCTAAATCCGAAATATCTTTCAGCCCAGCTATTTCCATTGAAGGCCAAGTGCATTTGGGTTGCATCATACCACCATTCATATAAATATCCACGTGACCTAATGTAAAGTAAATAATCACAGCTCAAAACTATTAGTATTATTAAATACATAAATACATAATACATTTCTAGAAATATAAAGACAATCGTATGAATTACCAACAGGTCCGATGAACCCACATCCCAAAAGTGGAATGAATGGTCTACCGCTTGTATGTAAGACATCGACAAAAGTTGCATCCGATTTATCTAGCCGTACTTCTTTGGAACAACCTTCAAATCCTGGTTGAGCCGGGTCAAAAGCTGTTATTCTATATATACCGGGGAAAGTTTTAGCGAAATATGAAGATACTTGAGCTCCTAAACTGTGACCCATTAAATGTATTTTTGTAGGGTTCAATTTATATCGGTCCATTAAATATTTTCCAAATCTGAAAATTTAATATGTTAATTATAGAATCGTTTTACATTATCTCAGGCTTTAAGTCTCCTACATTTCTTACTATTTCTGTTTATTCATCATAATATACCCAACTTACGTATTATTAAATTAACGTTATTAAATATATAACATAATCACTGGCGGATCCAGGGGGTGAGGGCGATAGATGTATCCCCCCTTGGCTTGTGTTTATGTGTAAATATATACTACCTACGTAGTTACTCTAAATCATTACTCTATCACTTCTCTCGGGTAATAAGAAGAAAAACTGGCGATAGACTAGTAGTAATTCTCATGTTGTTAAGATCCGCTAATGAACATAAGTTAGTTAAGTTATAAATGTGACAGATAAACAAAATAATTCTGTACCAGTCCTTTTATAAATACTTTTTCGTTATTGTTTATAAACTTATAATAAACAAATAACTTACCTAGTTAATTCAGCACCAACAATCCTTGTGTTTGAAGCTACTTGTAGATAGTTCATTTGGTGTGCTGCTAAACCCCAATCTACTAAGAAAACATTGGCATCACGCTAAAAAGAATATATTTAGTTTTATTAATTATTATGTAATATTGAAAAAATAGAGATTGCTAACCTAACCTTCCTTCCATTAAGTTTTAAAAAAAAAAAAAAAAAAAAACCATTTAGTATTTAAAACTAACTATAATATAATATTATAAAAACGGACATTCTACCAATATTTTGGACAGACTACAGGATTGCTAACTTGTATTTATAGTAATTTTTAAAAAAAAATTTTAGGGCGATGGAGTGGATTAAAAATGGTCTGCTATACTTTGTTCAATTACTTAATGTATATAATGGATGACTAAACAATAAACTTGATATTTTGTCTACAATTATATTATATTGATTACTTGTTTTAAATATGCATCTTTAAGATCACTCATCCATTGATCTGTAGTGTCATTAAGGAATCCATGCACTAAAAACACTGTATAATTTCTTTCAGCATCAAAGTCCGATCCTTCTAATGAAATATTTGGCCATAACGTTACATTGTACTGTACATTATGTTTACTTAAACGAAATATGATAATTTAAAAAAATTTATTCTAAAAATGGCATTAGGTTCATAAGTACTTGGTATATAAAAATATCTTGGTTCCTACTTGTTCAGGTTTCATTGGTTGTGGAAGAGGTCTTAGAGCAGATGTCCAAGGATGTTCCATGGGGAAACAACCAAGTTCATCAAAACATCTAGTTTCGTTTCCATAACCTAGTAAATTTAATTCCACTTATTACTTGAAAATAAATGGGCAATTTCAATGTTAATTCTTAGAGTTTGTATCCTCGCCCCAAGAAGCTCAATTTGTTTGTTTTATATTTTAATACATACATGTAATAGTTATGCAGTGTTACATTTATGCTAATATATTTTTATTAGGGATGTTCAATAAATAACTTATGACAATATATAATATATTGTAGTCGTTACTACTTACTTTCAACTAACCCATTCGATAGACAAATCCGTGTTCAAATTGGACAATTTTCCACGGATTATTAAAAATTCGTAAATGATTGTGTCAATAGTTAGTACTTAATATATACAATTAATATTCAATTGACGCACAAGACAGTACAAGACCGAATTACCAAATACTAGTCAACCGAGGCAATCTGAGAGCGTAGCGCGTGCAGATCACACGTTGAAACCGCACAATGTACACAACCGATTTTCGTCATTACTTTGTTTACCTTCGGCAAACGGGACATTTTTACGATTCCTCGGGGAACGACGGGACAGAAGTACGGAAAACGGGACGTACGGTCACCTTAAATATGCTATAAACTTAATAATAAGATTTATGTATTTTTTCTTTTGGATGAAATATATAATGTAAAAGTGTTCTAATTCACTCATGGTCCTTAAGCACAACAATAATTAATTTGTATAATATTAATCATCACTTACCTAGACTGGGCGAAACGCACTGTTGAATTAATGCAGCTCGGACAATGTTATTAGCGTTTGATGGTATTAGACATTTGGACGAACTTATGATATCCGTTATGGATATTTCGTGAGCTTTCTGCCCTATACTATGAATGAAATCTTTGGTTTTGTTAAAAGATATTTTATCGAAAGGATTTTTTATGAAATGTCCGTTATCTGCAAAAAAAAAAAATAAAAAATATTACGCTCATTAGCAATATTTTTAGATTCAAATAAATATTTGAATAACCGCATAGTACGACTTATTGTTAATTGATTGATGTCTATATAGTCTATATCAGCGGTTCCCAACCCATGGGCCTCGACCCACTTGTGGGCCGCGAACAAAGTGATACTGGGCCGTGAACCATATAATATTATTACATATTTTTATACCTAATAATATTTTTGGTTATAATAATATTTATCAATATTATCTACACTCGACATTCTACAGTGTCCAATTAGTATACAATTAACGCTATCGAACGTTTGAATATAATTTTATCTCATGGAGTTCGTTTATTATTAATAGATTGTAATATTGTTTTTCTTAATAAACAATTGATTTTTTAATTATTTTATTTCTAATAACTGCTTACATATATAGGTGGGCCTCAATGATTTTTTTACAAAATTAGTGGTCGGCACAACTAAATAGGTTGGTAAGGTCTATATAATATTAAGTTATTTCATTGTGGAGCAATACCATAGATTAAATATATTAATAAATAGTCGGATAGTAGGCTAGATATAAATAGACATTTGATATAATGATATATTATATTCGTACATAATAATAGACGTGTTTTGGCGACGAAACTTTTGGTAAACGGTTTGCCGCATTGTTTACTTTTATTGTTTGCCACTTGCAGGAGCGAACACAAGGGGGTAGAGTTCAACGGGAAATAATATTAATATTTATTATTTTTGAAAAATGGGAAGATAGAATTGTTTTATAGAAGAGTTTATTCTTCTGAATATTTCGACAGTTCGAACTTTTATTTTCATTAATCTCGTGGTGTTTTTTAGTTTACAGAAAAAGTAGTGTATAGTTTAGTATCGTAGTATAGGTAGTATTTTTAAATTATCTCATCTCGTTTTTTGTTAACTTTGGTTTATCAAATCACTATTATGTAATATAAAAATACAGTTATGTTTAATTTTTCGAAAATTTTTTTTATTTTATTTTTAAAATACAATCTACAATCTATACCATTTGGGCACAATAAAAAGATGAGATACAGATTAGTTATATACAAATTATTTTTAAAAAATACATCATATCCTTAATAACATTTATACATAATACGTGACATTTTTGAGGAAAGCAGCCACCCATTAGTAACACTTTCATTTGTAATTTTAATTATATTTTTTTTTTCTAATTAATATTAATATTTGGTGCCAACAGATCACGACACCATTTCCGCTTTAAGCGTCTCGGGGGGTTGCCGGGGATTGTAGGATTAGCATGGTTTTTGACAAGAGGATTGGGATGAGTTAAATTGCGAACATGGAAACGTTTATAATATATTTTAGCTTCTTCTGAAACTGAAGGCATTTTTATGTCAGTATGTATAGTGAAGTTAGAGACATAGGGAGGGGCATTTAATAATTTGCGAAGTGCGATGTTTTGGAATGTATGAATTTGTTTAATGTTAGTTTTTTTTTTTGCGTTTCCCCAAAGCTGAAGGCCGTATGTCCAAGAAGGCTTTAGTAGTGATTTATAAATAAGTAATTTAGTATTGATGTGAGTATATTTATTATTGTTCATGAGGTTTTTTAGTAGGCGTAGGCGTAGGTTTAGATTTATTCTTTTGGTCCAAATATGCTGGGTCTAGGTCAGTATTTTATCAAGGGTCAAGCCAAGATATTTAACATTCAAAACACTTGGAATTAGAGTGTTAAAAATAAAGACATCAGGGCAAGGGGCAAGTTTAAGGGTGAACGTCGAATGAATAGATTTCGATTGATTTATTTTAACTCTCCAGTCGGTGAATCACTTTTCCATGAGGTTTAGGTGAGATTGGAGATTTTGAGAAGCCACGAAAGGATCAGAGTGTATAGATAAAATTGCCTTATCAACCGCATTGTCGGTGACCAGTGTATTAGGTGTAGTTGGTTAGTCTGAAGCAAAAATATTGTAAAGGATAGGTGAGAGGATACCACCTTGCGGGACACAAGGAAATATACTGGCTTTCGAAAATAATAAAAAAAAAAAAAAAAGTCATTTTTTATTCGATTTTCTACCAAAACATATAAATTTAATTATTTAATTGAAATGTGAATATCGCCTTTATCCAGGAGATATCGCAATGCCTATGTCTTCGTGAGACACTATGTATACTACCTAGCAAAATGTCGATAAATTAATAAATAATTTAAAACAAAATAAAAACTGTAAAATCATTCGATAAACGGTTTATTGCGGATTAGGGGCCCACCTCTACAGGATTTAATTATTCTTTTAATTTTAATTAATCCTTAAATTAGAAGAACGCCAGAAAAAAAATATACACAATCAAAAG
Source organism: Tuberolachnus salignus (assembly GCA_956483605.1). Taxonomy (NCBI): domain Eukaryota; kingdom Metazoa; phylum Arthropoda; class Insecta; order Hemiptera; family Aphididae; genus Tuberolachnus; species Tuberolachnus salignus. The sequence continues at coordinate 1,659,690 of OY101429.1, read as the reverse complement.
TGGGCTAAGAAAAATTTGATACCTCAGGAATCCTATCCATTGAAAATGACATCGCTGCAAGCATTAATTTCGAGAAAGTTATTGATGCATTTACAGAACAAAAGGCTAGGAAAATAAAATTACACAAATTGTGAAGTATTTGTAATAACTACATTTAAATATTTTTTAATTTACTATTAATTATTGACTGGTTATTTACTAATTATAATTTAATTTATAATTCATAATAATAGGCCAATTTTTATTTATTTTGTCCCGGACCTCCAAAATTATTTTTTCTAGACCGAGTTTTGATGATGTGGAAGCGATTGAAAAAAAAATAGAACTCATAAATTCGCTTTCGTTTACAGGACTCGATAAAATTTCCAGTTCGTTGAAAATATAAATTTCATAATTTCAAAAGAATATCGAATCCAACAAATTCAATCAAAAACAATCCTATGAGCTCATTAATGTTTCGTTCAAATATTTTGAACTTTTAACGGTTGGATGACCTCAATAAACCTCAGATAACATCATTTAGGTAGGTAACTCATCAATATTCCCTGAAATTTGCATACAAATTTAAAATGATAAAATGTTTTAATTTGTATCACAAAAATAATAAACTATAACTTCCTATAATACATAATAACAATATTTTATTGGAAATGGTTGTAATTGAAGAATAAAACAATAATTAGTTTAATAATTTACTGTAAATTTAGCATTTATTTGCTAACAAATAACATATATCAGCTTATTTAAGTTTCGGGACGCCAAGAGATCCATCAATTATTCAATGTTTCTTTGCGTTCACCCTGTTGGCCGCCTATAAATTTGTGCCAATTTGTACCCTAGGCTCAATGAAATGGCAATAAGCTTAAAAGAATTATTTGGTTATCTTTACCTTTTTATTATATAAGATTTTCTAAACGTGTATAAATAAATGTATTAATTTTATTTTACAAAATTAGATACATATTGTGTTGTATTATTTGTAATAACTGATCTATTATTTAAAGTAGTATAAGTACAAAGTATTGTACCGATTTCTACAAGAAAGTATGTTTAATGAAATTATATATATAACTAGATAAATTCAGATTTCTCCTTCAAATCCTCCTACATATGGAAATGCTAAGCACGTCACTGTTAGGATTAGTTTCTGGTATAAAATGTTGTCTAATCTGGTGCATCATTATTAAAATTGGTAATCTACAAATTTTTTTTTTTTTTTTAAATACAATATCTATTATACAAATTTTTAAAAATGCACGATTTAGTAAAACAATAGGAGTATGCCAAATTTGAAAAAAAAAAAATTAAACTTAAATGTTTTTAAAATGGCCTAATTGAGAACATATAGTTAGTAATAATACTAAAATGCCGTGATTTTTACTATTATCATCAAAATATGAACTATACACGCTTTAAAAATAATAACCTCATTATATTCGACTTTTTTTTTTACTACTATAAATACAACTTCTGAAGAAATTTATTGTATCCAAACGTTGCACATTTTTACAGGGTTAAAACAAATTGTTAGGTTATCCACACTGTAAAATCAATACAAAATTCGAATTATGTCAAAAATTTCAAATAACTAAAAAATGTTTTAAAAACGCCAGAGTATTTTGAAAATTGTACTACGTTTGAAAAATGCTATTATAAGTACTCGGTAAAAATTGCAGGTCTCAATGATAATTTTTCACTGTTAAACAAAAAAAACTGGTATATATATTTAACGAAAATTTGACTTTTTTTAACTTAATATAAGTTTAAAAAAGTAAGGTAAAATAAAGTAAAATAAGTACGTATGTTATATTATTAGTTATAAATTTTCTATTTTTTTATTTTAATTTATCTCGAAAAAATTCGATAACAAATAAAAAGATACAATTTTTTACCGTAGATATTTTTTAGACGAGTATTAAAATTCTATACCTCAGCCGTATTATAAGAGGTAGGTATTTAAATAAGTGCAGCTGTTTGGCGAGTAAATTAGGTAGGTATAAGAAAATTTACTCAAATTATACGATCCTATAGGATGGAGTTTCTCTAATAGAATTTAAAGTATTAAGCAGGTTGTTTACTGGGGAAAATTGCATAGATACCTACCTGACGAGCGTTTGAAAATTATCGTCTCACTGTACCAGTGACGGCTTGAAGTGGTTTTACCTCGAATCGCCAATTTCAAAACTCCGCCCACCTATTTTGTATCTATTTACACCTATTTTACACCAATTTTTAGATCCACCTTTCATTTTTTTACGAATCACGTGATTAAAATATAACCTGTACATATTCGTATTATACTGTCAAATGTAACTTTATCGGTAAAACGCTCTGTTAAACGCAAAGACTAAAGGAAGAGAATCGTCTTAAATTTAATACTTACAAGCATTTAAAATGCACAGGATTCCTAAAATTCCATAAGCCGGTGATTTGAAATTGAAAAACATAACTAGTATTACGCTCTTGTCGGTTTTTCTTCTAAGTTAAATAATATTAAACGACTGATTTAAAATGAAATGCGCAGCAATGTTTTTATCGAAATTAATTTAAGCGTAAATTTATAATTCGGCGATTTAACTTTAGATCAAATTAACACTATATTTATACATAAAAAATGACCTCAATTCAATAAAATTTGTTGATACTAATACGACCAATAATGGCAGCTCGTATAGATTTTCCAAGAGTAGGAATACACAGATTAGTTATCACCAATAATATTAAACCGATCATAATATACGATTGCAATTTTAATCTAGTCGAACGTTAATAATTAAATTGATATAATATTAGAGGATAAGATTATTTGCTTAATTAGCTCTCGTTAAAAAATAACAACCAATACCTATATAGATTTAATAAATACCACCTTTAGAATTATATTTCAAGCTTTTTTTAATTTCAAGCGTATTATATACTTAGGAAGTTAGCAATTATTTAATACGATTATATATCCAATACTCATTAGCTAATTTATATTTTGCCCCACTGCAGAATAGATTGTACATCAAATTATATCCTTGAACTTATAACCCGGACTAAAATTGTTCTATACGATTTCATATATTTCGGGCCCGCTCCTCCGACGACTGATAATAATTTCGCTATCGGTGTCCAACTTCGTAGATGACGATAACCACATTTCAATAAAGAAATTCTCAAAACGTTTAAGAATAAATATGAAATTATATTTAATAAAAATATTGTTACAAAAATAAATTACATTGGGGACTATAGTCGAATTTTCAATATATTTTACTAGTCATCGTTATGTTTATGAATCAACAAGTGAATAAAGTGTACTAGTTTTCCCATTTTCTTTTTTCATTTGTAACCGATAATAGTGTATGATCCGTGTCAGCATTACTACCTCACTGCTGCCATCGTTTATTTAAGCAAAACACAATGTGCAAAAATACATTCGATGATGGGGATACGCAAACAAGCATCCCACTGCATCCCCTTGCATCATGATCTTAACCTAATTGGCGCTGTTGTTCATGATCTTTGCGATCAGGTTCACGGAACCAGCTGGTCTAGATGTTTGTCAACTTGTTCTTGGTGTCCTGTTCGGGAAGTTCAGTGAACTCTTGGCTCACGATTAGCCTTGATCTAGGCCTCAGCAATTATCTCGTCATGCTCCTTGTGACCTGGGTAAGTAATTATGTTATTTATCAATAAATTGATTCTACATCTTTACTTCTGACATTAATACGTCTTGAGATCATATATGGAAACAAATATACATTTTGTTAATACACCGTGTAACACGAATTACACGAAGTAATACACGTGTAATAGGGACCTCTGGTGTATACGAATAATGAGCGTATCGACATTACACGTGTAACTGCATTCGTATATTGTATACGCTACACACGTATTAAATACATTTATAATATTATTATTATTTACTTATTGGTCTTTGTGACACGCGCACTAACAAATACGTCCAATTATAATATTTATTTTAAGCATGTGATAATAATGTATATAAAACGTATCAACCTCACCCGATAAAATAATATTCTACATTCCTGCGTGACCGATCGCACGGTGAACTCTTCTATTCATCAGTTATTATTATTTTTTATTTAATATAATATTAAAATGAACAATTTGATTGTGTTGTCGTCGGTGGCCGTATTGGCGGTGTTGCCACTCTGCTGTGCGCGCAGCGAGTGTTGGGACACCGGGTGTCATCCGGAGGATTTTTGGCACGTCGTCAAGGGTTATTGCCGACAGCACGGGACGGCGGAGCGAAAGCGCCAGCCTTGCACGCACGGACACGCGTACACCTGTTGCGCCGATGGCGGCGGCAGCACCAGCAGCACCGGCATTATGGGATCTGGGATGGGACTGACGAAAAAGGGCGACATGTCCTATTACAAACTGGGACTGACGGCCTGCGGGCGGGTGTACACCAACAAAGATATGGTGGCCGCGGTGGCATTCAGTTATTTCACGACGGCCAATCCCAATAAAGATCCCATGTGTGGTCGACGAGCTGTGATACGGGATCCGACCACGTCCAAGTTTATCGTGGTCAAGGTCGTGGACAAATGCAAAGGCTGTAAAGTCAACGACATCGACGTGTCGCCGTCTGCGTTCGAGAAGCTCAGATCGAAAACCGTCGGCCGGTTCAAAGTCACGTGGGATTTTATTTAAGAGTACTGCTTATTATTATTATTATTTTGTTTTTTTTTTTTTAGTATTTTATTCGAAACTTTGGAAATAAATAATATAACCATCAATAACTCTGGATTCTTAAATAGGAACGTATTCAAATTTATTAAAATTCCATAAATAGACGAAGTCGTTAGTGAAAATAAATGTTGGTGCTTAATTTGTAATTTTCGTCAACCCGTTAACGAAATATTTCACTTTTAAGTTTGTCGTTGGTTTTTTGGATAAAGGGAGAATAGTAGGGTGACAAAAAATATCAGCGATGTAACATTTTAGAGCTATTTACTTCTTAACTGTCAAAAATATCCTGAATAATTTAGTACTTTCCAGGATAATGAGTGTCTTATAGTTAGTTGATCACCCTGTATATATACGATCCTCGATTTTCAATTATCCGTCTTTACTGTAAAAAATTGTTTTAAACATTATATATTCCATACCCATTAGCAGAATAGATTGTACTTCAGATTATATCCTTGAACTTATAACCCGGACTAAATTTGTTCTATACGATTTCATATATTTCGGGCCCGCTCCTCCGACGAATGATAATTATTTCGCCATCGGTGTCCAACTTCGTAGATGACGATGACCACATTTAAATAAAGAAATTCTCAAAACGTTTAAAAATAAATATGAAATTATATTTAATAAAATATTGTTACAAAAAAAAAATTTACTTTGGAGACTATAGTCGAATTTTCAATATATTTTACTAGTCATCGTTATGTTTATGAATCAACAAGTGAATAAAGTGTACTAGTTTTCCCATTTTCTTTTTTCATTTGTAACCGATAATAGTGTATGATCCTGGTGAACATTACTACCTCACTGCTGCCATTGTATATTTAAGCAAAACACAATGTACAAAAGTACATTCGATGATGGGGATGCACAAACAAGTATCCCACTGCATCCCCTTGCATCATGATCTTAACCTAACTGGCGCTGTTGTTCATGATCTTCGCGATCAGGTTCACGGAACCAGCTGGTCTAGATGTTTGTCGACTTTTTCTTGGTGTCTTGTTCCGGAAGCTCAGTGAACTCTTGGCTGACGATTAGCCTTGACCTCGGCCTCAGCAGCCATCTCGTCTTGTTCATTGCGACCTGGGTAAGTAATTATGTTATTTTATCAATAAATTGAAGGATTCTACATCTTTACTTCTGACATTAATACGTCTTGAGATCATATATGGAAACAAATATACATTTTGTTAATACACCGTGTAACATCAATGACACGAACTAATACGCGTGTATTTAGAATACACTTCATTCGGGCGATTATCTTAATAATAATGTGGTAAACGATAGCGCAGGTGGAGATAACCGACTAAAGTAACACGGCCATTTTATAGTTCACTCGTTTGCATGTTGCCGTCTACCGCACACCGTTGCGCGTTTTACTGGTTGACTGTTCCCGTGTTTTAGACAGCATTGGTGGCAATACATACCACAGGTTTTTTCCCATTTGTTGTTCCGTTTCTAAGTACTTCACGAGTCAGGTGTTTGCGTCCCCATCACCTTTTCACCATCACCGACATCCACCGCACCAACGCCGTCGTGCCCACCGTAACACGTTCTTATTATTCCTATTATTATTATTATTACCATCATTGTTTTATTGGATTTCTTTAAATTTTTATGAGAACCATTCGTCGACCGGCACACTGTGTATTCCCATTTATTCAACATTTTAAAATAGTAAGCCGTCACCCGGCATATAAAAAACCATTCGACGGTTTGTCATTTCAACCATGTTATACCTTAACCATACAGTTCACAATACCGCATAAACACACGTGTTACATCAACGATACGAACTAATACTCGTGTAATAGGGACCTCTGGTGTATACGAACAATGAGCGTTTCGATATTACACCTGTACCTGCATTCGTATATTGTATACTCTACACACGTATTATATATATTTATAATATTATTATTATTTATTTATTGGTCTTTGTGACGCGCTCACTAACGAATACGTCCAATTATAATATTTATTTTAAGCACGTGATAATAGTGTATATAAAACGTATCAACATCACCCGATAAAATAATATTCTACATTCCTGCGTGGCCGATTGCACGGTGAACTCTTCTATTCATCAGTTATTATTATTTTTTATTTAATATAATATTAAAATGAACAATTTGATTGTGTTGTCGTCGGTGGCCGTATTGGCGGTGTTGCCACTCTGCTGTGCGCGCAGCGAGTGTTGGGACACCGGGTGTCATCCGGAGGATTTTTGGCACGTCGTCAAGGGTTATTGCCGACAGCACGGGACGGCGGAGCGAAAGCGCCAGCCTTGCACGCACGGACACGCGTACACCTGTTGCGCCGGCGACGGCGGCGGTACCGACAGCACCGGCATTATGGGATCTGGGATGGGACTGACGAAAAAGGGCGACATGACCTATTACAATCTGGGACTGACGGCCTGCGGGCGGGTGTACACCAATAAAGATATGGTGGCCGCGGTGGCATTCAGTTATTTCACGACGGCCAATCCCAATAACGATCCTATGTGCGGCCGACGAGCCGTGATACGGGATCCGACCACGTCCAAGTTTATTGTGGTCACGATCGTGGACAAATGCGAAGGCTGTAAGGTCAACGACATCGACGTGTCGCCGTCTGCGTTCGAGAAGCTCAGATCGAAAACCGTCGGCCGGTTCAAAGTCACGTGGGATTTTTTTTAAGAGTATTGCTTGTTATTATTATTATTTTGTTTTTATTTAAGAGTATTTTATTCGAAACTTTGGAAATAAATAATATATCTACGCATACCGTAACTACACGTCTAATGTATTATATCTATATATTTTGTTTCTTTATTCATGCGCTTAGCACGAGAAATTTCTCTGGTTCAAATTTAAAAAAAATTTTTAGTTATGAGTTTTTTTTTTTGTTGTAAAACATTAAAACAATGGTGACTGCTGCTATACTAAATGTTACATAACCGATATCTTTGAGGTTGAAACCATCAATAACTCTGGATTTTTAAATAGGAACCTATTCAAATTTATAAAAATCCCATAAATAGACGAAGTCGTTAGTAATACGAAATATTCCATTTTTAAGTTTGTCGTTGGTTTTGTAGATAGATGGAGAATAGTAGGGTGACAAAAAATATTAGTGATGTAACATTTTATAGCTGCTTACTTCAGAACTGTAAAAAAAAACACTGAAAATGTTAGTACTTTCCAAGATAATGAGTGTCTTATAGTTAGTTGATTACCCTGTGTATATACGATCCTCGATTTTCAATTAAATAATTGTCTTTACTGCAAACAATTTTTTTAAACATCAAATCTTTTTTCAATGCCTATTTGATTGTATGTAAATAATAACAGTGGATTTCTCAATGGAGGTGGCCATACAACAAAAGAAGATATACCCAACATTTTTATTGTTATTGAACCCCCAAATTATTACTATACTTGATACCCAATATTATATCTACGTTGAGTTTTTAACGATCAAAGCCGGATATACTTCGCGCCATGACAAGACCACTGTTGTAGGTGGGAAGTTGGCCAGATATCGGATAAAGGGTAATTATTTAGTTAATATACCGAAAGCAACAATAAATCATTGCAATAAAAAAAATCTGAACCAAGTTCGGTAAACCGGTTAGGTTATAATCATTCGGTGTTTTTTTTTTTTTTTTTTCGTGGCCAAGAAAATTCAAAAATCAACAAAAATTCCAATCCTTTTCATTATATTATTGTATTATCGATGTGTTCTAATTGTTTTTTTTTTTCGTTGTCCCGTAAAAAGTTATATTTATTGAGTTTTTTTTTTTTTTAAACACTGTTCTGTATGCAATACACACATAATAATAATGGATGTTTTATCGAACTCGTATTGATATATTGTATGGTCGAGATGAAATATTTACATCGGCCAGATCACGGCAGACAATCGTCGTATAATATAAAATACCTATACATGGCTGTACTTTTATAATATCGCTATATGCGACATTCATTTTATGAACAGCTATAATATATAGTTATAGGTATAACTATATATTATATATATATATATACGTGTACACCGTACGAATTTAAAACGGTTATTATTTTTCTCATTCTATACGTACACGGTGGTACGGAAAACGAGTAGGTAAAAAATTATATAATATAATATATATAATCCTATTAATAATACTGCAACGTCCGACGTCGTGTATTCCTTTACAAATAATAATATATTGTATGTATGGACACGTATAGTTTAAAAATAATACGTTTATCATTTTTTTTTTTTTTTGCAAGTGCAATGAGTTTCCATTATTATTGTTAATGTGGATCACGTATACTAGTCACATCCATCTGCGAGTAGGTAACCAGCCGAACAACGTCAAAGAACATGTCATACATAATATATATATATATATATATATATTACTTTTTAATTTAATTTAATTTTTTTTTTTCATCGTAAATAAATTAATACAAATCTTCATTTAAATACCCACGCCATAAAACTGTATACGGTTCTGTTGATATTTATACAGGTATAAATATACAATTTATAAATATGTACCTATATACCATGTATATAATATTAATATTTAATAGGTAGATATGCAATAAAAAAAAAAAAAAGAAAAGAATTTGTTAAAAACCTAATAAAAATGTATTTATTTGTATAAATATATAATCGATATATATATTATTCCTGCGTATACTTATTACGACCGTATTATTATATTATAATAGGTAGGCGACTGTAAGTAATAATATTATGTATAAGTGCTTTTCATTTTTTTTTGAATCACAATGTACACGACAAGTATAATTTTACACTTAAATTATTTTTTTTTCTACTCCGACGGTGTAAATCATACATTCAATAACCGTGTAATAGTAGCGAACGGTAGTTGGCATGGTCAATGACGTAGCCGGGATTTCTCGACGAAAAAAAAAAAACCCAAAATTACAGGTTAACGTTTATATTTCCTTATTTTTATTAGTCAATAAAATATAAAAACAAACCGCGTACACCAAAAATAATGTAACATAAACATGATAAAAATATTTTTTTAAAAATACGTCTAACAGAGTGTGCCGTGCCCCCTGCATACGCCACTGGTTGTGCCTACATAATAGTAAACCGCGAGACGAGCGATCGATTTTTTAGCAGTGGCGAAGATCGAGTGACATTGTCAACCAAACGTTTTTTTTTTTTAAATCGATCCCATGAATATGTATATATGTATGTATATATATATATATATGTATACATATATATATATATTTCTATAATGTACAATAATTGTTGCTTTACTAATAAGTCAACATAAATATATAAATATCAGTGGCGTGCTTACGTTGACTTTGATCTTGGGAAATACGATGGGAAATAAACCTAAAGTAAGGAAACAGTTTTCTATACAGTTAGAAAATAATAGTTAATATCGAAAACAAAAATATAGAAGAATAAATTATAGGAAAACAATATACAGACCACTCTAATAATCCAAAACGCTAAAATATCCAATTAGATACTGAAATCATTTCCTTCGTCACGAATCGGATTCGGAATAATATGTTGTCTATCTTATCGTGATTGGTATTAAGAGGATGTCACACTATCATTATTATTCGAGGGGTCGCGTATAGGCAATTTTTACGAAATCTTTGACAAATTTTGAAATTTATTCTCATTATTAATGCCCCCGGTTAGGTTAGGTTTAGGGTAGATCCTTATAGTCACATGTATTTATTGTGTAATCGTGAAAATTACTCAAAAACACATTCACGTAAAACAAAAAAAAAAAAATACTATTCAAAGTGATTTAAGGATTTTTACGTTTTATGATAATTTTATAGACAACGACGCGATCTAGGGTAATGATATTGATTTTCAATTTACTAGAACAAGACGGTAGATATACAATGTTAAAAAGTAGTCTTTATTTCCCATTAAAAAAAATACCGTATTTTTTTTTTGTAAATTAATTTTTAACTGAACGGATTGTCGTTCTCTGGTTAAAGTGTCTGTCTATCCAACGGGCAATATAGCAAATTACGTTTTACTTAGAACGTAAATTCGTTTAATTTAAAACGTTTAATTTGTGGCGTTTAGGTTGAACTCGGGGTTTGAATGCGAATAACAAAATTTAAAGAGGAGAATATTTCCGAGGGCTGTACGTAGCTTTTATCTAAAATATTGTCATACGAAAAAATTACATATATTTAAAAAAAAAAAAAAAAAACAATTACCACAACGGCTATAACTTTTTTTTTCTCGAAAAAAGCTACGTATAGCACTCGGAAATATTTTTCATCTCTAAATTTTGTTATTCGCGTTTATCTTAAACGCAACAATTTATACTTGCCAAGTGTAACTTAATTTGCTATATTTTACCCGTTAGACAAACAGAGACGGCAAATGCCGGTGTCGGTTTAACCCCTCTTAATAGGGATCGTCTAACCTGAACAAGCGAAGTTTGTGAACCTTTTTATATATATATATATATATATATACATAGATAATAAAGTGCAAACAAGTACTTGAATGAGAAACGCGACACCTATTGCCCTATATATAATCCCTGTGTAATAATAATACACAATTTAATGGCCCCGGACTATAATCATATTCTAGCCATACTATTATTATCATTAAACAATAGGCGTCTAGGTTAGGTTGGGTTACTCCTTTATATAGTGTCCGTGTATATATTACACAGTACCTATTCATAAGTCGCACGGTTATTAAATTACCGGCGGGTAGTATTATATTATATAATCGTTAAAAAAACGTCTGAGAGGATGTCTGCCGAGGTGACAGACTTTACTAACCTAACCACCAGACTATATTTCCGTATACCTATACAGACAATATTATTATATTGTGATGACTATCTATGGTTTTACTACGATACGGTACAACAGTGGCGTAACTGGGTAAAAAAAAAAAAAAAAAACTAGGGGAGGGGAGATAAATAATTTATGGCGGCTGTGTTTTCCTTTGTCTATAATTGTTGCGTATACCAATTATGCCAATTGAAGTATATAAAAATGTGTACCTACTATTTCCATTGATTTTCGAAATATTATGTAGTTACTTTAGGTTTCGATTAAAAAATCTGTCTAATATCCTTATACATTTGCCTAATTTTTGCCTTAATGTTCATTTTCCAATATATTCTTTTAGGAAAATAAAATACTAGCACTGTACGGCATTCAATAAATTTGTATGCATTATATAATTAGCAATTATCAATTATAAAAATTAAAATTAACCAAGAGGGTTTTTATATTTTATTTTATTATTTTGTACCGGCGCAAAATTTTAAGATCAAAAAAATATTGACATCAACCACGACTGACCGCCAAAAATTTGAACGCGCGGACAAATAAATAAATATATTTTTCCTACAAAACATAGAAGTATAAAAGTCAAATAATTTGTTTTAATACAGGTATTGTACTACTGGTAGTACATTTATTTTACGCCAACTTATTGGTCTAAATACTTTAAATGTATGAAAAAACAAATCACTTCCAACCACCTTAATAGTAAAGGCATATAATATAACATAACAAAGTAATATAATATAACAAAGTAAAGGTTATTCAGTAGATACCAAAATATAAAATACTAGGTACATATATAAATTTTCAATTATTATACGGAATCAAATTTTACAGTAAAACATATTATATCTTATTTCATATTAAATAATATAAAAAATAAACAATTGAATGATAAACGTTAGATCATTAATAAATATTAAATTTAAAGATATACACAGAAAATGAATACAGTAATTTTATAAACTTAAAACTTAATATTTTTAAAATGCTATTTCTTAATGATAATATCAAGTTACAGTTATTTAATCTTGAAAATTTCTTTGATATAAAAATGATTCAATAAACTCAATTAATTATACATGTACAAAAATATTATTATAAAAATAAGAAAATGTTCTGTTCAAAATAGATAAATAATAATATCAAAATATTTGTTATAATTGGTTCAATGTTAAAAGTTAAACTCTATTAAAATTAATATAGAAGTACAACATGTAAAAATTGTATTATAGTTTAATGAAACTAAATCATAAAGATAGATATCTAATGATTTTACTTGATTTTTTTTTGGAAACAAATCCTGTAGTTTTAATCTAGATAAAATTTATAATAAAACTGAAGTAAGAAAATTAGTGTTATCTTAATAAGTATTATCATTAAATTCGTCTTCTGAACAACTTTCATCTGGTGTAAAACGGCATTCATTGTCAAGAAAAGATTTCAGTTTGTTACTAGAAGCCAACATTAAACCTAAAAATGGCGGTGACGGTTTCAAAGGCCTAGTTAAATATTCTGGATGGAATTGTGTAGCAACATAATATGGGTGATTATCAAGTTCACATATTTCCATCCTAACTTTTTCTGTATCCGTTCCAACAAAATTCATACCAGCATTTTTCAGGCGTTCTAAATATTTAGTATTTACTTCATAGCGATGCCGATGTCTTTCTTCAATAGATGGTTTTCTACCATAAAGTTTATCTATAATTGTAGTCAAAAATATAAATATCCATACACATAATATCCATTATAACCTTACATATAATAGATGATTCATCTGTAAAGACCGTTGTTCGTTTACCAAGCCTCATTGTTCCGCCTTTGTTTTCTGTACAATGTTCAGGCATTTCAATAATTAATGGATCTATAGTCTCTGGATTTATTTCAGTAGTATTTGCATGTTCCAATTTTAATACATTTCTGTAAAAAAATGTAATATTTTTATCAATTTTGAACAAACATAAATTAATTTAATGTATTACTGAAATATTACCTAGCAAATTCAATAACTGCAACTTGCAAACCGAGACAAATCCCTAAAAATGGCTTATCATTTTCACGGCACCATTTACATGCTTCTATTTTACCTTCAACACCTCTAGTACCAAAACCTCCGGGTACAATTACTCCACTGATTATAAAAAATCAAATTAAATAAATATAATATGTAAAACATAAGTAAATAAGTAACTTACTCACTACTGCATAGTTGTTGCCACGCTTCGTGATAACCAACTGGATTTAACACCTTAGTTCCACTTTCTAGATTTGCAGCTTCAACGTACTACAAATAATTGGTAAATCCAATAAAATCAACATACTATTGTTTAAATTAAATATAATAAGTTATTACTGTAATAGCCACTCTAAGGTTGATATGTGCCACAGCATGTGTTAAAGATCTGGATATTGATGCATATGCATCAGTAAGTTGTGTGTATTTACCAACTAAAGCAATTTTTATTATTTTTTGAGAGCTGTTAGATCTAAAAACAATTAAAATTATAACAATAATAATATATATATATATATATAGTTAGATTTAGTCCAATTTAAGTTCAATAAACAAAAGGTGGAATGTTAATATAATTTAACAGATGTGTTTCTGTAAATTCAATACTAAAACTTAAATAAATAATATATAAAATTTAAATTGCAGTAAAAAAAAGTTATAACATAAAAACTAAGTAATATATAATAATTTATAAATAGGAATGATTTTTTTTTTTTTTTTTACTGTGTATTTAATATTCAAATTTTATTTTATAAAAAGTATTTTGGTTGTATTTAATAAATTAATTTTAACTGAGAAAATTATAGTTATTTTATTTATAAATTAAATAAATTACTAGTTTCTTAAAATTTGTTCTCTAAATTATTGTCATCATGCATGATATATATATATAAAAAATTATAATTTTAATAACAAAGAAAATAATGAAATATACTTGTCAGACAGTTTTTTCCACTGTTTCATAAAAATTCGATTATAAGCCACATTTATAGGAAAATTTAAACGGTCTTGCAAAAATTCTAAAGCACCCTGTTTTTCCATAAATAAAGGTACTTGATAAATTGAATCCAAATCATGCATAAACAAAACCTAAAGTAGAAATACTAATTTAAAAATAAAAATATTTAAATAAAATTGGTTATTTATACTTGTCTTAAAGCTACATCACAAAAAGTTGATATTTTTTTTTTCACTTGTTCCACATTACTACATGGCTTTGTACTTCTGCAAATAATGAGATCAGGTGTTAAGCCTAAACCTCTAAGTTCACGAACACTAGCTTGTGTTGGTTTTGTTTTATCATCACCAGTTGCACCTGGCTGTATATGAAATAAAATTAAAAAAATTAATAAACATTACACAGGTAATAAATCATGATTATAATATATATGTACCTGGAGAATAAATGAAACATGGGCACATATAAAATTTTCTTTTTTGACTTTAAACTGAAATTGTCTAAAAGCTTCAACAAATGGCATACTTTCTATATCACCAATAGTACCTCCAAGTTCAACAATACAAACCTAACAAATATAGTTAAATAATATATATTTGATTTGTTTTGTATTATAAACAGAACAGATATAATCAGTGGTGTTTTGTGTGGATATATATATATAATACATTATTAGTGTCTGTATGACTTTAAAGGAGGAGGTTTTAAAATTATTTTTTGAGATACAGTCGGGGGTCTCATTAATCCGAACGGGATTGAGAATTATTGCATCACTATACTTAGACATATTTTTTATAGGCTTTCATAATAATAATAATTCAAATAATCACAATAGCAAATTGCACATGTACGTCATTTAAATATGATTAAATACATTGATGACATTTGTCAGTTGTGTGTTATACTATAGTGATTGTAATGTTCACATTGCGTATTTGATATTAATGAAGTTTAAATTGCAAGAAAATTGATTTATTTTTTAAAGTCATAGGTAATCCAAAAAACTCTTTTCCCCAATCCTGTTAAGATTAACAAAATCCTATTATATATGTATATATATAATATAAAACAAATTAAACTATTCTACTATAAATGTGATGTAACTTAAAAATTATTATATTCTATATTTTATTATAATTTTGTTGTATCAATCAATCAACATGATCGACACAAGTATATATACACACACATAAGAAAAACATTTTTAAGTATTTATATATTTATTTTATTGTAAATAACCTAATTCATGTAACACTAATTTAATAATAGTCAGATCTTAATTTGTAAGTACTCATTTTAATAAAATATAAAGATTTAATAGATTTTTGTGTTTATTTAATGAGTCTATTAAATTGTTTGGATCCAAATAATCTAATTATTACTGATAAAAAGAGCATGATGTGGGAACTTATTATGCACCTTTAAATGTTTGTAAATATGTTTATAGACAGTATAACCACAATAACGCCTCTGGATAATATATCAAATATAATGAATAACCTTACATCAGGTTCTACTCCATCACTGCTCACTGGTTGTTTTGCAACACGCTCAACCCACTCTTGTATAGCATCTGTGATGTGTGGTATAACTAAAATAAATAACTAATTATTATAATAGATTTAACTATTAAGATAGAGTCAAACCGGCAATCATTGTCTATGTCTATCTAACGAACAACATAGCAAAAATGTGTTTTTGTACTTCTAATAGTATTCATTATCATTTTAAAATGGATTTTGGTGTCAAAATAAACACAATAAGTTGTACTAATTATCTATTGAATATAAATAGGTTTTTTGAAATCCTAATTTGCCGATTTTTTTTTAAAAGAAAATAAAATCACTTGAAAAAAAAAACTGTTCTACAATACAACCTCTCTTGTTAATTATTGCACCAAAATTGAATTTAAACAATCAACAACGTTTAAGTACTATTAGAAGTACAGAAACAAATTTATGCTATAATACTTGTTAGATAGACTGACACAGCAAATGCAAGTTCGACTTCATTTAATAATTTTTAAACTTATTAAGATATTTAATATTTTTGTAATTACTTTGATAAACTGACTAATGTAAATAATTTTTTATTTTAATTAATAACTTTATTAAACAAATAAAAATAATTGATTCTTAGGCAGTTGGCCACCAGACTTAAAATTGTCATTTAAATAGTAGTTAATTTTAGTTAGAAACAAAACTATTGTTTAATATTGTAATAAACAATTAAAACTTAAAAAACATGTACTTTGCCTTATTTAATAATCAACTATTTCTCTTTCCTACCCAGAATTTTATATTACCATAAGAATAACTTATGATAAATCTCATATCAAATTTTCAAGCATATTTGAGAAGCCAATAACAATTGTATTTACATAAAACCAAGTAAAAATTGGGACATTTGAAATATAACTGAAAAAATGAAAAGAATATTTTGAAAATTATACAAAGTCTAGAAAATGCTAACAAGTGTTCAGTGAATGTTTCAGATCTATGATTATTTTTAATTGAAATACAATACTCTAAACTAACCTAACCCTATAAAATAAACAATAACAGAAACTATTAGTACATTAATTGCATAATAATTTGCTACCAGAAACCGCCCCTGAAATTAATAATCGAAGTAAGATTTCTGGTAGAAAATTTGTTGATAGATAAATAATTAAAATTTTATCCTCTTGAATTAACAATTAATATTTAGAAATTTGCTGAAACTGAATGGTATAAGTATGAACTTCTACCATTCAAAAAAATAATAATATAGTCACTAGACTATACAGAGTCAACCATATTATACCTTGAACGGTTTTTCCTAAGTAATCGCCTCGTCTTTCACGACTGATGACTTCTTGATAAATTTTTCCAGTCGTTATGTTGTTTTGGCTATGTAATGTGACATCAAGAAACCGTTCATAATTTCCCAAATCTAAATCGACTTCACCACCATCGTCCAGCACATAGACTTCCCCTGAAAATAATCAATAAAATAAATCAAACAAAATTTATGTGACCCGTGTACGATTGGTACTTACCGTGTTCATACGGTGAAAATGTCCCAGCGTCGATGTTTAGGTACGGATCGATTTTAATGGAAGTTACGTGTACACCGCAAGATTTCAATAACGTACCGATAGACGAAGCAATAATGCCTTTACCCACGCCGCTCATTACACCGCCGGTGACCAATATATATTTCATTTTTATTATTATAAAAAAAAAAATGGATTACAAACAAAAACAAATACGGACAAATTCTACAAAACTCTAAGGACGACCGCCTAGTTAAGAAAAAATTATATGCAGTTGGGGAATACGCAACACGCGCACAGAACTGTCTACGCAATAATATCAATTATTCCTGGCTTCCATAGTCGTAAAGTTTTGTTCACATGCGAAAAGCGCGGAAAAAATATAAACACGCATTTCTAGGTTATATTCAAATCTATGATTTGTTATCATTTTTTTTATCTATGGAATATATATATTTTGTTTTATATATATTTAATTATAAACTTTAAGCTATATTCAAATACATGAAATAATTTCACGTGAATTCGTGCGGTAGAGTAAAATTATTTATTTTATACGCCTGTACGGATGAGAGACAAAGCCGAACAACATCTCATGTTAAATTGTAATCCTGATTCGTGATTCCACTTAAATGTAAATAGTACTATTGCGACGTTGATCCGAATGTAAATTACTACGATATTTTAATTATAAATAATTCATAGATAATTAAGAATTATCTTAAACCGTGGTGTACAGTCGTTTGGCAACAGACAATCGCCGTTATACCATATGGCGGTTGCGCCATCAAATTGGAGTTATTGCATTTTTCTTACAGGGTTTATGAAACCGTGATGGCAGTTTTATCAAGTTTATCGAATTTAATTTTGCAGTAATACACTTTCGCAGCAATCGTATTCGGAGTATTTCACCGTGGATAATAGAATAATAGTATGGACAGGGCGGCGTGCGTACGGTTGTCCCAAACACGATATGATAAACATCAAATATTTTTAAATATAATACCGAATGGGAATATGCGTGTAGGCTCGCGGTGGAATACTCTATTACCAAAAATACGACCAAAGAAACGCTTAAAAAATCCTAACGGTTGTTAGGTTGTCGCGATATCTTAATATAATCCGTGATCGTCCCATTGACCACAGGGGTTGAACTAAAATATTCGCATTTTCTAATGCTATTCTTTGTAAATTTTAGGTATTAAATAAAACATTTACAATTGTAATAATTGATCACTGTGGCATTTCATTAGTTTTAAAATAAAACATGTAGATATCGTATGTAACCATTGATTTTATAATTATAAAACAATTTTGTATAATTAGTTAATCGTTTGGTATGCGTAGCTGGTAGTATAACAAATAATCTATGAACAACCTATAACATATTTTGATAATATTTAGAAAATATAATTGTATAATAATATTATTATTATTTTCTTTTGTTGCTCTCTATAATGTACATATTAATTGGCGTGTCTACCGTAGTGAAATCATTTATTAATACATTTATGGGGTAGGCATTTTGGAAACGGACAATATTTAATGGACCATTTAACGAGATTAGGTTTGTATACACCTAAAATTGAGTACCAGCTTCAATAATATTGACACCGTAATAGATAGATACTATTATAGATCTATTATATAGATTATTATTGTTGTAGATCTCGTTATGGATACTGTGAATGGACATTATCCGCCCGCAGCCATAAGGCACAACGCTGCCGCGGAATTGTACGGGGTTTTCGTTCAATATATAATTCGGGTGACTTTTTAAGCTTAGCGAGTAGAGATTTCATTACGAAAATCGTTCTGCCCTTCTTTGATTTGGTGATGTGAGAAAATAAATAACAGTAACGGTGATTTATTTATTTAATTTTTTTTAATTTCGTTTATTAATTATGTTATTTACAATCTGTACAGTGTGGACAATAAGTAAATGGGTTTTGAAATGATACAATAGACCAGGAAAGACTTGAAGGACGTTCATATCAGAACCGCCGGAGCACGAGTAAATTAAATAGTTAAATAACATTATAAATAAGAAAAAGAAACTGTTATAATCTGAGAAGATCTCTGGGCCATTTTCGTATTAGACGTCCGACCGGATTGCCTTGAAATGGCTTGATATGCTTGAATTAGTTCGAGTGTTCGAAGGTTTGGCCGATCCCAAAACAGTGATTTATAACGGTTGCTACTGGAGTAACAATAACAAGCTGTTAGGTTACTCGGAAGAAAAAATAACAGTTAGGCTGGGCACACACCTAAAGAGTAAAACTGCTCCGAGCAGCTCGGATCAGCTCGGAGCTGTTTGGACATCATTAGAACACGTGTAAAGTAATTGACGCGCGTACACTAATCAGTCAATATCAACACACGACAAGACAAAACAAAACATGTTCGGTCTTGATCGGTCCGGTTCTATTTTTGCTCCGAGCAAATTACGATAACCAAAGTCACTTGTTTATTTTACGACTAGTACATTACCGAACACCGTGTGAACATGTTATTTTAATACAAAAATTATATCATATTAATTTAAAATGGCATGCGATCCAGAGAAATGAATAAATGTAGTATTTTTAAGAAAATCTATCTATGATTATTGTGATAAAGATCATAGCAATAGATTGATTCAAGATAGATTATGGAATGAAATGGCGCTGAACTCATGCGAGTGAAATTTTTGAATTTAAATTCGTCTTCACGTAATTCGGCCAAAAAATTTAAAATCGTATTATTTTCTAACCGTTTTTTGTTTATTTCATGCATCCAAATTTTGCGTTTTTTTTTTTACTGCTTTCGCTATTTAATAAAAATTGCCACATAAGCGGCACAATGACGTCGTCTTCGTCAGAACTCATCTTGACGACTAGTGTTTAATAACAACAATTAATCCAGAATTATTGTGTCTTGTTCTGTTCTGTTTTGTCAGTGTGAATGGAATTTGTTCCGAGCTGCGCGGAGCAGTTTTGCTCTTTAGGTGTGCGCCCAGCCCTAATGTTATTTTTTTATTATAACTTATAAACGTTTCATTATTTAGCTGTTATTAATTCCAGTGAGTCTATATATCGCTTTTTATGCCTGGTTAACGCGATGCGTAGTGGTAGTGCTATATATAGTCTTTAGTACAATAGTAGTGGTTACCCGCACTAATACCAGACGTATAAACAGGAATAAGTAGTACTAATGCCCGGTTTACGTGTTTGCGTAGTACTTGTCACTCGCACTAGGCTTAGACGTTCACACTAGTTATTGGCGTACGGTATTAGTAAATTGTTATAATAGTTGACAATAATTGATAAAGGGTGATAACAATATAAAGATAATAAATATTATGGTTTTAACTATTAATATATTTTATATAGATACAATTAAGCGTGCAAGGCGCTCTAAAACTACACAACCGATTTTGATAAGATTATGCTCATGTGTGTGATTTGGTCCAACTTACAATATAGGATAGTTTTTATCTCGATAAGTGACCGTCAATATTATTTATTGCAAATTTAAAGATTTTTTATGGGAAAAGAGTTGTATTTATACACAAATCAATACGTTACTAGGAAAACTATCGTTGCTTAGTTACCAAAAAACATATTTATTTTTCGTTATTCTATTGATATAAAAGTCAAATACCACTCACTAGCTCACTCACTGATCAACGCCCGGACCAATCCTCTGGACACAGAGACTTGAAATTTTGGTGGTATATATCGTATGGTGTAGGTGCCTAACAGCCTATGAGTGACAAACGATAAACGATCGTTTTGCGTATTAATTTTCATTTTTAGTAAAATACCGCGAAGAAAATCTGACCGCTATAGGATGGATAAAGTTGGGCGAGGGGTTAAATCCACGGGTAATTCCAATTTTTCACTGGCAACGCCGTGCGGGAAAGCTAGTTATACTATAAATTAATTCATAGGTTTTCTATTAAACTTAAGAAACTAATAAATATAAAAATAAACTGCAGGTAGACATGTGGTAACACCAAATACTCTCTTAACACTTCTACTAAGCACTATTAATACTATCATCAGGCGGTCACACGTTGCGAGTGCAACTTAGTAGAATAGTATTGCAATAGTAGAATAGTCATGGAGGGGATAGCCACTTGTCGTCAGTAAATAGAACTAGTTCCTATTCACTCGCACTTCCTATTTTATTATTACTATTCACTTCTGTTCACACGTGTGATATTAGTGCAAGTGACAAATACTACTAATGTATTAAAGTATTACGCATCGTGTAAGCCGGGCATAACTTGTACAATGGTCAACATCAAAAGCAAATATCCCGCCGCAACGGTGACACCAATCTAATAACGAAAAAATTACTATTAATGTTCTAATCGGGAACATACTATATAGCTCCATATATAACTATAGTTCTCCCGGAGTTGTGATAAAATAAAAAGGATCAACTGTTAAAAACTCGACAAAACCGTTACTGTTCGAATATTGTGCCTGTACATTTGTCGCGCCCGACGGGGTCAGTAATTCCCGCGTATGACTGATAAGAAAAAAAAAATATTAAACATAACCTCAAATATGGTTAGGGGGGGGGGCATCTCAATTCGCTCGTTCATGTCGGGAACTTAATCAAAAATAACCCGTGATTTGTCGTGCAAAATCACGGCTGACGGGTCACATGTGGGAAAATGGCATCGTTTCTCTCGTGGATTTTGTTATCACGGATAAAAAAAAACGCCTTACGCCCTAAAATCCTCGTCCAAACAATATTATTATAATAATAAATTATTATTTATAAAAAAAGGTATCTCCGATGTTGCAGACTATAGTCTCTCCGTTCTTGGATTATCTATATATTTAACCTATTCTGTGATATAATCATTTAACCTTATTATAAGAACGCGTCAGCGGTATTTTCAAATTGTTTTCACCGTGAAGGTCAAGGACAGTCAAGGTCGATTGAATGATTATTATCAAATGATAAGATAATCAGCAGCTTATGGAAACATTAAAAAATCTGTCCACTCGAACTCCAAGTTCAGTTCATGCGTTCAGTTTCATTTGAAGTCTACCAAGTTCTTGTACATAGGTTTATATTTTTTCGTTGCTTGTTATCGTTTTAATATCAACCATGTCGCAACTAAAGGTGTGCATTCTGGGATCTGGAAACTGGTACGTATTAGTTTAATTTGAATTAACAATTGAACAATTATTTTTTTTCCCGTTATTGAATTAGTTTACTTGATCATGAACATGTCATTACAACCGTGCCATTTATCTGAATTTATTACTTTAACATTTGTGTACTGATTATTAATTAATCACAATGAAATTATACAATTATAATAATTACAACATATAATTAAAAAGCATATTGAATTTAAACTGTTTGTTTAATATGAAGTGTTGCTTATACGAATTAGAATTTGGATTATATTTTCTTAAACCCATATTATTTAAATGTTAAATTTCTACGTGAGTTGTGTTTTAGTTATTTTAGATTGTTTCACCTTGTTTATCTTGAACAATATTTTTTATTTAGGTTTAATTAATATATTTGAATTCTAGAATTTATAATTGTTTATTATTGTATTTAAAAGACACACCACTTATTATAACTTTTATATATTCAATAATAAAATGCGTAACAATTATATTTACAGAAAATCATTACAAAGCAATTATGTTATTAATAGTAACAAACTTAATAAAACACTGTA
Source organism: Tuberolachnus salignus (assembly GCA_956483605.1). Lineage (NCBI taxonomy): Eukaryota > Metazoa > Arthropoda > Insecta > Hemiptera > Aphididae > Tuberolachnus > Tuberolachnus salignus. The sequence continues at coordinate 1,636,455 of OY101429.1, read as the reverse complement.
TTTTTTTATTAATTATAAATACAACATTACAATTAGATAATTTATTTGTGTAATTACGTTTTAATTGTTTTTTATTTATTTAAAAGGATTATTTATTTCACGGTTGATATGTTTAAAACAATATTTGGATTGTATTATTAAAAAAAAAAAAAAAAAAAAAAAAATGTTATGGTAAATTAATTGTTTATTATTACAAATTTTTATTTCAAACAACAAAAATTACTGTTGTATACCTTTTTCAATTCATTACCCATATTGGTAAAGCATAATAGTCAATAGGTATATTTAAAAAAAAACGTTAAAATGTTGTTTAAAACCTCTAATATACTGAACAATATTACCAAACAAAAATAAAACACAAATAATAGACATTACCTAGAAATTATGAACAATGTATAATTATTTGGAATTTTATTCATTGCCACTGAATTATAAAAGAGCTAAAATACAATATTGTTAACTAACATTTAAATAAAATTATAATAAAAATCATTTTATATAAATATGAATTAGGCTTTCATATATTTTAAAATAAGAAAACCATCAATTTTTTATCTGCCAAGGTAATTTTATTTTTATTTTATCCATACAACTAAAATTACTTGTTACATAACAAGTGTAGATTAAAGTCTATTTTTTTGTATATGTACAAATTATGCATTGAGGGATTAATATGAATTATGTACCTATTGTATTAATTTATTGTATTTTAAAAAGTATGTACATGGGAATTGATAAGATAATATTTATCAATTTCTGATGATTACACTTTTTATTTTATTGTATTTTAAGTGTACAGATTAATTGATCTTAATATATACATATTAGTACTTAGTACTTTACATTAACATATATTTTTCTTATTTAATTTTGAACAGACACTATCATTTTATTTAAATCTTTTAAAATTAATCTCTACTGTTATTTAAACACTTATTAATATTATTATACTTGTAGAGGTATTCAATTCAAACTATAATAATTCATATTATTATTTTGGTAGGTTTTTTCTCCATTTTTAATGTTATTCAATTTATTTATTTACTATTTAAATTATCATTTGAAATTCAAGTGTTCTGAGAAAAATATTATATTAGATATACTTTACAATTGATGTAGGTAATTAAAACCTATAGATAATAATTATCTCTAGGTAATAATAACTATGATACATTCAATTTTATTTAAATAACTTTGAATTAAGTCAGTTATATTAAGGCATTGTAATAATTACTCAATGGGAATAAATATGTATTTCATATTGTAATTAATTATCTATAAAACGAGCGTGCTATTAGAAATTCTATTTCTTCATTGCCCCAAAAATATTCTTTACTATAAATATTTTATTAAATATTAAAGGTCAAAAAAAACTCTTAACTGCAAACAACTTTTGAAAAGGGAAATATATATATATATATTATTTATTTCTTATATTGGGAAATTATTTACAATTCTATTTCATTATCAAATTTTTGTTGAAAATAGAGACTATTAGATTGTACCATGTCTGTTATATATATTATATATTTTACATTTTTTTCCCCCACTATTTTTTGACACTTCTTACGGCTCCCCTTTTGGAACAAATTAATTAGAGTTGTTTTATATGTGGATTGAATTGATAAAAGTGAATTTCAATCTGAATATCAGTATGTTTAGCAAGAAATTTCTTAGCTTGAACAGCACTATAGACTTAATTCCCAAACTAAGTTACGGTGTTGAAATTTTTACATAATGTCAAGGTTATGCCATTTGGAGGTTTCAACTTTCCACCCATAGGATGTTTTTTTTTTTTTAATTACAAATTACTCATGAAGTTATAAAAACAAAAGAAATTCTAATTTTGAAAGAAAACAAAATAAAATACTGTATGGAAAACAAATTTGTGGCTGTTTATGTAAAATTATGATGTGTACAAATAAACATAATCTAAGAACTTGATGGGTTTTATGTCCAACAAAATACATTTTAACGTAATATAAACTTCCCATCAGTGATTATCACAACATGCTTTTTATTTATTTACTAAACCGTTAGGTAATGAAATACCATTATTAAACTAATATTTATTTCTACTGATACCGTAGTAAATATACTATGCATATACTAAAAAAGTTAGAATATAGAGGCGCTATTAATTTACATCTGAACGCAACTATAAATCATTGTCTACGAAAATCAGAAAAAATGTGAATTGTATCAAAATTGTTTCACCCTCTTTATGGCGTAATCCCTTTCCATCCCAATTAGCTTTTGGGAATAAATGTCAACTTGTTATTTAGTATTTATTTCCATACAATTGTTTTTATGATATTTTTTCTATTCTGATTTATATTAAATGTAGGGGTTCAGCAATTGCAAAAATTATTGGTACAAATGCAGCCCGTTTGGATTCATTGGATTCTTGTGTAAAAATGTGGGTTTATGAAGAAATGGTTGATGGAAAGAAATTAACTGAGATTATTAACACAACTCATGAAAATGTAAAATACTTACCGGGCAAAAAACTTCCTGAAAATGTGGTATGTAGCATTATGTATTTATTATACACATACTTAATATTAGTTAGTTTGCATTTGTAATTTTATTAATAGTTATTAGTGATATAGCAGCAATGTCTTTTAAATTTGGATTTATATATTTTTGAAAAATGTTTATTTTACTTTTGAACTTGCAAGATCATTCCTTTTTAAATTAGTTAATAGGTGGTATTTGTAGTTTTTTAGGGAAAATAAAGCAGTTTTAAATTTATATATGTTCATTAATACCTGTAGGCAATAATTTATACTTAATGTCATGTATCATACAAAATTTTTATTTTAAAATGTTCTACACAATCTGTATGATACGAGTACAATAAGAGCATGTGATAAGCAAAGTAAGAAAAACATGATAATGTGACAGAAGAAGCCACTCATTAGTGATACTTACTATGAATTTAGAACCTTATTTTTTTAGAGAGTTGGTTAATTCAATAGGTTTCTATGCCAATTATGATTATGGTTTAAGGGGATTGCCTGGAATAGCTAAAATTGCTAGGTTTAGGATTAGAGGATTACAGTGAGAATTTAGTTTGAATGGAACCTCTATAAAGCTGTTTTCCTCTTCATGTATGGGTTTTAGATACATATTCGTGTGAAGGTTGAAGTCAAATATGTAGAGATAGGAATTTATAATTTTCCTGAATGTAAAACGTTGAAAGCACTGTTAATCTATTATTCCAGTTTGAAATTTTGGTATTACTGAAGATGGTAAGTACAAATTGGTTTGATGAGAGATTTATAAATGAGTACTTTGGTGTTTAGTTTTATGTTTAGCGTTTTAAGTATTCATAAACAGGACTTAATTGCAGCCTTTTGGCTTTGATATGGTGAGCTTACCTAAGACGTCGGTCAAAAGTTAAACCGATATATTTCACAGTCGAATTTGAGTTGCCATAAAGAGTCATATCAGGACATTGTGCCAGTTTAAGGGTGAATGTATGTAGTATGGACTGATTCGGTTTAATTGGTTTTGAATTGAACACTTTTTGTACCAGTCTAAAACCAAATAAAGAAGGTTTTGTAAATACAACAGAATTAATTTAAATATTTAATTTGAACTTTGAAAATAAAAGTTGTTGTATATTAACACTTTTTAATAGCAGATATGTAAATATATGACACTGACCTATTTTGAGTGCATTAGGATCATTAAGGTCATTTTATTTTGTAACTGTTATATATTTGACTTATTGCCAATGTTTTTGCAATGAACAATTTGGTATTTTTTTTTTTTATATATGAACTTATTATAGTACATTAGTTGTGAAAAAAAAAAAAAAAACTCATCACAGAAATAATAATTTTAGACTAAGTGTTTGGTACTATCACTTTAGTGTAAACTTTAGAATTTTGTTCTTCTGTTAAAACTTTATTTTTAAAGAATTATTTGGAGATGTATTAGGTTTGTGTCATTCTACTTTTGAACTTTTTATTTCCCTAAAATTTGTTTTGTCAAAATAACATTCTAACATGTAAATAAAACAAATAAATACGACAAAAAAATTTTGCCTAGAGTATTATGATTGGTTTAGTTTTATAAAATCATCATCAGGTAACAGAACAACAAAAACATTTAATTTATTATTATTTGTTTCTAAATGCAAAATAAAAACTATCAATGTCAAACTTCTAAGTTTGCTCAAAATCTAAATATATATATTCAGAGTATATTATGAAAGGTTTGGCAATTTTACATTTAAATGTAAAAATTTTCATTCTGCACTCTGTATATAAAAATAGTTTCTAAAATGTTGCAATATTACAACATTTATTTTTAAAATATTTTATTTTTTATTCTACTTCTTCATTATGTAACAGATAATTTATTTAATTTAACATTTATATCCTATTAATATATTTAAGTGAAATATCAAAAATTTAAAATAGTTATATTAAGCATTAATAGATTGTATTAATTTGGTTATTGATCAATTATTATTAATTATATCTAAAAAAAGGTTGTTGACCTCTGGTTTAGAGGACGAAAATAAGTGTCAATAAGAGAATTATTTGTCATGTGAAAATGACAAGTTAATAAATAAAACATATTATTTTTAAATACCTATAGTCAAAAAAAACAAAACACCAATATTTGCATTTCAAATTTAAAAATTCTTGTTAACATTAAATGTTTACACAAATAATATTTAAAAAATATTGTAATGATTTAAGATTATATTTATTATAGGTCGCTGTACCTGATGTTGTTGATGCAGCAAAAGATGCTGATATTTTAGTGTTTGTTATTCCTCATCAATTCATACCAAGAATATGTTCTAATCTCCAAGGATTAATAAAACCTACTGCTGTGGGACTATCTTTAATTAAAGTATTGCCCAATGAAATATAAAATTTATTCAATTTATCCTTTGAATATAATTTATATATTTTAAAGGGATTTGATGTCGCAGAGGGTGGCGGTATAGATCTGATCTCAAGCATTATCAATAGAAAGTTAAATATTGATGTTTCTGTATTAATGGGTGCTAATTTAGCTAATGAAATTGCTGATGAAAAATTCAGTGAAACCACAATTGGTAAATAAATTTTTGTAAAATTATTATTTATTTATGTTCAAAATTTGTATTTATTTAGGATGCAGAGATCAAAAACTTGGACAAACTCTTAAAGATATAATTCAAACCGATTATTTCCGTGTTTCTGTTGTGGATGATGTTGAAGCTGTTGAAATTTGTGGAGCACTAAAAGTATGTTCATTAAAAATGTAATTTGTATATATTGTTGTCAAATCCTGTTCATTAGTTAAACAATTGATTCTATAATATACAGATAAGCTGAGCTATAAGATGATTTGGAAACAATTTTCGGCTGGCCACAGTGGTGTTTCTTGTCATAGTGTAGATAAATGGTAACATCCTCATTCTGCCCATCTACACTATGATGAGGTACTCCACGGTCACCAGGTAAAACCAGAAATTAGTTTCTACCTGTTGCCACTTTTCTGTAAATTCTAAAATCAATGGTTAATATAATATTTGTTCAAATGTGTAAAAGAAAAAGTTTAAAATCTGCCTACCGTAAAAATGTACACACCCTAAACTAGAATACTAGTGTATTACAGGACAATAAATTTAAGTCAACTTATGTATGTTTATGGTTTAAGTTTATACTGATTAATATCTACAATTTTTACTCTTGACTTTTTCACAACTTATACAACAAAAAAGTTTTTTTTTATATTACGTTACTTATTTTAATTCAATTTTTCAACAATAACATAAACATATATCTGTGTTGGTGTAATTTTATCATTATTATTTTTGCATTTAGAATATTGTAGCTGTTGGAGCTGGTTTTGTTGATGGTTTAAAATTGGGTGATAATACTAAAGCAGCCATAATTCGCATTGGTCTCATGGAAATGATCAAATTTGTTGATAAATTTTACTCTGGTGCTCGCCTTTCTACATTTTTTGAATCGTGTGGTGTTGCTGATTTAATCACCACGTGCTATGGTGGTCGTAATAGAAAAGTGTCTGAAGCATTTGTGACATCAGGAAAAGTAAATACAATTATAATTTATATATTTTCTTTTTTATTTATAATAATAATGTCAAATATTACTTGTTAAAGACAATTGAAGAACTTGAAAAAGAATTGTTAAATGGCCAAAAACTTCAAGGGCCAATCACAGCTTTTGAGGTGAACTTTATGCTCAAAAATAAACATATGGAAAATGAGTAAGTTAATTCAAATAATATATTAACATAAAAATATAATTATGCTTAAATTATTTTTCAGTTTCCCGTTATTCACAACTGTTTACAAAATTTGTATTGGAGAATTAACACCTAAAGATTTAATCGATCAACTTAAATTAAATATTGACAAGTAAGTACAATACATCAAATTATATTATTTTGTTCATATGTAAATCATTTACCTTACATAAAGAATATTATATAAGTGGTGTATTTAAAATTTCTCAAGAATATTTTCAGTATTTATTTCTTTGTTCCCTTAGCATTCTAATGTTTAATCATCAATCTTAAAAAATATTATTTCCGATTGATTTTATAACCTCTTCTTTTATCCAATTTTTTTTAAACTAAATGTGCTTTAGGAAAAATATTTTTAAAAAACGGGGGGATATTTATAATATTATATTACCATATTAACATATAAATAGTGTGGTGTCCAATTAAAGAAATCATACCATGTTAACTACATTTATTATGTAAAGATACACATTTTTAATACACAGCATCAAATGTGCCAATAAATACACCAATAAATTAAATTATTAACTATTAACAATTCTAAATTAAAATTAAAAAATTATATATATATTTATTACAAAACATAATCACATTATTTAAAAAATAAATTTTGATATGGAAAATATTTTCTCTATACACCAACTGATTTTTGTTTGTTTTCTATTGCTTTAATTTGTTTGATCTTAGCAATATGAACACTAGTTGTTATTTGTTAAAACACTATTGAGTATGTATGTGATTAGTGCATTTTTTGTATAGAATAATTTAATATATATAAACTAAAAATGGTTTTGTATAACATTATTTACAGGTCTAACAAATTAAATATGGAGAGGTGTAACCTGTAGGAATTTGATATAATATATTTATTAAATTCAAATATAAATGTAAGTTTTGTTTTTAATATATTTTATTATTTTATTTTAGGAATACGGTTCAAGGTGATGGGAAATAAATTGGATAGTTCCAACAATGCTAGGTTATCTTATGAGTATAAACTTGTTCACTTTTTAGATACCATGTGAATGTACACCAACATCAGCTAGTCCTAGGACTTTAATTTTTACAATTGTATCATGTAGATTTATGTGGATTTGTTAATGGCACTACTTTGCACTACCTCAAATCAAAAATGCACCAAATTTTAATGTTACCAATTTGTATTTTATGACTCAATCAAAATATATATTTAGGTTTTTTAGCTAAAAAAATAATAAGTGTATTAAATTAAAGTAATGAAACAATAATCAATCCAGAGACCACTACTATGACTAGTAACATTATTTCTTTAAAACTGCTTGGATCATCTGCATAACGATTTTTGATGGTTGATTTTTGATTTTTCAATTCCAGTAATGGTACAATAATGTTCAATATATCTGGTATCATTAAAAGGAGATCTCGTATCACCTTACAAAAAAAAACACATGAGTAATATTTAATAAATCATCAGTTAAAAATAAAATGATATGAAATATATAAATATCAATAATTGTCATCAATACTTGTAGCACCCAGAGCCAGATTAAAGGTGCTAGAAATTATTATATTATTTAATTTATTTATTATGAAGAAGTTTAGTTTATTTTTTATTCAATTTCGAATTTAGTGTGTTTTTCTGTCAAAAATAAGGCTGAGGGCTGGCTAAAAATGAATAAGAAGGTTTGTCCAATTTTTATGGGCAACTAAATTGAAAATGCCTCATTGTGGTAATATAGCTTAATGGTGCACTGGCAATATTTTTTTTAATCTTGACAAACCTACTACTTATCTGCTGTACATCATGTGAAGCTTGTAGGAGTTAAGAAAATACATTAACTTAACAGCAATCATTTGTATACATTTAACATATTAATCTTAAACTGATCAATTGCATGTAATAAATTAAAATATTGTAAAAAAAAATGTACTGTACATTTAAGAGGTTTCACACTAACAAATTAGAAAAATATATTAGGTAAAACGCATCTATGTGTACATAAACATTTTAAATTTACATTTTCTAGAAATTTGTTTCGTTTTTCTGGTATTAACAAACAAAATGTCTAGTTTTATTATAATTAGGCCATGATTGAATGAGTCATGGAATTAATTTGAGTACTTATGTTGATGACAGTTAAACCGCATTGTACTGAACTAACGGAAGGTTATTAATTGTTTGATAATATTATTTACCAAAATAAAACTTACTTGGTGGGCGTAACCCTTTCCTCCAAACACATTGACAACAAACTGATCAAATCCGGCAGCCAACATATGTATTAGGCCCACAGAAATGATTGACAACAAATGAAATTTGTTTATTTCCACTCTGCGGTCGCTTATCTTATACAGAATTAAAGTCGAATATAGTTCAGTAAAAGTGAAAAATATTTGGTGATTCCATTGGGAATAAAAATCATCGTTCCAATAGTTGACAAATGACCACCTGGAAATATCGTAGGTAGTGTACAAGCTTAACGCTTACAAGGCGCAACACTACTACTACGACTATTAACTAACCACGAGTAATACTGGGAAAATATTGATAGCATGAACAACATTGTCATTCTATAACGTAATTGTTTGTCGATGCAAAGTATCATAATACTTTTTATGCATTCGTAGAAAACAATAGCGCACACCACGGTGTAAGCCCATATTTTCAACGCGTTCTCCGTGGCGTTGAAGTACATGTGTTTGTACCGGGCGACGCCGGCTTCGTATGGACCTAGACGGAAAAAGGAAACTTTACTCGTGGATTTTTTTTTTCCCCGCGTAACGCTCCATTCACCATACCTTTGAACACCGTATCCCAGCATGAACACGTGCAATGTTCCTTGTCCACTTCCACGTTAAAGTCGCTCCAGAATATCTGCAAGACGAGTATGTGGACCGCCGGTACGAAGACGGGGACGAGGATCGCTAGGCCTTGTGCTTTTATCATCGTATTCCTCGCCGCCTTCGACGGCTTGTTTATTCGGAGCATACTGTCACCCGGGAGGCTTTTACATGCTCGGCGAGAATTCCAGTCCTGACATGAAAATTATATGTCCAAAACTGTACGACGGTGTAGTTTTGAATATTTTGTAGCACGACGACGAAGGAGATTATCGTTCATCAGTTATCTCGTTTCAAAAATCAATGTTGTGTAAACAACATAGAACGAGCATAGATAATAATATGTATTATCTATAATCATGGGTTATAGGCATTAACAAGCGTCTATAGAGACAGCGCCTTTTATCAGCTCTTTTTTAACACAATTACCCTAACACAGAATTATAACATTCAATTATGGTAGTCCGTGCATTAAAAATTGAACGAGAAACCATTTTTAAAATTACACAAGTCAGATTTAAGTTTACTAGACGTTTAACCGTGATTTATGTGGATTCAGTCAAATTTATCTATACATTCTTATTTTCAAATTTTATCATTTTTAATAATATTCAGATAGGGTTGCACTGTGTAAAAGCAATATATTGTGTAAAACTTGGTGGTCAGGTTAAGTGGTATACTCTAATATATATATATATATTTGTTCTTTACAGTTTCAGTATATTTGTACGTTTATATTATATGTATATAATTTCGTATTATTTATGTCAAAGTCAATTTTTATGTTATGGTTCTGAGAAAAGGCGATTTATGTGATAGTAATAGGAAAAAAAAATAATATCTAATAAAAGGCGCTGTCTCTATACAATATTCCATTATAGTTGAACCATATTATTTTTTTTTTAATCATCTTAACGAACGCCACTTCGTTGTCAGGTAGGAACTGAACACTCCAGCATATTCCCAACTCCTTTTAATCTATATTCGGCGGACCAGCCCACCAATCCGCATACTCAAATAGCCGAATATGCAGACGACAAAGCAATATACGCCACTCACACCGATCCTGACCTAGTTTCATCTACTCACCAAAACCACCTGAATGACCTAACGCACTGGTACTCCCCCTCTGGCGTGTCAAAATTAATGAAAACAAATCTGTACGTTACCTTTGCTCTCCGTCATAGACAACCTCCTCCGGTACATATAAACAGCAAACCAATACCATTCTCCGACACAGTCAAATACCTAGGTCTAACCTTCGACAAACGCCTAACATGGGCTAAACATATTCACACAACAAAATTAAAATTAAATCAACGACTTTACTCTCTCAGACCTATTCTCGGCAAATTCTCAAAACTATCACTCAAAACCAAAATTCAAATATACGTATAATCTTCTTCTTAAGCCTATCTGGCTTTATGGAATTCAACTCTGGGGCTCAGCAAAAATTTCAAACACACAAAAAATACAAGTGTTTCAATCGAAAATCCTCCGACTTGTAACCAATGCTCCTCTATATATTTCAAACCACACTCTTCATACAGATCTTCACATCCCTAAAGTCATTGATACAGCCAAGCTGTATTATTCAAAATTTAGGTTTCGTCTCCAAAATCACACCAATCTTCATATCAAAAAACTACCTACCTCCATCCCAGTAAATCTTCCCAAAAGACTCAAGCAACAATGGCCCCATGACCTTATAAAGTAAACATACTATGAATACTTAATACCCAAGTAAATGTAAATTCACGCCGAAGTACCCTCACTAGATGGTTTCTTCCTTCAAGACACCAAAGCCATTGCATTTAATTTTTAAAATCATACATTATACTAATTGTACTTTTTTCTTAGTATAGATTGTATAAAAAAAAATTTAAAAAAAGATTGAACCATTTTCGCTCACGCAGACTGAGCCGCAGATCACTGTCTGACCTCCCCCCCCCAGGCGATGCCTATGCGTTCTATGATTGGCCAACCATAACACCGATTTGTTGAGCTTTTACTTATTTTTTACATAAAATTGTAACTGTCAGAAAAACACAATGTAAAAGTGTCCAAAGTGACAATTTTGAAATTTTAATAACATTTTTTACCCGATATTTGCTGTTAAATGTTTTTTGGTTGAAAAAAAGTTATAGTAATATGTTTAGATATTTTTGTAAAAAATGACAAAACTATTCAACTACTACTTCCAATAGTATTCAGCCTCAATAGATTTACAACAAAAACATTTACTATGTTATCATAGAGCAATTTTATGATATTTTTATTATAAAAAAAAAATAAATATATTTTTTTGAAAATTTGAAATATGAGCAATAGATATCAAAAATTGCTCTGTGAAAACATAGTAAATGTTGTCATCATTAATTCGGGGAAATCATTTTTGTTTTAAATCTATTAGTGCCTGAATTCAATTGGAAATATGAAAATATACTTTTGCCATATTATCCATTAGATAGACAGATGTGACATCCTCTTAAGGGGACTACTGGAGCCAGTTTTCAAAATGTTCGTTTTACCTTTTAATAATTTAACAAGTTCTCTTAGTAAAAAGCATATATTAACATTAAATAAAATGGTTTAATTTTATGTTCTCATTACACTTTTCAGTATTCAGTGAAAAAATATATAATTGGATAAATATATTTGAAATATGAATGCATATTAGTATATTATTGTACATATATCAATAATTATAAAATGTTACTTAATAATAAACATAAACCGTGTCCAAATTACAATTTATATTGAAAACTAATTTTTAAAATAATAAATAATATCAAAAATAAACAATACTAATGTGAGACTAAATATATATATATATTAATAAATACAAATATAGAACACTTATTGAACCATAATAATAAATATATTTTAAGATTTATCTAAATCTAAGTTTAAATTTTAATACCAATTGTTTGATTGTTTTCAATAAATTTATTATTTAAACCCAGTTTTTATTTCAACTTAAAATAGTTTTGTTTGTGTAATCTTACATATAATATTAATATTTTAATAATAAAATTAAATTGCATACCAACTCTTCAAGAGGAATAAGGCTAACTCTACATAATATGTAATAAAATTTGATATAAGAGTAATTAGGTATAAATGTTTTATTTACAACCTTCTACGTAATTTCCTGGAAATAAACCAGTAATGCCATCCATTACACCTTCCCACCAGCCATCATCATTTTTCTTTAACACATAGATAACCGCATTCTCTTGAAAACTCAATTCATCATCTTTGTCAGCATAATAATCGTAAATTGCAATCACTAAAATAAACATAAATTATTAAAATAAAGAAGATTAATTTTTTTAAAAATATTTCATCAAAAGTACCCTTTTCCAAATAATTCTTTGGAACCCATCCTGGAAGATCTGGTTCCTGAGGTACAATCGGACCAGCAGCAACATGACCAAAATTATCTTCTGGAGGTGGTGGTAATGGTGGAGAAGCTGATGCTTGTCTGATGTGTTGCTGTTGAGGCGTAATGACTGCAGATGAAGAATGATATTGTGATGAATTTTTCAATATACCCGGCAGTTGAGAGGTATTTGCACGGTAATGGTCAGTAGATGCAGACTGGGAAATGTTTGAGCGATAATGATCAGTAGATGGCTGTTGAGTTATATTGGAACGATAATGGTCATTTGCTGATTGTTGAGATAAATTTGAATGATAATGATCTGTAGATGATTGTTGAGATGTATTTGATCGATAATGGTCTGTAGTTTGTTGGGTTATATTTGAACGATAATGGTCTGTAGACGATTGCGATGTGTTTGAGCGGTAATGGTCAGTGTTCGATGTAAATGGGACTTGATGGAGATGATGGTCTAACAAGTCGGGTCCGACTCCCATTCTGGTGTTTAATGTGTGAGGAGATGGAGGAGCTGAAACACATAGGTAATTGAATACATTGTTAAACAGTTAATTTAATTGATAAATAAAAATATAAAAATCACTTACGAGGCATAGAGTTTAAGGAAGACGGTTGTTCAGATTGCTGCATTGGATGCACCATGCCAATGATTGGAGATGGTTGTATGCTACTAGATGAAGATGTATGATGCAAAGGTAAAGTATTATAACCGGGTCCCTTTTCACGTCTGACATGGCCAAGAGGATAATTAGGAGCATAATGACTGGGAACTTGTGGCGGAGCAACAGCAGGAGGTGTACGATATTCACGTGATCCTTTACTTAACGATCCAGTGGCTCGTATCACAGCTGGCGGAGTAGGCGGTTTGATTGTAGGAGCAGGACCAACAGATGACATATTAGTTGACGCACTGGAACTTGTAGAAATTGGTTGACGGACCATACGAGGAGTATTACGAACACCATGCCCAATATCATCAAGTGCTAAAAATTTCATAACAATTATAATTTGATCATGCATTTCGAAAGAATATATTTTCAACAAAATGATAATGATAGTTTAATTTTCATATTAATGATTTTACATTTTTTTTTGGATTATTTCCGATATATTTTAATAATGTAAATAAAAAATAATTATATTGTTAAATTCTTTTATAGAATTTATATAAATTATAAAATATATAAGTACCTGTAAAATCAATTGGTTTCCTAACATATTTTATTGGTTTTTCTGGATTAGCTGGTGCAATTATTTTATATTGGCGGTTAGTAGTTTTATTTGCAGTTAATACACCAATTTCTCTTCTAGCAACTTTTTCTTTATGAATCATTACATTCTGAAAAAAAAAATAATATTAAACAAGGATAACTAATGAATACACACCATTTATTTATATTTAGTAGAACCTTGATTATTTGTCAACAATAAAAATAATAGATGATTGATAGTAAATAAATTCTATATAAGAATCTGAGAATATTGGGGAATGTATTGGTTTTACTATTATGTGTCATATTTTTATTGTTTTTGCTTGTGAACAAATTTACTATATTCTACCATCATATCTACACCAGTAGCCTAATCCTGGTTTAAAATATACAGGTTAGCCATCGCCAACCTGCGGGCGGTCCTAAAGTGATGAGATTAGCTATTTCTTATTTATACCACTCGGGTAGAGCGCTCGTAGTAGGTAGTGTAACATTTTCTAGTAGGGTCACATAATAATATCAAAATATAATGAAATTTATGATGAGAAACTGCCTGATAATATAGATTTCACTATATATTTTTATTTATATATATATTATAAAAACTTACTTGAGCAATGTGGTTAATTTGACTTTCCATTTCAGACAGTTGAACTGTTTGCAAATCCAATAATTGCAAAAAATTATAGGCTAGAGTATTTATTTGATAAGCAACACTCGCCAAAGATTGGGTAGTATAGTTTTTGGTTTCTTCCAAAGCTAATCTTTTATTTTCAGCTTGAAAATAGTTTCCCTCACAATATTCTGCCACTCGTTCTAAATTCACATGGCTATCAGACAGACTATTGCGGCCTTCGGGTATATCTGCCTGTAATAGTTGCGCCAATTCAGCCATATTGTCAGAATCACTTCCCAAACCGGATTCCCGACTCGGGTCAGAAGTTCCTAGTAATAAATCCGTAAAAAATGAATAATGTAATAACAGTATAGTTATAATATGCTTACTTAGTCAAAGACATAGTTACAATGTTTCAGACACAGTAAATATATAATTAACAAAACCTGACTCAAATCATGAATGCTGGTAGGAATTAACAATATGACTCATATTTTGAGTGAATATTACCTATTTTATTTTACCATTTGATTCACATAAACAAATAAGGGACATTAAATCTTTGTACGAGTTACTAAAATATTATGAAATTAATGGGATACATTTACATTAATTATTTAGAATACATAGGTATTAAATATATTTAATCAATAACAGCGTATATTTGAACATGTGTAAATAAACAAATTTATAAATTGTAATCGAACAAAATTTAAATTATATTTTTATTAACATACTCCTAACCACATCTATAGATTTTTTAATAAAAAAAATTAAAAATGATGTACTTTTAATATCTTTAGACTGTATGTCAGTAGTTAATGGTTAATATATAATTATTAAGATATTAACATTCAATGATTTATGTAATTTAATTGTAATGTATTAATAAATCTTTAAAACTATTATATGATGATCACTATAAAAAATCTAATGTCAACAATTTTCTCACAGAATGGCACTTTACTACAATATCCAGATGACAATCCATCCGGGTATTGATACAATTGAACAAGAGACTTAACGCCCACCTAACTCTTAACGCTACCTACAACAGTTGCACCGTGTTACTCAAAAGTACATATTATTCAAATTGTGAACATCAACTAAGAATAAAGTACCAAGAACACTTTATACAAATAGTATGTAATTTACAATAATTAATATCTAAAAATATTAAGTCAAATTTCAATTGTTAGGTAAATTAATTATGTTCCTATGGAATTGTATTGTTCACAAGTACTACTTACTCAATTTGAAAAAAAAATCTTGTATTAGTTATAATTAGAACTATTAATTTAATGATTTTAATGATTGTAATTAAGTATGTAAATAAAATATATTTTAAAATTATCGAGTTTGATGTATAGATTTTATTTGCATTATAAAATGTATAGAATTGAAAAAAAAAACAATGTATATAAATTAATAACACACAGGCAACAATAGGTAGGTAAATAGGTAGACAACAAAATTATAATTTTTATTTTTCGCGATACTTGTGTCTACACAAACTACGCAAATATTTGTCTAACCTGTATTCGTAAACGTAGTCCACATAGCCATATTTGAATTGCATACACTTGAATTGATCAATTACGAACGGTTTAATGTTTTAAATTGTTTTTGTTAAATTTAATTAAATAAATAAAAATTAAAACCACTATACTATATAGAAATACTCGTAGAAATATATTTAATAAATACGGGCTGTGGGGTTGGGCTTACTCCCACTGAGTAAAGATAATTTTTAATCGTTGTTGGGCTGTATTACACTCTATGGCCTGCACGGTGTACATGATAAGACTATTCATTTTGTTATCATTTTATAATTTACCGCGACGCCATTTTAATTTTAAAACGTCATCGGCCGAGTCCAGCAGAATTTCGTATCCACAGTTAATAAATATATATTTTATATTCGGATATCTATTTATTAATATTTTAGCTTCCGAACAGTAATTTAGCCGAAAAATATATTATGAGAACCGTATTTTGGCAGAACCATATTTCATCCGAAGAATGATAAAGGGCCACGTTAGCACGGTTTAATGAGTTTATCATAGGGAGAACTACATTCTATACACTCTGTTCGCCGAGAGACCAGGACTGCGCGGCGGACGAAAACTCGTCGATCCCCACCAATACAACTGATAACGGCAACGCGCCACCTGCCGACCGTCAGCTTCTCAGAATTCGGGACATGCATACAGTGTTATGTGTTTTCGTAGTGATTGTAATTTATATGTTCGCGCCCGTTTCGTGTTGCACTACCATTCTACCGGCGAACGATATTACAATATTACGGCAGTCTACATAATTTATTTTAAAAGTGTATAAGTGTGAATAATTTTCAAAATGTCTGATAAACTAAACCAGTTACACCCGTTAAAAAAAAAAAAAATTAAAGTTGCGAGGTAAGAATTTTTTTTTAACATTTATTGTTGTATACATAAAATAATGTTTTCTGATTTCATACAGTTCATTCGAAGCAAGCAAACAAGACTGATTATAAATACGTATAAAATTAAGAAAGCAAATGAACCTAACATATTATACAAACAGCTAATAAAAGAATTAACGAGTGAAATTGGATTAGGAAAAAATTATTTCAGAATATAATTCTCAAAAAACTATATCGTCTCCTAATATGAAGAAACTCATTGACGATTTTGATAAAAATGCCATTCGACAGAAAATCCATATGTTTTGGCGAAACAATGACCCACCAACGTTGGATATGATCATGAATGCTGTTTCTGAAGATGACAGTTTACCCACACTGAACTTCTTAAAGAACTAAATTTTGAATTCACGAAAAGAAAACGAAATAGTTATTTAACAGAAAGAGAGAAGATTTAATAGTATGACTATACGTGTACATTTAATGTCGGAACTGGTGATACTTCAAGTGATAATAATTACAGTATGTAATTTGTATTATTATTATTTTGACATGTGTATTGTAAATATATTTATTAAATAATTAAAAAAAAAAAAACGTGTTGTATTTTATAATAGAATATTATTAATATTCATTATCATTGGCTTAGATTCCATTTTTGTTCATTTTTAACCGCTTTTTCCCAAACTTGCATACGATGATAGTCTACTCTATTGGTTACGATTTAATATCGGTATCAAAAATTAGATTCAAAATTGAGTCTCTGGAATGTGATAAACCACCGGAAAATGTACATTTTTTTGATTTCATGGCTTAAGATCATCTGCGGCGTAGCATATTATCATAACGGCCGACGCGAAAGTTTATTTTAACTCACTACGTATACAAAAAAAAAGTATTAGTCGTAGAGAGGGGATATTTGACGGAACGCCCGTGTTTCCGTCAGTCGTATGCGCGAAACGGTCCTGGTCTCTCGGCGACCAGAGTAAAACCATAAAACTTTTTTTTATATCTAATATTATTTGGATAAAATATTTTCGGTTATCCTTTTATCAATAATTGATAAGACAATTTCAAATATTAAGTAAACAACAGTAACAACTTATTAGTCCAGTCTACGATTTAAGATATTTTCAATCGTCAATTTTTCTTTGTAAATTATTTCAAGACGCTTCTTTTACAGTTTCTCTTGTTCCGTGGCTTGACTGTTAGTTCATTTATTTCCGTTAAAATTTTCATTACCCGGCTGACGTGCATATATCGCAACATAAATTAACTACCTATACTAAATTGTTTAAACATAACTATTAACTTACGAGTTTTGTATTACAGTAGTCTAATGAGTCGTTTATCTAATGTTAATTAACCAAAAACGCCTGACGTATATTATCCTAGCTAGTTTTTCATTTATACTGGGATGCACTTTGACACTGTTTATTTTGCATACAACAACATTAAAGCCAATCGCTTCAACAAATGTAACCAAACTTAAGTTGCTTGTGCTTGTTCTGTCGGCAGTAAAAAATAAAATTCGTCGTGACACCATACGTGCTACATGGGCTCAAGCGTACAGTGATGTTGACATACGTTTTGTCGTATCGAAAGATCAGTATTTAAATTCAGAAAAGCTTATACACAGTGATATGTTGGAGGTTGATATACCAGATGAATACCAATTACTTAGTCATAAACTATTAGAATCATTCAATAGCGTACGAAACATAAACTTTGACTATTTATTAAAATGCGATGATGACACGTTTGTTGATGTTACAAAAGTAATCAATGAGTTAGAAACAGCACCCAAGAATAGATTCTATTGGGGTTATTTTGATGGAAACGCTCATATTAAAAGAGCAGGTAAATGGAAAGAAACCGAATGGATATTATGCGATAAGTATTTGCCGTACGCTTTGGGAGGTGGCTATGTTTTATCCAAAGACCTCATTATTTACATAGTGAATAATAAAGACTACCTAAGGTATGTTTCAAAAAAGTACAATTAAAAAAAATTATTCATTAAGTTAAGTAAATTGAAGGATATGTTTTGAGCACTATTAAATAATAAGTTTAATAAAAACAATAACAGTAAGAATTTTTGATTGTTTGTAAGTAGTTTTTTTTTTTTTTTTTTAGTTTTTTTATTAGTGAAGATGTTTCTGTTGGAGTTTGGTTAGCTCCTTTAAATATAACCAGAAAACATGACCGGCGGTTTGATACAGAATTTCGTAGTCGTGGATGTCGCAACGATCATTTAGTAACACACAAACGTAGTCCTCAAGTAATGAAACTATACTGGACACGTATTGTTCAAACTGGGCAAATGTGTGAGAAAGAATATAAAGATATTAATTCATATGAATATAATTGGAATGTAATGCCATCTAAATGTTGCATGAAAAATTCCTCATTACATCCATAATACTGTCAGTAATATTAATTTGTCATTAAGCGTAACCTAAAAAAAGTAAGTTGTTTAAAACAAAAAACATTTTTTTTTCAAATATTATCTAAAGAATTGTACACATTTTACAGAAAAGTAAATTGTTCTTACACTTAAAGAAAACTGGTTTATGATGATATACCATATAATTGCACAGTATACAAAATAATAATAATAATATACATGTAAATTAAAACATTTTTAATATTGTGTTATTTTTTCTTCCTGTCTGTAATACATTTTGGACAAAACCATTTTCCTTTGGGTTTTGTTATTAATTTAACACATGCAAAGTGGAACCATTCAATAGGGCACTATAAAAAAATTAAAAAATAAAAACATTTGAATGTAAAAATAGTATTTACAAGAAATAATCTAAAATAAATTGTAATTTACATGGCAATCTTTTAATTGACCAGATAAATGTAAAGCTATACGACAAAGAAACTAATGATAAGATAATGTAAATCAAAATGCTTACGTCAGGATTATCACATCCAATCATTTCTCCATAGGAAACTTGATTGCATAAACAATATGTTGGTTCATTAGGATCAACGGGCATATCTAATACCTCAGCAGAATGTGCTACACCCGCACCGACTAATGCACCTGTAAGTGAACTATTCTCGGCCACAACACTGGCTACATTAGTGGTGGGGTTTGTTGGATTGGTAACGACACTCACCGAAGGAGTTTTACTAGGTATAGCACTTGTCGTTTTTCCACCGCCTGGAAAATTGTTTAAATTAATAATCAGCAATGAGTTAGTAATGCCGTTTGTCACAAACCTTTTTTCAATATTTTCTTTTTAGATGATGGTTTGGTAACAGTTTCTTCTTCACTCGATGCGCTTTTTTTTTTAATTTCTTTGTCTTTCGTCTTTTTACGTCCTCCTACAATTAACACATAGTAAATAATATAGGTATATATCTACACAATAAAATATAGTACAAAAAACATTACGTTTTTGTGAACCTTCGTCAATACTTCTCGTAGCACTAATAGCTTTATCCTGGATTTCCGCTTCAAACCGTGCTAAATCTGAATCTAATTTTCTTATATGTTTATCTACCTGAAATGTACGTTGTTGATGTAGTAGAGAATGTCTAAAGTCGCGAGCACGTAAATTAAAAATCAACATACTAATTCATAAGTTTGTATTGCTAATTGAACTTTGTCGTCACCATATTCTTTCGCTTTGTCAAACTGCCGTTGTATGCTCGTCATAGTTTCGTTTTTTTTGTCCACGGGGTATACTGTTACATTGGACATATAATCGTCAGCCAGCTTGTCAATGTTACGCATTAGTTCTTGGGCTCTCGAATCGAGGTCTCGCATTAATGTAAAGTTTCGTTGCAATTCAACAGGAAGATTTTCTAAACCTAAAGCATCATTGTATTTGTTTTGGATATAGACAAAAAATACAATTCGATTTGTAGAGATACTCACTATCTAAATAATGTTCTAAGTACAGCGCTGAGGTCATTGTTATAAAATGTATTCAAAACTGTATACTACTAATAATAAACGATAAATAAATTTTAAAAAAACTAAACAAAAACAAACTTGAACTTTGTTTGATATTATCAGGTTTTTAAAAAAGGAAATTTGCCTCATAAATTGCTAGTATTGATATCACACGATTTTCGGTAAGCGTACCACCACACTATTGTTAATAAATACGTCAGTGCCGGGCTGCTTCTGGTCACACTGTGAAAAAACCGCGGCATCCGTTTTCAACGTTGACCGCGGCACAGATATATCATTTTATATATGTCTACGTTGATTTTTTTTTTTTTTTAAATCGAAACCGGTCGTGTTCAAACACAACCCATATAGTACTTTTAGGCTTTGTTTTGTAAAGTTTTTATTTTTATTTATATCAAACACACGCCTTCAACATCGAAAGGGCTATGTACCGACATAGACGGAAGGTATCCATTGCATGTTCGGTATACGTGCCTATTACAATTAAAATATATTTAAAATTAGCATTTTTTTTCATTAAATTTTGCAGCATGTCTGGCTATTAAGTCTGCTTGTGATCGATCGTGTTTAAAAAGAGATATAACCCTCCGTCTAGGGAATATCCATCTTGTTAGCCTATGTATGTTTCTTTCGTAAAGTTCTTCTAGAATCGATATAAACGGTTGGAACTAATTTTAACGACGAAAAATGTATTTAAAATCGCTACAGCAACAACTGGAACAGGAACACTGCTGCTGTAACTACCCATGCAACTCGAACATCAGACCTAACTGCAATAGATATCAACAAAATAGTTTGGAGAATTCTTCATGTAAGTGTAGATGATAAATTTGATGAAAAACATGGAAAAAAGCTTATTTATACCATTTAGTTCTTATGAAACATATGAACATCTCGAACTTGGGAATTCGAGCAATGAAGGTTGGAATTTAAAAACCGCCTCAAAGCTGGAAAGACCAAGATATGTAATAATAGGTTTACGAAAAAAATATACTGATAACAGTAAATTTGAACATTGTAATTCGACGAATGTAAAAGTATACTTGAATACTGTCATGTACCCGTATAACGGATTTGAATTTAGAATTTAGTAAAAAAACTATTGATTATTATACAATATGCACACAGTATTACAAGAGTCTTATTATGAAAAAAACGTACGTAGTCCAATATTAAGTCCTAAACAATTTTTGAAAAAGGGTCCGATTATCGTTATTGATACATCGAAACAAATTATATTTATCTGATTTGTTTGTAATTACCTTTTGAAATACGGGAGGTTATTTTGCTAGACCCCGTATAAGTCTAATAAATCTATACATTTAGTGCAGGGTCAAACGCAAGATTAGGTTACCCCATCCACCGTCAAAATTATTTCCTGGGTTCGGCCCTGAATTATCGTGCAATTGTTTAAGCACATTTGTTACATTGTTAATTAAAATATTACATACTTACACACACTTAAACTGAAATTTGTTTGAATTTGAATAACAAACAAGTAAAAACTTTATTATATTATATTATTTACAATAATAAAAAATTCAAATTTCAGTACCTATTGAACCTTTATGGGCACAATAAAAGTACATTTTCCATAAAACAGAATTTGAATAAATCGATTGTTTAAGCATAAAAGTCACACTACATTGTCTGTTAACACAATTTGCCCATCAAGTATCATATTATGGCATAGGTATGTACAGGCTAAAGAAAGCTCGAAAATCTACACAATATGTGAAATTGTTAATAACACATATCAATATTATTAATGTACCTAACTTACCGATATGGACAAATTATTCTATAGTTTTCATAGTCCGAAAGTATCTGTGAAAACTTTATACAGATAGTTAAGGATGTTGTTTTATAGATAACTAATATTTTTTAAATTTATGACTTTTACTACAAATGTGTAAAAAAAATATTACATTTTTATTATAATTAACAAATATAATTACTTAATGTACTTAAATATTAAATGCTTTTTATAAATTGTGTCAACACAAGGCAACCAATATTCTAGTAATAATTAAATATGCATAAATATGAACAAAATAATTAATTTTATTAATTCAAATATTTAACCAGCTTATTATGTATGTAAAATTTCAATAATGAATAAAAATATTGTTTAAATTTTATCATAATTTAATTTTCTTCAGGAATTTTCAGCTTGCCTATTACATTTAATTTCTATTAATAATAAAAAAACCATATCCACAAATTTTATCGTTTAATATGCAACAAGTTAACATTACTAAAACTGCAATATTGAAACCAGTAAATTTCCATTCTGATATAGTTACACAAAATTGATATATATTGAATATACATATATAAATATAAATAAAATTGGGTCTGTATTATATCAAAAATAAAATAAAAATAAGAATTTATAAATTTATTTATGAATCTTCATACATTGGCGTGTTATCGCCCATAGAAGATTCAATCATTGATCTAGGGCTATTGATAGTATGTGGAGTTGAACGACCGGATCTTGGTGTCCATCTTGTTCCAGATGATGTGTATCTCATATCTGGACTATTTTCAATACTGCGCCCTGTACGTGATGATGATGAATATGTACTTGGCGAATCTTGTCCAGGATCCATTGTAAAAGGGTCATATGGTGTGCCAACATTAGAGGAAGGACCTCTTGGAGATTTTGTTAAATAATGAGATGAAGTTGTATAACCACTTTTGTAGTTCTTTGATGGTGCTGGTGAATGGTATCCATATGATGAGGCACTTGGAGTAGGTGACGGAGCATCACTGCCCGGGATGCTCGATTCCCTTTCTCTACTCGTATTATAACGTTGACTGTTATACCTATGTAATTATACAATAAATTATCAATCAAATCAAAAACGTGTAGAAAAAAAAACAACAAAACTGAGCCTAGAGTATTATATAGATTGTGTGTAAATACGACTGGTTTAGATTTAAAAAATCATTAAGTAATAGAATGACAAAGGCGAACAATTATATGCAACTGAATATGAAATCTAAATAAGGAATACATAGAAAAAGTTATCATTTATAACATAAAGAATAAATTAACTTAATTAGGAGTGATTATAAAAAGAAATGAGATGACTTATTTTGACTATACATATATATTTAACCGATTGAATATTAATCTCTAAAATAACTTTTGGATTTTACAACCAATAGTATAGACTATAACAATGATAATCAATTGGTAATTTTTTTTAGGTTATTAAAGAAATACTAATTAATTTCTTAGTTTAGGACTTACACGATTAATAAAATTTGAAAATCATTAATGAATGGGATTAAATAATATATGATTATAATGCAGAATTAGTAATTGACCTGATTTCATGAAAATGCATTTACATGTAATATTGTTTATTACTGTATTAATTATACAATAAAATTATACCTGTTGCGAGGTGTATGTCGTCCTCCATCAGACATAGGAGTTGAGTATCCTCCATCACCACGTTGTTTAGCTTTAGCCCATTCTTCAGCCATTCGCCGCCAATCATTTGGATCTGATGACACAGGTGGTTTAGAGGAAGATGGCCTCGGACTGCTTTGAACAACTGGCGTAAGAGAGCTAGGATGAAGAAATACACCATCATGAATTGGTGTTTGAGGAGCACTACTCGTAGTATAATTGCCAATGAAAGGTGTCTGCCCTGATGGCGTATATGGCTAAAATTAAAATTAATTGTTAATATAAAATGTATACTTTCATATTTGATTAAACAATTTACAGTATTATATGCAGATGGCTGCATGTGTATGTGGGCTGTATGTGGGGATTGCGAGAATTGTGGTGTGGAATTTGAGTATTGCGGTGTGGCATTCGTGTGACTATGATGACTACTATGACTGCGATTCATTGGTGATGGTTCTAAAATATTTATTAAATATAAAATAAATAAATCAACAAATTTTATTTATGTTCATAAAACTACTTGCCTAAATGCGGAGAAGCTCTATAACTCTGTCCTGTAGATCGAGATGCTACTGGTGTAACATGGGGTGTAGCATCTCGGAAATGTTCTTTATACCACCGGAACAGAGAACCAACAGAATCAAAATTTTGGCTTCGGAAACGATAACCTTCAGGTGTAACAGTAATATATTCATGTTTTGATCTACGAGTAGGTAAACACGAAAGAAGAAATTTGCCTGCATATTTCTATAAAAATAAATACAAAATAAGAAATTTACGCTACAGCCAATTTAAATTACAACAAACCTGTGAGACTGATACAATATAATGAATTTTTAATGGATTATTAGTTTTTTCATCACAAAGTATTTTCTCTGCTTTTTCAATATTACCGCCATCTGTATCTCGGTAATATTTAAAACGCAGTAATTCCCTAGCATTGCCAGCCATTGGGGTAATATGGCGCGCAATAATTTCATCTAGGTCTTCAAATTCTTCAGTACCAATCCAAAGTGAACGCCCCAGGGAAAAAGCGTTGACTTTGCCTTTTTCTTGAATATCAATATGTTGGAAAACATTATCAGCTACCTTCCAAGTAACAGTTAAATGATCAGCACCCTTACTAGATGGTCTAATAATAGCATCTCCCTGGTCAGAGCTATTTAGTAGTTTTACTCCTTCGGCAAACGATACATTATGGAAACACGGATGAACAATTACACGTTTAATATAAGTTTGTGCATTTTTCATTTTATTCTTGTCAGATTCAGTCTTTCGTTGCTTTTGTTCAGTATCGTAATCATAATAAGGATCTTTTTGGGGTCGCCATAGTCGCTCTTCATCTTTTAAATCTGAGCTTCTAGATGTAGCTTCAAATGAGAATCTTTCCGGTTCAATTTTAATAATTCGACAATGTATAGCTTGATTAAAACGTACACGATCTTCTGGATTTGCTACATGTGTATTTGATAAATTTTTCATTGCTATATAACCATTAATACCATTGTCTAATCTTATACGAATACCAGATGCTTGACCTGGACAACCACCAGCATCAAAATGATTCCATACCTAAAATGTTTTAAACCGTAAATAAATAAAATTAATAATTATTAAATTAAAAACTATAAAATATACAAACATCAGATAATTCAAGGAAGTCATTTTTAAAACAAAATGGGCATTGCCATAAACCAGTTTCATCATTTCTCACTGGATTTGCTTTGTCTAGTTGATCATTTTGAGGTTTTTTACGTGCAATTCCAATAACAGTAGCTAAAATCATTTTTCCAACATAAAAGGTTTGCTTTGTTTCTTTAGTGAGAAGCTCAAAAATTTCTTCAGGATTTGGAGGTTTAAATTCTACTCTAATATCTTTATATCGATGATTTAACTCTTGACGTATATCATATAGAGTAATACTTTTATTACCAAAACCCTATAATATATACAACAAAATGAACACTGATCTAATTATAAACAAAAAAGTGAATATAAATCTACCTGTCTCTCTAATTCTTCAGCAAATGCATCCAAATCCAAATCTTTAAGCCTTTCTGGCGCATCTAGAATTTCTTCTAATGCTCCAGCTGGATTTGCTTCTTCATCATCATACTCAAGAGCATCTACTGCCATTTTTCTGGCCCATTCATATGTTTCAGGATGCACTCTAGAACCATCTAAAACTTCTACATATGCCTCTGTACTATCACCCAAAGAATTTGTATCAATTTTAATAAACCCAGCACAGTTTATAAAAATTTTAGGACCCATATGACAAGACGTAACCAGTTCGGTTCGGTTTTCTAAACGTTGATTAGTTTGTTTCATTAGTTTGATCAGTGCAGTTGCTTTGCGAGTACCCAAACCACAGACAAACTGTAATAGATTTGGAGCATAGATTCGTTGAACAACATCATTTATGTCAACACCAACTTCATTAGTACGATTAATAAATTCTTGATATAAACCTTCAAGTAATTCCTCTTGATTCAATACTTCCTAAAAAGTATAATTTTATTAATACATTTGAAGCATACTTATGGTGGTTACATAGAGTTTAACTTATATAAGGTACCTAATTTTAATATGTTAATAGTTTTACATTAAAGAGAACCTACCTGTAATAATAATATTGCATATATTTTACTAATTATTTATTGATACCAGTTTTTTTTTTGTCAAATATATTTTAACTGTGAGTGTATTTATGTTTTATTGAAACATTTAACATAAAGTAAATAACAAACCCAAATATAGATCAAGTTTCATATAAACAAGTAAAATATAAATGCAGAAATGTATAAGTGGAACTTATTTAGATATTTAATTATAAATAATAATACTTGATATTGATGATAGCGAAGACACAATATTTCATCATCGGTTGAACACAATTGAGAAAATTCAACCAAAGGATCTTGCATTCTACGTCCTAAAGATATGGATTCCCGTAAAAGTTGTGGGTAGTCTCTGAATTCATTCTAAAAAAATGTATATAATTTAAAAATAGTTTGTTAAATTTAAATGTCAAATAATTGTAGTGACCTCTCCTTTGATAGAATTAGCGAAAACTCTAGCTAAATGGTTATCTAGAATTTCAATCTGTATTTGAGGAAATTGTTCATCGTTAACTAGTTGGTCAATTACTTCTTTGATGTCTCTAACTAGCCACAAAGCATCTCTGGATTCTGCTCCAAGAACTATTACATGTGGTTTTTTAGACATTACAAAGTTTTTTATGTGATTAAAATCTCCATCTCGTTTTGCTTTTATATCAACATTGAATGGTCTTTTCATAATATGTGGCAAACGTAAATGATCCAGAACTTCACCATCAGGTGACAAAATGCTTGCAAATGATGCTTGTTCGTGATCAGGAGAATATGCTAATCCCATTACTCTAATACCCTTACTAGTATCCCAATCATCATCATCTTCATCCACTTCTGGTTTGTATGGACCTATCTAAAAATAAATAAAATAAAAATATATAATTAATATAGTCAATTATTTACTATTTTATTGGGTTACTCACAGCTATCCAATCTGCCAATTTTTTTTTGCATGAGTTTAATATGTATTCTTTGGATTCAGCAAGCAAATTTCGTCTGAGTTCTTTTACCATTTCAGGCATTAGTAATTTTCTATAAGCTAGATCAATACATTCACTTCGTACATCATTCCATTGTTGTACGTTAGAACTAAATTCATCCTAAAAAATAAAATACATTTATATAATTTTGTTTATTATAAATTATTATTTATGGACAATTTACTCTTATATAAAGCTGTTTGACTTCTTCAATGTAAGGAAGGAAACCAATACCATCAACATCTTCATCAAATGAAATTGTAAGCAGTTTATCATCTTCAGCCATTTGTAACTTTAAAAAGTCATCCTTAACTAAATCTCTTATTGGCTTACGTAGAAGATATTTCATTCTAAATTTTAAAATTTGTATAATCAAATATTGTTTAACATTAATAATAATAAATGTAAAACCATGAAAGTGTAAAATTTATTGCTAACTACTTGCTTTGGCTTATACTACCACTATCAAGTTACATTAGGTACAACAATAAATGATTTGCAAAATATAAACATAAAATAGAAAAAAAACAATAGTATATTAATTACAATATTAATACAATGAGACAAAATTTACAGAAGTAAACAGGCAGAAATTTTAAAACTGGATTTAAACAACATATAGCTGAAATTAAATTAAACAAAGAAAACCCTAATTCAAATTTTGTAAAACACATTTAAAAATTGGGTATAATATATATATATATATATATATATATATATATATATATATAAAAAAAAAATTTAATCTGTATATATAAAGACTTGTCCTGGGTGATTCATCATCGCCTAGCCGGAACTGCTGAAGCTATGGATATGAAATTTTCAGTAAATGTACTTATTACTATGTATAGGCGCACTAAGAAAGGATTTTTCGAAATTCACATTTTAAAGGGTTAGTTATACCTAGAGGTACAAGGGCTGATGAAGTAAAGTCATGT
The DNA here is from genome assembly GCA_956483605.1 of Tuberolachnus salignus. Taxonomy (NCBI): domain Eukaryota; kingdom Metazoa; phylum Arthropoda; class Insecta; order Hemiptera; family Aphididae; genus Tuberolachnus; species Tuberolachnus salignus. The sequence goes on along the minus strand of OY101429.1, from coordinate 1,607,819 downwards.
CTAAAAGCTTCGTATTTGTGGCCACATATCCAGAAAGTTGCACTTCATAATAATATGAGGGTTCATGTGAAAGGTGACACATCTGCTGGGATATTCGCTGAGATGTTACTTAAAATAGGAGACAGAAATTTCCCTTCATTGAAAGGTGAGATCACTATTCCCTCAAATTTGTGTACAGTTGTTAGCTCTTTATCAGAACTAACTTCCAGAATTTACCCAGATATAATAAATATCAAGATGAAACCCATCGAATGGTTGTGCGAGCGAGCCATCTTAACTCCAAAATCGACAAGGCAGCCGAAATCAATGAAATTCTACTAAAGGCATTTAATGAAAAAGCTGATGAATATAAATCTTTTGATTCGGTGATCCAATCAGATGATGCTGTCCATTACCCTTTAGAATTTCTTAATACTCTGAATCCTTCTGGTCTTCCATCACATAAACTTATCCTTAAAATTGGAGCACCCATAATGTTACTAAGAAATCTTAACCCACCTAAATTGTGTAATGGAACTAGATTGCAAGTTAAAGCTCTGCACAAAAATGTAATAGAAGCTATAGTTATCACTGGGTGTGCTAGAGGAGATATAGTTTTAATCCCGAGAATAATGTTAATTCCAAGTGATTATCCCTTTGAGTTTAAAAGAATACAATTCCCACTCAAAGTTTGCTTTGCTATGACTATTAATAAGTCTCAAGGACAATCATTGAGCATGGCAGGGATTGACTTGAGAGAAGAATGTTTTTCACATGGACAGTTCTATGTCGCATGTTCTAAAGTTAGCTCTGCCAGTAGTTTGGTTATTTTAGCCCCAAAAGGCAGTACCAAAAATACTGTTTATAAAGATGTATTGAGATGAACAAAATATGTCAATTTAAATATTGGTGGGTTTTTATAACACCATAATGTATTATTACAGAAAGTTATAATTTTTTGGGTATATTTTATTTCAACATTTTGTCGATTAGAATTGTATCTTACAATTTGTCTTCAAAATATTAAAATAATTTTTTGCTGACTTCTGATTGTTACAATACATGGGCAACCTAGGATAAACTAAAAGCAGCCTGTAATAAATATAAAAACTGATAAAATAAAAGTTAAAGTAGGTTACACAAAAAAACTGTACACGGGCGATGCCAGGTTATTCAGCTAATAAAATAATATAATGAAAAAAAAAAAAAAAAATGGTTTAAACAAAATTTTAATTATACAAAAAGATTACAAAAATTATATTCTATATAGTTTCTTACAATCTAAATCTAATGATAGCTTGATTATATGATAACACATATTAGTTACCTATTATTTTACAAGCTACACATTTTTATTATATTATATAAATTTTTTTTTTTTTGTTGTACATTTTGCTTATATTCAACATTTTAGATTTTGTAAACAACTTTTCAATGTATCTAATGTATCGTAATGAATGATTGTGTAAGCAGATACTAGTAGTTACCAATATATTTTAATCTTCTATGTAAGTTTTTAAATTTATTATATATACAGAGTGCTAATAATAATAATCTCAAATTAACAATACCATTATTAATGTACTTACGAATAACAACAATGATTTTCATCTATTTCTTTGATTCCTCTTTTAGTTGGCACAACATTCATTTTGGCTCGATCAAAGAATGCTTCTCGCAAACACTTTCTTATGAGTGGTTCTCGAGACAGTTGACAGGCCACCATATATTTGCCAGCTTTTAAAACTTCTTCAGTTTTTAATAAACTATAAATAAATAAATAAAAATGTTATAAAGACCAAAATATAACACTTGTTTTAAGTACTTACTCATTGCAGTATTCACCGGCAAGTTTATATGGATCAACAGATTCTTGATCTACTTCATGCCTTTGGTAGTTATCGCGCACATTTACAGCAAAATGTTCAGGTTTTAGACCAAAACGTTTAGCAAAACCAGCTAAAACATTAATTCATGAACACTTGAAAGATTTTAAAACATATTTAATTTTAACTTACCAAGTCCAGCTTTCAGACACATTGCATATGGTCCTGAACTACTTGCAGGTTTTACAGTTTCAACACTCATGTCATCATCTAAATTATTGTTATCTTCATCATCTTCTGGTACTTCTTCACCAGACTCTAATGCAAGTTTTCTTTTTTCTTCTTTTAGTTCCCTGGCTTTTATTTTTAATTCTCTATTTTTTTTTCGAATTCTCTCTTGCATTGCAGATACATCATTGGCATAATACAACATAAAATGACCTTGAATATCTTTTAGTTCTTCATTTGTTTGCACTGCACGCAATTTATCAATATCGTCATCTTTAATAATACGAACGTGATCTGGCACAGGAGCATCTGTATCCAACATTACCATTTCCATTTGATAATTTCTCATCTTTTCCAGTAGTTCAATTAGTGTTGTTTTACGAGACTTCAATTGGCACCACTAAATTAAAGATAAAAATAATTATTTTAATATATATATTTAATGACTGTTGTCTAATATATTTTATATCTAAAATAACACAATTTACCTTAGCGTCAAAATGGTAAACTCTCCACAAAGCATTGATATCAAGTTCTGGTTCAACATACTCTTTCCTATAGTATGCTAAAAAGGGAACTTCGAAGTTCTGATTTCTTATAAAATCTAATGCTTTTTTAATTTTTCCAATTGTTTGAGGTCCTTTTTTAGATTGTTGCCGGGGATCTTCACCACCTTTGTTTTCCTATAGTTAATATTTATTATTTATTACATAATAAATATATTTACTAATAATATAAAAAAAAATTATCTACAACAAATGGAGCTGGCGGCTAAGTTAATCAATGTATTTACTATATTAATGGAGAGAAAAAAATACTATAATAACACCGATGATAATATTTATTAATAACAGAGCCCTGCCAGCATTATCTGTGACTAATTTTTTTTTTTTTGAAACCACGTAACCAAGTTAATTAATAAAAATTAAAAAACAATTGAATTTTTGTATTCAAAGTGTGCACCTTTATATAATAGTTGAAATTTAAAAATCAGGCTTTGCAATATTGTTAGACCCCCACCATCTGTTAAAAATGTAAGATCTTGTGTTTTAGATTTAGTTGTACATCACAGTTGCACATGCAGAAATACTGAAATGTTTTCATTTATTATATATTTAAAAAATAAATCAATCAAATTTTACCTGTGTAGTCAAAGTTGGTTTACAAAATGCTTGTTTGTAAATCCATTCAGATTCTTCATCTAATTCATCAGAACCTTCAGGTACTGGTGTTACTGGAACTTCACGCAACTGCATTCTTTCTGGTATATCATTATTACGAATCTAGATGAAAAAATAAAGTCAAACCAAAACAAGATAATAATTAAGTATACAACTACAATAATTTACTTGATTATCTAAATCTGTAAAGTGTCCTCTTTTTAATTCAATTGGTTCATAGATTTCAAATATTGATTTTCTTGTGGCCTTTCTAAGCTTTTCCGGTTTTGGTCTTTGTCTTCTTTCACTATCTTCCTCATCTTCTATATAATCATCATCAGATACATCTTCTTCATTGTCTTCATCATATTTTTCAAATTCATCATAATCAAAATCAACACCAAAAATGTCTTGTGCCTCCTGAAGGGCAGCATCATGATATACATGTTTGCGTTTATTCTTCTTTTCTTTAATTGGCCGTCCTTCATCATCTACAATAAAGCCATCATCGTCTTCATCACTATATCCTTCTCCTTCTTCATCACCTTCCACATTATAATGGTCCACTCGTTCAGCTCTAGAAGAAGCATGGTCAGATGTTCTTTCTTCTTCCTAATAGTTATCAACATAAATAACAGTTGAAGTATATAGGTGGTGCAATCAATTATTTTCTTAAAAATACTTACATTATCAGACGTATCAAATAAGGTGTTAGCAATAGTTTCACGATCTTCAATAGCTTTTTCACCAGTACCTTCATCATCACTTTCCTCGTCTTCTAAACGTTTTAATCTTTTAAACCGTTTCTAAAATAAACATTTATAAAATTTAATAATTTTTCAATGGGCAAAATTGTAAATTAAACATACTCTTCGTTCCACTTTAACACCAAGATTTTCTTCAATAAGATCATAATCATCTTCTTCCAGGCGATCATCGAAATCATCATCTGATTTTTTTCGTTTTATTGAACCATCCGATTCATCACCGGAACCATCACTTTCTTCAATTGGGTTATCATCAATTAAGTCCTTAAGCTCTTCACGAATTTTATCTTCATCATCTAGTTAAATCATAAATTCATCCAAGAATATTTATAAATATTGAGTATGTAATTTAATATGGTTAACTAAAATGGGAAAGTCCCATACACAAACACAAATTACTACTCCACAATGTACATAAACACGATGAATGACGAGTATACAATGTTATTAGTAACAAAATTTGAATTTATTTTGGTATGCTACATAATTTTATAGTAATTTATTTAACATATTGTCCCCTAATACAATACACTTATAAATATTTTTGATTTTCTCAGTTAACATTTAAGACATAAATACATACTCAATGTCTCAATAAATTCTGTACGAATTTAGAAACAGAGTATGTTTCAGATTTGCGCAGTGTTAGTCATCATTTGAAAATTAAAAATCACATTACACAATAATAAACAAAAAGACGAAATTAATATAAATATTACATTCAATTTGGTTTATTATAAAATCAGTAATTGAATTTATGAAAAAAAAAAAAAAAAAAAAAAAAATACTTAAGTCATATTATTTTACATGCCATTAATAGTAATTACTAATTTACTATGTATACCGTTAACGATTTATAACGAGCTCTAACAAAATATGTAAAGAAATTTAATTTCAAATATTCATAAAGATTATCATAAAATTAAATTTTTAACCCAAAAATTAATAGGTATTAGTTGCTACCTACGTAAATACTATTGTTAAAGCATACCTTCGTCTTCGTCATCGTCACTTTCCATTGCTTTGATCCTTTTAACTTTTTTCTTGTCAATTTCATCTAATTCGTCATCCTATAAAAATGATTTAAAAACACATACTTATACCAAGTAACTGCCAATACATTACATTTACTTTTTCAATTATAATTTTTATTTCAACATTTACAATTAATTTGGATACTTACTTCACTTTCCTCTGCTTCAGAGTCCAGAAACTGAGACATTTTGGTGTTTTGTTAGTTACTGTTGGAACAACAAAATAATTAATATTATTTTTTTAGCAAATAACGACACGAAAAATTATATTCTAGTTCTTAAATATCTTGTATTATTATTAGTTTGAAAGAACTATTATCTAAAATGATCATCTCGTATCAGAAAAATATAAATAAAATTATAATTAATTGCTTTACAGTAAACTATATGAGTAATCAAGATTTAGCAAATAGGTTTGTAAATGTAATTCGATAAAAAAAAAAAAAAAACAATAGAGGTAATAAACCGATCAACTTTCAGATTCAGTAATTCAAAACTAGCGTAGACCGTAGAGTAGCTATTACATTAATCGAATTTTCTTACGAGTTATTTAGAATGTTAATTCCGGTATTTGCGTAAATCAAACCAAATCAATAATTATAGAGAAACGACAGTACGACGAATGGGTGACGTACAATAAAATTATGTACAATAGGCATGTGTCGTTAAATATACATTAGTGCGGTTTCACAACGAACGACAATATGAATTGCACTAGACCGGCGACGAATATACGAAACGTCAAATGGTCGAATGTTCTTCAACGGGTACGGAAGATCGACAAACGCGGTCAGCCGCGAACGAGTGGACAGTAAAAGTAATTTCGATTTCGTTCTCGTTGGCCCGGGAAAATAATTTGGCCAGTGGCGTCGTGTACATATTTCGAAGTCTACGCGAAGTATTCAAAAAAAAAATTGACCGAAACGTCCTCGACCCCCTTTTCGCATATTTCTAGGGCCTATTGACACGGGGTCGCATCGGTGAAACGCCGACGAGCGCGGGAAAGTTGAAGATTTCAGATAAATGATAAGAAAGGAACGCCAACAATTAGACCGACGTTGGCGTACTTTACGGTCATGATTAGAGTATGATTTCTATGGCTCGGAATACAGACTCTGAAGTTATGATAATTCGCGGTTATGACTGATAACGATAATATTCGCGTTGTGGGGAGTCGGATGAATTTCGCGTGCGAACGCAAAACGTCAAAAACGATCGTTTACTCGTTCGGCGGACATTGCCTGTCCGTGATAAAATTAAATTGAAAACAAAAGAAAAATATCAAAATTTATTTTCATCGTACCGCTAGACTAGTTCGATCAACAAAGTGTGTACGGCAACAACGAAAAAAAAAAAAAAATAAAAACAAAAAACAAAATAAATCAGACACGTTTGGGCGATGCTAAACGAACAGCAGGTACAAACGTCGGCCGCGAACAACGGGCTGCATTTTACGAGACAGAAATCCTACGACCGCCGGTCGGCTCTAAGCCGGACGAAACGGTCCGAATGACGGGATTGTGGTGGGAGTAGTGATGGTGGGGGTAGGGCGTATGGGTGGTTTGCAGGGAATACCGGAATACCCACGGACGCGCGGAGACGGACGTGATCAAAAGTAATAAAACCATATGATAAAAATATTTGTAAAGAAGGAGACACGTACGAAATACGCGGCGGTCGGCGCGAACGTATTGTTCTTGACGTGGCACTCGAACGGTCAGCAAAAACAATTTCGGTTCAATAGCGATTGAAAACATATACTGTTGCGGTATGTAGAAAAAATTAGATTTTTTTCACCATTTATGTGCAATGCCGCCGCGATATTCGACATATTCACAACGACAACAGCCGTAACGGTGGGGTCTCCGGCGTCGGGACGGGACTGGAGCAGAGTCCACCGTGATTACACAAGAGCAAACAACCATGGAAGAAACGGTGTAATTTTTCGTCCCGCTACTTACCCGCCGTGGTTTCGCGCAACAAATCGAGGGTTGTTTTCAATGCAGGTGGCCGAAGTCCCGAAAAACCATCGACAATATTAATTCTCTATTGTCTGCCGATAAAATTAATGAAATCAAAGCCCGTACATTACGAATGCGAGACGGCCATTTTGGTTCGTTATCGAGCGAATAGAAATTATAAAAACCTAGCTAGAAAAATGACGGCGGCCAACGTGTTGCCAACGTGAAACTATCCAACATTTAATGAAAATAAGTTTTGCGTTCATTCGTAGGTACTTCTATCTACACATTGTTAGCTATAAATTATAACTATTCTATAACGCTAATACCCTGTGACCCTGTATCCGTAGAGTGTTTTATGGATCTATGAAGCTGTGAACACATTTTTTATATACGGTAAATTTCGTTGGTAGTACTTTTCGGAGGCTATTGGATCGTTATCATTTCGCACGAGTACTTCATAGAGCAGTGGTTCCCAACCTTTTTGACACTACGGACCACTTAGAGAACTTTAGATACGTCACGGACCACCAAAACTTTAGACCTTATATTTCTTATAAACAAGAATCAATTTTTTTTTCACCATTTTAGATGAATTTAGATTATGAATAAATAAAAACCAATGAAATTCCGTATAGCAGGCTTATAATATTGTTTATAATTGATGAATTTTAAGTAAAAGTTTTATATTTATTTACAATTTAACGCAAATTACTATTATAAAAAAAATGTACACAATATTATTATATTTATTAAAGGTGAATTACAATTATAAAAACAATTTAATGTGATTTTTGGGCTTACATTTTCTTTACTAACAAAGACATTCTTGGGGGAATACTGCTCAAATCTACACGCATGTCTTTAATGGCGTCCAACCGATTTCTTTGTTCATTTCGAATGTAGAGCAGCCCGGAAAATCCTTGTTGAAAACATAACACATTGTCTACTACCGATAGTCTAATCATGCTGTACAAACAAGATTTGATTATCGGTTAAAATAATAATATAAGTGGCATTATGCAATTTAAATTTATAAATAACCGACGTGCTATACACGATTGTCGGTATTTGTGTCACGCTCCAGTGGAAAAAAAAAATGAAATATTATTAAATTTTGTAGGTATGGCTCGCGGACCACCATAAATTGCCTTGCGGACCACCGGTGGTCCGCGGACCATAGGTTGGGAACCTCTGTCATAGAGTAACCGCATGTTCCAATATTTGATAAGAGAGTACAGTGGTTCTCAAATTGCGAAAACATTGCTAGATACGCACAAGCACACGGTGTGAAGTCGACTAAACGGCGCGGCGTTAAAAACAAATATTTTAGATTTTAAGCGCGAATACAAATAGTAGACAATCCCGTTGACAATAATTTTTTTCACCGATGGACAGCTGTAGAAGTGTTATTTATGGTTGCTATACGGTTGGATAAGCTCATGTTGGGCCCGGTTCAAACGGACCGATCCTCTGGACCAGGCGCTCCCTGTCCCCGTCAAACGCCTCGCAGCGCATCAAAGTGTGGAGAGCGTCGTCATCCACCTCGTTCTCCTCACTGGGAAATCCGTGCCCCGTGAGCAGTTGAGTGAGGCGGTACGTCGTTGAACCGTGCGGTCTCGTAACGTCGGGGGGATGTGTGCACGAGTTAACGCTCCCCTCCGGCGCTTCCGTAGATTGGATCCGGCGCGCCCGGCTGGTCGCGAGGAGGATCTTCGTACGGAGTCCTGACGAGCGGGGTTCGTCGCCCTCTGTAGCCCCCAACTCGCACAGAGCGTCAAACGCCCTGCACCTGTGAGAGGCCAACAGATCGACGGGAGGCAGTCCCGCTACGATTAGCGCCGCCTCGTGCGAGACGGTCCTGTAGGCGCACACGCTCCGAAGAGCTGCACGCCGCTGGACGGCCGCCATAGCAGCGAGGCCCCGGGGGCATAGGGGCAGGGAGAAGGCCCACGTGGGAGCGCCGTACAGCGGCACGCTGTGCACGACGCTTACCAGTAGCCGCCTCCTGCGCTCCCGCGGCGCCGTCGGCCAGCGCCGGTTACTGAAGGCCACGACCGACGTCTTTTGGACGGCCAGCCGTAGTCCCAGGTCCCCGATGCCTTTCGAGACGATCGCCAGTGCGGCGTTGGCCCGATTTTGTGCGCCTTCCGCCGTGTCGCCCTCCACCCCGATCAGCGTATCGTCCGCGCAGCCGATAGTGATCGTGCCCCTCGGGAGGTGTAAACGGAGGACGGCGTCGTTCCAGAGGAGCGGTCCGAGAACGGATCCTTGAGGTATCCGGCAGGTTACCGGAGCCGTCTCGAGACCGGTCGACGGGTCGTTGCGTACGATCAGAACTCGGCCGCTCAGATACGACCCGATCATTCGTCTGATGTATGGCGGAAACCTCATGCGCGCCAGCGCGGCCGCGATTACCTCCCAGCTACCTCTAGCCCTCTCCCACCCTTTATATACGTCTCGGATCCGGAAATATCCAAAAAATTATTCTAGACAGTAGATGTAGAACTCTGAACTCGGGTGATGTTGGTCAGTGCGCCAATTTAATGAGGGCGAACTAATGAAAATTATAGAGATTTAAGAGCTAACTCGTCGTTAAAATCTCTACACGTACGTGTTTTTATAGCCCTAATCGTATCAAAGATTTATTTCTAACTTACACAATATGATGACGGAAGGAAAATTCGGAATCGAAAAAAAGAAACGCCCGGGTCTTTAATGACATCCTTGCGCGTTTAACTAGAATTAATTAACGAACAATCCAAAAATTACTCGTTTTTTGTTACTCGAGGTAACAGTACGTTTACCAATACTCAACAGCATATCATTATCTTTATACAACCAATAGTCAAGATTATTAAAATCATACTGAAGTTTTAACGCACCGTCAAGATATTCGACATTTTTTTTTTTTAATTTACATTTTAACGTCGTCCGCAAGTAAAAAACATTTCGAGTGTCTTGAAATTTGATTAATGTCATTGATGCCGAGGGAAAATAATACCAGTGACAAATGCGATCCTCTTTATATCCACAAAGGAAATGTTTCGTTAACGCCATAGGCTTTTTAAAAATCAGTGTAGGTATGTCAGTGGCGCAACCAAGGGGTGTCTGGACTCCCCCTTTCGAACAGTATTAACTGGACATTTTAACATTTTCATTGTTTAGCTTATACACAAAATTAATTATGCCTCAACATTTGACAATTACATGAATTATATGAGTTTTCTAACTATACGATATGCGTTTTTCAGTCAATAGATCGCCGGACACCAGTGGCGCATTCAGAAATACGTAACGATGTAGGGGTTTTGTTAGGCTGACACACCTCCCCCCATCGAAAAATCCTAGTTTCGTTACTGATGTTGGTGTATAACATCAAATTGAGTTTTGTTACTGAATGTGTCCATAATTAGTTGTTCGAATATACATAATTGAACGTTCCGGGCGAATATCTATGCAAATTACAATCGACAAATAGCGTGACGTATAAATCATTATAACAATATTATAACTTTCTAATATGAATGCAGTACTAATACTCAGGGAACGGATTTTAATGGGTTTATGTTTCGATCGAGTTTTCAATGGGTTTAACGCATTTTATGAATTTTTAATTGAAATATTACAGGATTGTAAATAAATAAAAATATAGTTCGTCAATTTACATACTATAACCAATACACACACATATATAATATACATTACTTTTTGTTTAAATTTTTTTTATTATTATTATTTTTTTTTGATAGCAAAGCGTAGTTTTACTTAAAAACAGCGACGACGTGGTGACCGTGTTCGTTATTCTTTAGTAATCGTACTGTAGAAGAATGCATTTTATTATAATGTACACATGATCGTTATTCCGAACTAACAAAATTAGTACACGCAGTAGTAATATATAAACACATTTAATACAAAAGTATAATAATTTAATTTCTAATTTTAATTTTAATTTGTTGAATTGTAAAGTAAAGCGTTAAGATAATAAATATTGTGAGTTTTGAATACAAATTAATATAATTGAACATTATTTTGAAACTTTTCTTTTTTCAGTAAATAGTTTATATTTTCGTTGAACTTTAATTTAAATTTGATTTGTTTCATTTGAATTACCCGAATAATAAACCATTTATTTGTGTACAGCAGTTATGTATTGTTGATTTTACTAGAAAACTAATACATTTTTTTTTTTTCTGGAAACAAAGAGCTACGGAAAGGACATTGTTTTATGTAATCCAAATTTACTTTATTTTATTATATTAAATCTTCTTTATGATTTGTATGATAATATAAAGGGGACAATATAAAAATTATGTAATATATATATATATATATATACGTATATGAAATGTTGGACTAAAGAGCAAAATGTAGAATTTTGTTATTTATGTAAATAATTACCATTCGTTTGATAATTTTCAGCCTGATTTACTTTATGATTTTCATTAACGTTTGTACACATTTTATTTAAACACATACTACAGTTTAGGTTAGGTTAGGTTCGATTTCTTTAACGACAGGTTTAGTATTCAACTGGTTACTAAATGCAGTAAACAACATTTAGTACGAAATCCGTGTATCCTTTAGAATAATCGTCTTCATGATTACTGTCAAAGAAATATGTTGACATCTGATTATTAATCACTAACCAGCAAAGTTTTATATGCTGACGAGAGCATTTCACAAGTAGGATTATTATTGCGGTAACATAAAGCTCGTAAGCCTCGACAAAGTTTTCTAACGAATCCTAATTAAAATGTTTTGGAAACATTGGAAACTCTGAAGTTTTAAATATATTTTGGAAACCTTAAAAAATATAAAATACCGATTAGTTATGCTACTTAAAACATAATTCAATTTGAACTGCTTACCAGCTTACATTTGATGGTTTTAATCCAATTATTTTTAAGTAAGTGATTGTGGAGTTGATGGATTGTCAGTAAAGGGATTTATAAAACGTCCTCGTCTTTAAAGAATTTGGCTACAATTGATACTTAATGAGGAAAGTTTATTTTTACTCTGGCCCGATAAATATACACACATTATTTAAAAACAGTATTCAAATTTAAAGTTATTATTGACAGAGTCGAACGACCTATCAAAAAATAAACAAAATGTGTCAGTGTTACTGGCTGTCGTCTCAAGACGATTTTCCGGGTGAATGTAATTTAACAAGATTAAATAAAATATTTATACTAAATGTAATATTTCTGTTTCAATTATTATTTAGCGCTTATTAAGTATTAATTGTATAGTCAATTTTACAAATGTCTGAAATTATTGTAATAGATTATTACGATTAAAACATTTCTAAAAAAAAAAAAAAAACTGAATTATACAAGAGATGAAAAATGTTAAGTAGTATTATTTTATAAATATTTGCTATATTAAAATCGTATACCGTATATATATAACAGATAACAATTAACCAAACATGGTATGTGGTATAACAGCGAAAACTTAAATTAGATTGACAAATTATTTACATGCATTTTTAACTGTTGTAATGATTAAAAAAAAACCATTATCTAAAATTTAAAAAAAAAAAAAAATTAACAATTAAAAACACTAAGAGCAACGGAGGGGGCAGGTATCCTTTTGGCACGCCTGAGGTTAGGTTATTGATATTTTCAGATAAGAATTTCAATTTTTTTATTATAGGTATGAATAGTATCCATCCTTAGCACGACTAGCACTAAATAAACACGCTAGCGAAATTGTTCTGCGCACATGGAACGTGCTCCAGATTTGGAATGAGCGATCGTAAAACTATGTGGGGTAAATAAAATGACTTGATAAAAAATGGTTTGTTTCGATCGTGGTAATTGCATAGCATATACTATGGTTAATGGCCGTTTCTTCAAAGTCTGGTTGGTCAAGTACGGTCATACAGAAAACCTAACCTAACCAGACATGTCTGTTTACATTTAGTCGTACCTAACGTCTATAACTATAAATTCCTTTAAATGAAATTTAGTTAAAATGTTAATGAAAAAATTTAATATTAACAAAATAATATTGAAATATTCTAATCAAGAATGTAGGAAAAGTACCATTAAATATTAATTACAAAATTACTATACCTAAACCCTAAAATTAATCAAACGTAAAAATGGCTTATACGAGTAGATGAATGCGTTTTTTTTTTAAACAGTGGTTTAAGTTATTACCAAATACGTAACACATTAAATATATACCGCGTATACCGTTATTTAAAATATATTATAAATATTATTTTTATAAAGATTAAAGTGCATCGATTTGTGTAGGTTTCTATCTATTATAATATATTAGAACTTAGAAAAACCCATTCATTTTTACGGTTATGTGTTGTGTTTTTGTTTGAACACGATAAAAAAAAAAAAACTATGTTATAATGGTGTTAAATATGTGATTTGCAAGTATGTTGGTATCGGATTATTATCACATGAAATAGAAATATGATACGAAAAACTGTAGTATACGTATAGTACAGACAATATTTTATATTTTCATATTAATGATATTTGTTAGTGACATTATTATATATTTTATATGCAAATATTTTAAGGGATAAAAGGCTGTGTGAACGTATTTTATTTTCTCTATAAAGGCAGTACTTATTCGGTAATTTGGAAGTATCTAGAAATATTTACGAGTTTAGAAAACTTTTCGAATAGACGATTTTGAAAAGATCATGTCAAGTCTATAACATACAACTTATATATCATTACAACTCGCATTTCGGAGATTAGATAATTATTTTTGACATCTCAGGTGAATTTGTCTAGTAAAATAGAGAGAAAAACCGTATACATAATGAAGAGAGTTATTAGTGTTTGCGTGGTTGAAGTGCCGGATCATTGTTGTGAGTAGAGATTGATAATTAGACGGAGTAAACGGGCAGATCCAAGCAGATGAACGAGTTTGAATAAATAAAAAAATTAAATAAAAAAAAAAGAAAAAAGGATAAGTAGTCATTTTGTGTAGGATATTGAATGAACACTTCAAGTCACTTGTATAATTAATTCAATATCAAAATATAATAATAATAAAAAAAAAAAAAAAAAACCGGTTGAAAACATTTCAATTGAATTAGTATTTGCCAGTAGAATAAAATATAGCGCAAATATCAAAATGCTCTTTATCTTGAAAAAATACGAGTGGTGAGTATGGTATAGTAAAAAAAAAAAAATTGTAAAAACACTCGAAAACGATAAAACCACTTTACGATCAAACAGACATACTTCGCCTTTGCTCTTTTCTCATGATAAGGACATCGTAAAATTTAACTCTTTCTTGGCGTTTGGTGCAGTGTGAAACGAACGATGTCAAAAAATACATACGGATAAGTACCCTTTGTTACTCACATACACAATGCACGTTATGATTCTAAATGTTGTTTGTGCCCCAACATTTTGTATTAATTTTATTTATTTTTCCCAATAGAATCAAAAATACGAAACTCTAAATATATAATCGTACATAAACATAAAGTACACAAATGTTGTGGCATGTATATAATAAAAATAATGCCACCTATAAAATATATTTGAGAATATAGTTTACTGAAAAAAATCCATTTTTATATTTATTTATTTATTTATTTTAATACCGGATAAAATTTATATCCACAAACAAAATTAAATTCATTAGCGATATAAAACGGTTATTATTATTATTTTTTTTTTATTCATTACACTTTTAAAAGTACCTAACGATGAAGTCCGGGGAAGAATACGGGGCTCGTTTTTTTCAAACTTTTTAAGACTTCAATAATAATAAAAACGCGATAATACAAATTATAAAATAAGTGACATATTTGAAAGTTTCACCGATGAACTAAACAGATTAGCTATACAGTCTACATTTTGATGCAGACATTTTTCGGATGTTAGATTGACAGTATGTTACACTCGTACACTAGACATTAACTGTGTATAATGCGCAATATCATATTTATTTTTTTAAAATGATTATCGTCATACTCTAACATAATTTCTGAGAGAAGCTTATTTCTGAACGCATTTTTTTAATGTTATGCAATTTTCAGGAAATGAATATTACATTTTATATTACGTTACAGACAGTATACGAAAGAATGACACTGTTAAAACTTAATTATATTGTGGCAGTTTAGATATCTATATTAAATATTATGTATTTTATGTAGAAAATGCCGGTAAGTTCTTTTGAGCAAACTATGAAATGCGTGTCAAGCGCAGGCAACGTGTTAATAATCATTTAATGAAAAATTGTATTAGTTTGTTTTATTTCGATTTGGTGGATACAATTGTAATAATTTGTATTTATTGAAAAATTGGACCGGCAGAATCGCATTAGATTTTTGTTTTTGTTTTTATTGGCCACTATTAAAAATACAGTTACAGGAGAGTACGTTTTATTATAATGGCAGCAACATGTTAGTCAATTGAACGGGATTAGACGTTTCAAATTGAAATTACCAATTATACACATGGTTTCGCATTAATTAACGATATCATATCTCTCGGTTTTCTTGTGCGACGTGATGATATTTTAATAATACGCTATCGTTTAAAGCTATTATTACGCATAGCCCCCCCCAGACACCGCCTACTCGTATTTAAGTTTTTTTTTTTCCCCTTTTTTTTTTTTTTTTTTCCCCGAGATCAGATAGATGTCGCTCTTCGAATAACGCGAAAATACGCGAGTGTTCTCGCATCCTATACGCCCGGCAGTCTGTCGCCACCGTCCTTTCTAAAAAGCCGGAAAACGTTCACTGCTGCTGCACCGCGCGTAATAAAAACGCTACGCGACTGGGCTTGTTGTTGAACATTTTTAACGAGGTTAGTACATTTTTTTTTTTTTTTTTTTTATTCTAAATGCCATTTCGCGATAACTATTGGAAATTCTGTGCATTATACACAAGGCGTATTGTGTAGGCAATTACCGTACTCGCGTGTATATTTATGTATCGCGGTATGTATTCGAATATTTGGGCGATTATTATAATTATTATTATAGTGGATGGTATTGGTCGTTTTAAAAAAAAAAAAGAAAAAAAAAGACGTTATTAATAACGTTTAATTTTTCAATACGGACAAAATATCGTTGACGAACTTCCGGACAATATTATCTAAAAAAAAAAATTCAACTTTTACTATTTTAAACATTTAATTTATAATGGGCATTTACAAACATATATTTAAAAATAACTGTCATAAATCGCACTATTGCGAAGGGCTGGCCACTGTTGTAGGTGGTAACTTAGGATATATATATATATATGTGTACTGTAATAGAGTAATTTATTTGTATCTGCACGCAACGATAAATAATTGCAAAACGAAAAACGATTCTGAGCGAAATTTGATTGAACATAATATGTGTTGAAAAATTCAAATTGGAAAACATATTAAATTGTAACTACGAAATACATATTTCTTGTCCGTGTTTCTATCAAATTTGAACATAAATTTGAACTTAAAACACCGATAAAAATAAATAACACGATTTGTGTCTACAGAGGAAAAAAAAAAAAAAAATTAAAAACTAGACAATTTCAAATAATTATTTGTAATAAAAAAAAAAAAACACCAGAATATTTTGAAAATTGCACCACATATAGAAAATGTTAATATAAGTAGTCGGAGAAAAGTTTCGATATTTACGATTATTTTTCATTGAAATACAAAAAAAAAAAAAAATCGAAATTAACAGACAAAATGCCGTGGATTTTACGATTTTCGTTAAAACATTAACTTCAAACACTTATAAAGAAATAAAAAAAAATAACGTTATTACCGATTTTCAATATTTTACAATAATGAAAACTTATGGTTACTCTTGTATCAAATTTTCGAGAATTTCGAGAACTCAATAAATGTATCGACATAAATCAAAAAAAAGAAAAACCTAACAAATCTAGTAAATCTTAAATAACAATAAATAATTCATTAATTGCCAGAATATTTTGATTAAATCTTTTGAAAATTTTTTATATAAGTAATCGGTCTCTAATATTATTTTTCACCGAATTACAACAAAAAAAAAAAAAAATAAAATTTATAATTACAGAAATCGTTTTGTGTTAATATACTAAATATTCCCGTTTTACGGCGTTTTTTCTTCATTACTACGAAAACGTCTAGACAAATCATAAAATAACCTTTCTAACGCACCAACTACTAGACGTAATTTGCTACCTTTAAATCGGTGACAGAATGGATAGTAAAATGTCGGTAGAAAAAACAGACAAAAAACCATACGTCGTAACAAAACCAATAATGGATTGCTTAGAATTAAAAAATATATGTTAAAAACTCTAAATTATTACAATTTTTGATATTTATAAACTAAAATATAATATTATTATGTCGTATAGCCACTTCGTGAAATTGATATTTTCATCATGAAAAGATGTCTACTTCATGGAAATATGATAATGGCTTTTCCATACTTTATGAAAAAGATACAAAAGTGTTTTACAAAATGGTCACTCGAATTTGGCGTCGAGTAATTTTCTTCACTTTGTGTTATGAAAGAAATTACTTACTGACTTTATAAACGTCGGTTTCCATCAGCCATGTAAAAATCGTGAAAAATGGATGAAAAATAAAAGACGAGCAAAGATGTTTGAATATATCTTAAAGTTTTTGCGAGATTGTTTTTTCATTTATTACTAAATTATTTGTATATTGAAATTTGAATACAAATTTCGTATTGTTTGAATGTATATCGGAACAATCGGATTGGCATTTTCAAGGTGATTAAGAATTATTTTTCATTATACAAAATACACGTATTAATACTCCGTAAATGTATTCATCTGAGTTTCATTAGGAATAATTTAATTTCTCATATCTATATTAATATTAGAGCACGGGTTTGTGACGATTTTCGCTATTCAGGACTTCCAGTAAGTTTTATTAGCTAGGCTGCTTGTCGCACTTTAAAAACATTAAAATTGCCATATTGTTTTTAGTGTACATTTATATATGATATAATCAAAACCATATGATTATGATATTTTTGAATATAATTATAAATAGTTAAAAAAAAAATGATTTACAGCCATGTATTTATCGTGTCATTTATTCGTTCAAAAGATAGAAAACGAACCGCGTAGACTGATAGTTATATTTACTTCGGTGACGTATTTATATGAGATTGCAATTTGTATGCAATTGTTGACTTATCGACTATTTTACTTTTTTTCATTTAATAGAGATTTAGTTAAAACCCGATGTGGATTTTAGTTTATAGAGTTAATTTTATTAAATTCAATATATGTATAGAATAATATTAACACATACAAAGTGCCTTATAGAGTTGTTTTTTTTTTTTTTTTATAATCGAGTCAGAAAAGCGGGTTTTTTAAAATGTTTTTTGGTGGTATTTGTATTCGTAAAATACTATACATATTTACGTATTGTATAAAATCAATTGCGCGGACAGTAGTTGTCATTAATACTTTATTAAAGTTATATTATCTATAAACTAATGTAGTTATTAACGATGCAATTCCTTTAAAAGTTTATTGGTAGAGACAATAGTTTTAATAACTGGATATTACCGTTACAATTGTTGTTTAGATAGAAATTATTGTAATACTATTTCCCACCATAAATCCCTTGATTATTATACTTACTAGGGTTGTGGACGAGCACGGTGGAAAATATCAGTCCTCGTAATATAGCCATACAAGGTATAACTTAATCGATATTCTTTATGGACCGTTTAACACAACCACACCTATTAGGGGCGTTATAACGTAGTCAGATTGTACTAAATCAGTCACAAATAATTAATATAAATAAATATTGTGAGAATTTTCGTAAAATGTATACACGCTTTTTTTTTATTTACAAAAAAAAACCTCTATTTTGAATAGACACATAATAATAGAGAGAGAGAGAGAGAGATTTAACGGTTTGAAGTATTGACAGTTTGAACTGTATTTATTTATTATCGTCGTTAAAAAGATGGACAGTATAATACAATATTTAAATTGGGTACCTACAAATACACGGTTCGAATACACATTTTTTCGTATACAAATCTAATCTATTTTAAAATATTTAGTTTTTGTATTAATACAAATATTTGTTGTTAATCCTCCACCCCACCCACATACACACACACACACATATCGGTATTACAAAAAAAAAAAAAATTGTCCAATGTTTGTTAATTACTTTTAATATTATTTATGTAAATAATATAACGGTATAGTATTTATACTAGACACAACTCCGGCATATTTAATATACATTTTACTATTATAAACCGGAATAACTGTTTAACCGTTTAATCTGCAATGAAAATGTAAATTATTTTAAGAATCCGTAGATTTATTCTTGACGTCCCCCCCTTATGTGCTGTACGTACGCATTTGAAAGTTTTAATTGCAGTCGTGCATAAGACGAGTAGTACGGGGTGTACGAGATTTAGATTTTGTATACATGTCCGTGCAGATACTTGGATACTTATAATACGTATTCTGATTTCGTTGTTCAAACTTAAATCTATTTACGAAAACTACGTAAGTGTATAATCTCAAGAGATGTTCGTTTACGTTCCGCAGATCTTAATATTCATTCGGAAATGTATACAGTATTATTTTTGGGGTAAGAATTTATCACGAATATCCGTGTAAACCTGCCCGGAATATAACCTACGGCAAACACGAGCAATAAATATTGTCGGATAGATCCTTTTTGTCGTGCTGAAATTTATAGCTGAAATATATATTTATTACATTTCGGATGCTCCAATCCCCGTATAAGCAATAGCCAATACATATACGATTTATAACTTTTCGAGCGTTTATTATCTTCGCCTATATAATATAGGCTATAGGAATATTCTTATTAGTATTGGCTAATGAATTAATGTATTTTATTCAATACTATTTTGTTTCATTCTATAGAAATACAATATATAATGTATTATTGGTTTTACTATGATGTGTGCTTTTTTTTTCCGCCTGTGAACAACTTCTCTACCGGGAATCTTGAAATCTTGCTTAAAAAAAAAAAAAAAAAAACGACAAGAGAGGTTTTTGTAGCATTTTGGATCTAGTTGAAGCTTTGTAAGGTAATTTTATGATTTTTCTTGTGGTTTCCCTAATAGTAGAGATAGGACCCAGAAACAACGGGAATATTTTCGATTTTAGTTTAAAAAAAGTAATCGTAGTAATCGTTGAAATGTTAAATTTCCATTTCATTTAAAATTTTTAGCTGTTTTTAATTTTGAAGTTTTTATATAGATTTTTTTTTGGTTTAATGTGGATACAATTTTTTTCGATTCTTTAACATTTTCGAAAATTTGTCATGAGGTTCATCATGGGTTGGTTCATATGGCCATATAAAAATTCGTACGCATATATATTTATATATATATTTTTTTTAAAACGTTTGAAGTTCAGATTTTGACGGAAATCGTAAAAATTACAGCATTTTGCGTTATTTGGCGATTTATTTTTTGGCGAAAAAAAAAAAAAACACGGAAAATTGTAATTTATTTTGTAGTTTAATTAAAACATTTTTTTTTTTCTTTCTGAATTTTGACAGATATAAATTTCCTGTCTACATCATACCTTTTCAACTTCCCGGCTATAACGGGGGGGGGCTCACCTATAAGCGGTAATTTGTTTTTTTTTTTTTTTTTTATATTCGGAAGAGTTTTATACGAATTGACCGCGAAAGTCGTTTTTAATTCTAAGTTCGATAGGTGCCCACATTTGTGGCAATATTATACGATATTTATGTAAAACACACATATTATTGTTTTAACGGGACGTTTTGATGTGACGTCGGAAAGATAAAACCACAATATCGTTTTCCGTATAATAGTGCGGGCTGTTAATCTATGGTTCGTGGACTACCCCAAATTCCCGAGGGATCAGCACTGCAAAAGGTCCACGGGGGCTGGCCGGTCCGTTTGGGATTTCGTTTTCATTCCGTTTAACTATTTTACATAATAATATAAATGCAACTGACCCCCAACCAAAATAAATCGTACGAGTTAGTTTCCACGCAGTGTGCCCACTCAAGTGTTTGTATGGACTCGTGTAAATACAAAATTATGCGTTCATAATCTTAAATCGACACGTAGGCACAGTTTTAAATGCTCGCCGCACCGTTTTGGCCTATTCGGGTTCGCACGAAAATTCAGTATAAAAAAAAATGTAGTTTTATTATTTATTTTTTGTCGCGTCAGTCAACTGCCGTAACTCATAAAACGCGGCTTAGTCCCCGAGTAAAATAACTAAAAATATTATAATAAACCAACACAATACATGTTTTATATGAATGGTATAACGTAAAGTTATACAGATATTAATTTAAAAATATGTCAACGGGGGTTATGCCGCGAAGAGTAAAATATGAACTGCAAAACGTACGACTTATAAGGCCGGGCTCTCCACCTGCATATTTTATTGTTATGATTATAATTACTATTATAAAATGCGTTTAGTTTTTTTTTTTTACATTTAGGAAAAGTTTAAAAAAAAAAATTCCGTTGTTAATACAACGTTAATGTTAATACGCCATATTGAATACGTACGTATACAAATTTTTATGTTGAAGGCTGAGTTTTTATTTTACAATTACTCGGCCAGTTTATTTTTATCCCTGGCCGTGGTGTCCTTCGACGTTTTGACGCTTTATGTTTTTATATCCAGGCCGTAGACCTAGGCGTTTGTTTTCTTGGTACCCATATTTTTAAATGGATTTTAGAGTTATATAGCCGTTTTGTGCCAGAGGCATTCATAGAAATATTTAAATGTAGGAGGGATGAAAAAAAAAAAAAAAAAAAAAAATGTTTACAGAACAGGCTGCGGGGCCTCTGAGCCGCAATAATAGTATTCGTTATTATAATTTAAAGGATACAAATTATATTATTCGTACCGACGAGATTATTTTATTTATTATTATTTGTTTTTTAATTTTTAAAAGTCTCGACGGATTTGTTTCGGTGTGTTTAGGCGTAGGATAATTTTCTATGTTCTGAACATAAATCCTTTTACTTTAATTTGTAAAAACGAGTTCGCGATAAAACAATCACACGAAAATATAATCAAAAAATAAACTCACATTCGTATTTATAATGGGCTCAGCCAGGGGGTTTTTTTTTTCTGTGCGACAACGTCGTTTTGTTTTTTGGCCTATATTATTATCTCTTCCCCGGGGTTTCCATTTACAATCGTCTCATATTTTTGCCGACATTCTCGACAATTTCATCATTTATACGATATTATAATATTGTCTGTCCGTACGAAATCCCGTGCATTCGTCGGTTTGTCCTGACGTCGGTTAGGTTAAACCTCACGGTTTCCCGGACGGGCGACGTTTGAACGTTATAATAACTTATAATATTCTCTCGTACCGAATTTTCAATCGATATTATTATATACGCTTAGAGTTTATTATCCGCCCCAACAAACCCGAACTGGGCACGTAATATCCGCGGTCGGGTTTCCTGTGTTCCGAGCCCGAAAAGATTCCGGATCGGCCGGACTGCTGACGACGGTGGTCGGGTGCCTATATAGGGGAAACGGACGTCCGCGTTAAATTGCCCGAACCGACCGAAGACGCCGGAAAACGAGTCGTAAATAACATTTTGTTATTAATATACAACACACTGTATGTGCGTTTAGGGTTTTTTAACGGGTCTTCGGCACACAGGTTTTGGCGACGATTGCGAACCCGAACACGCGGGCACATTGACGTCTCGTCCAAAACGATGTTCCGAGGCCTGATACGAACACATCTCCAGCACTTCACCTATAGGAAAACAAAATGTTAGAATTCCAATAAAACGCGCCAAATTATTGGAATACTACAATCATAGACTATTTTTATATCCTGATACATTAATGTGTCCTAATGTTTAATAATTCGGGTGTTTTCAAAAATAAAAATTTTGTTTCCTTACAAAGTTATTCAAGGAAAAGTTATTTTCCAAATTATTGTATTTCAGTTTATTATTTTCTTTATCTTTACTGCTGTAAAAATAATTTATCAATAATTTCCAAAACAATTACTATGCAGACACGCGAATAATATAAAATAAAATACTCAAACTGTGACCATGTCAGTGGCGTGATTTTTTCAAGGGCATACCCAGAACAATAACACAAAACCATTATTACCGTGCTCATTGAAAAAATAGGTATAGTTTTACATGTTATAGAGTTAAAATAAACGAATATATTTTCCGTACGTTTTCAATGCGACTCATACATTTGTTACTACTCGAACTTTGAATGAAAAATACACAACCTTTGTACTAATAATAAAATAACAAACGGATATTACGATTTACAAATAAATTAGTTTTAATTTTATTTTACGTACTCGTGCAATTTTAACAATTTTATCAGTGTCGTAAACGAAAAATAATACGACAAAACAAATATGATGATAACCGTTATACAACATCGCAATATTAATACCATCGTTAAAAATTATTCTATTATATTTCATTATAACACAATACCAAGAGTAGGGGGGGGGTGGTGGTGAGTTTACACCCTTGGTCTTTCCACTGGCTTATGTAGTAGATATTATGATTTATCCGGAGAAAATATTAAATTGCCATCTTTGATTTATTGGATTTATTAATATTCCATGTACTACCTGATGTGACTGGACTGAACATGAATATTATAAGAAAAATATATATATTTATAAGTTTTTTCCTTTTAGTCGTAGGTGATGCGAATATCCGATGTACGTAATATAAGAGCTGTCGAGCTGCAGTCCTATGATAATACATGGTTCTTTATTCACTGGCCCGTACAATATTCTACGAAAATCTGTGAGGTGGCTAGGGATTTTTTTTTTTTTTTTTTCATAACCGCGTCTTCTGTGAAATTTTGAGCGCGTCAAGGGTGGACCCAGATGGGGGGGAGGCACTGGGGACTAGTGTCACTCCCGTTAAAAAACGAAAAAAAAAAAGTAAAGAAAGAACTTTCCTTCCTATGGTTTAATACGTACCATATATAATTTCCATTGTTATATTATATTAAATTATACAAGCACAACCTAAGTCAAACGTTTAGGAGGGCTAAAGCAGGAAATCATTTTTTTTTTTTTGGGGGGGGGGGCGCTAAGCAGTCTTAGCCCGCTGTATATACCCTCGTAATATAAATTGAAAAACTTAAACGATCGTAATCAAGTTGGTTAATATTCGAATTAATCTTGTTATTATTGGCATTTTTTTTTCGTGGAGGGGTTTGCAGTATTTCTCAATTATTCCTACACCTTATCTCATCTACAGCACTACCGCATTATTCCGGTCTACAATCCCCGACTGTAAAGTGTAATAAATTACGGAGAAGAATATTCCAGGATGAATTTATGATGATTATTTCATTCAATTAAAACTAGTTGATAATAATATACGCATGCGTGAAAACTTTAAAACTACTTGAATGCAGATTTAATTATTATACTCGTATAATTATTGTTAAAATGTATTCATATATTCTTGGTCGTATGCATCGTGCCGATTAATTGATTAATTTGTATTGCTAAAATGAATAATCAAATGTTCAAAAACCAGTGATGTTTTATTTAATTTCAGAAACACTTTTTAAGGTACATAATTACCTAATAATCATGTTCTTAAAACGTTATGAACATTCTAGACAGATATCCAATTGAACACGCAGGTGGTACCATTAGAACGGTTATTTTCCAAATTACTCCCCAGTACACTGTGCCCAGCGAGCAAAACAAAAATCAGTGAACATAAAATAATATACAATTAATCTACTATTATATTTTTCAAAACTGTGATCTATCAACCCTATTAAAACGATCAAACTTTAGTAAAATACATTTAAATAATTTTTTTTTTTTTTTTATCGTAGCAGATAATAAATGTTCTCTTAAAACACACGGGGTAGGGTTTCAATCGTCCATCATTATTGAATATATTCAACTAATATTATAATAATACGTTGTTAAATTAATAATATCAAACAAGCGTAGGGGTAGTAGTAATTATAATATACCGACGTATTTTATAGCTAATCGATTGGTATTTATGTAACCTAAATTCTCGTACATTGTACCTCTGGCCACAAGCAAACCGAACGCTTTGATGTAAACGTAATTGAGATTATCATGTTTA
Source organism: Tuberolachnus salignus (assembly GCA_956483605.1). NCBI lineage: Eukaryota > Metazoa > Arthropoda > Insecta > Hemiptera > Aphididae > Tuberolachnus > Tuberolachnus salignus. The sequence goes on along the minus strand of OY101429.1, from coordinate 1,582,753 downwards.
GTGCAGTGACTAACTAAATTGACGCCCGGTGCACTAGATAATTAGATAAGATTAAATTTATAGATTTTTAACATCTCCTCCCGCCCTCCGAAAAAAATATATACCCGACATAGCGTGTTTTAGATTATGAGCTTAGCAAGGAATGTATTGGTTTCACTCTATGATGTGTGTGTGTTTTTTCCCCTCCGTTCAAGTGTAGCATCTATTTTGAATTCACGTTGATCTAGTCGGTGCATTACATTTTCTTGATTTTCGTTGTAGTTTTTATAATAATTAGAAAAACCAGGGTAGAAAAACGTAAAAAAATCGGGAAAATGTACAGCATTGGTTGTTATTATTTCTGATTTTTTTTTTTTTTTGTTGTAACTAGGTTAAAAACAATCGTGAAGACACATGATTTACACAGTACATTAATATTAGGTCTTTTTAGGCGTGTACACATTTTTAAAACAAACGCCTATATTAATTTTAAAGAAAAACCAAATTAAAACAAAAAAAGTACATTAGAAAATATTAGTGGTGGTTATTATTGCCATAAATAATAATTCCATGTCTTTAGCGATGACCGATAATATTAATTATTATTTTTTAGACCCACGGTTATGCCATAGAGTTTATGGGTTATTGGGATATGACCAAGGTTAGGTTAGATAAACTAGCTGATAGAGCTGATAGATGTCAATATGTATTTTTTTAATTTACAATAACTATTGATAATGAAATAATTCAAATAATCAATAAATTATTATGATATTCGGTATCTCGTATTCATGTGCACTTTGATGGAAATACAACAAAGATATAATGGATTTTCAGTGGTTTTTTATCCAATACTTATTACGTTTTAAATTCTTGAATAATTTCCCTTTCCATTTTGTGTATTGTCCCTGTTTTTTCCCCGTACAGTGTTATAATTTATACACAAAACTTGTTATAGAGATTTTTTGGTCTTTAGACTACCGGTATTTGCTGTAATAGGTATTTTTTCTTGTAGAATATGCCTGTTTTGGCTGTGATATTCTGTTCTTTATGTACGACTCGCTTATCCCATTTTATGTAATTTTATTTCCTAATTACGTAGAACATTTTACTGTTATCAACTTTTCCTTTTCAATTATTACGTATGAATTCAGCGGTTGTTCGCTGCATATTACAGTAGCATATTACTCGCTGTAGTATTGCAGTTATATTCCTGTTAATTTTCATGTTTTATTCTACAAAGCTATTGACACGTATTCACTGTTATACTTATGAACAATTTTTATTTTTATGATATATAATAATAATATATTCAATGCATACTTTCTTCAGAACTAATTTCAAATAATATGTCGGTATAGCTTTGTAGTGAATTAGAATAAAACCAGTCTTGCAAAGTTTATTAAATTAAATTGTCGAGACGAGTATAGGATATACTTATACATTATATATATATATAACAAAGGACACCACAAGTAACCACAAAGAACGTACAGTAAATAATTTCGGTGAGCCATACACGGAGTGTATTACATCTAAGGTATATAATATGCATAACTATAATAAAATCAAAAAAATATTTTAGAGATTTAAACCAAATAAAATATTAAAAATAAAATAAATGTTATATATATATATATATATATATATATATGCAATATAAATGTGAAGTCAAAGAACGAAATAAAGCCTGGAGTGCTCGAATTGGAAAAATAAAAAAAAGGGACAATAAGACTAAACAAAATTAGCGTTCGTTGCAATTATTGAACTCGACCTAACCAGTGGGAAACCCACGCCCCTTAACACCGCGTTTCAAACATAGGTAATTCAGTACTCGATTATTTACAAAAAATAACTCAATTAACAATACTCCTGCTAGCTAAGGTTTTGCTTGCATATTTATTTATTTTGTTTGTTAAAAAATTGTTCCTTATTTTCGTAAAAAAAATAATATAATGTTTAAATTTTGGATAAATTACTTACTTTAATATCTCACAAGGCAAAAGTGCAATACAAATCAAATAATACATATTAATAATAATAATTTATGCCTGAACTATAAATATTAAATTCTAGAAAAGAATATTTACTATATATTCATGTTTTTTTTTGAAAATATCATTTGTAAAAAAAAATACGTACCGTATTACAATAGAAATAATCAGTAAGGGGACATAAAAAATAAAAAAATAAAAAAAAATAAATAATAAATTAGTAGATGATCTCCGTCTCCCTGCGTCTTCCAATTCAAACACTGATATAGATTGTGTGTATATTTTTTTACATTTATTAATTATTTTTTTTAAAAATATTTTTATTTTATTTCAATTACATAGTTTAATAGTTTTGAGTCTGAAAACAACAATTATTATCAAATCGTGTTAATTATAATATTGATAATTGAATAAATATGTAACTGTTATAACACTCTTATATTTTATTTTCATATTTAATTCGTTTTATTAGCTATTTTTATTATTTATCTATTTATGCCGTTATTTTTATTATTAGTTCCTTATCAGTTATCATGTTTTATTTGGATAAAGAATTTTGCCGTGATATATGTTTTAACCTACGTACATTTTTATTTTTTCTACGGTTGTTCGCATAATTTCTGAACATTTTAAAGGAAAAATCGGGGCAATTCCCACAGGACATCCATCGTTATAAATGTGTTTTTGCACATACACAACATGCCAGTAACTTTTGTATAGCAGAAAGAAAAAGCATGTGATTGTGAATAAATTATGCAATTTTTTTTTTTAGGTACTTTAAATAAAGAATTTTGTATTTCTATATCACGAGGACATATCATATATATTTCAAAAAAAAATATATTTTACAAATGACTTATTTTATTTTATGAGAATTAAAATTGTTTTTTAACAAAAGACTCACTATACTTATACAAATAAGTCGATTAAAATTTTGTTTTTTATAGATGATTTATAGTCGATTTCGTTTGTAATTTATTAACTTCAGTATTGAAAAATGTTTTAAATAAAAATTGTAAAATTTTTAAAATCTTCTTTAGATGCTGAATATAATTGGTACCTATATTATATTTTTTAGAAAGTTTATTTGTTTCAAATTGTACAATACCGTGAACATTTATTGTTCGAAATATCGTATCGATATATTTTTTAACTGTCCAAATACACTAAAAAGTTGTCTTTACATCCGATGGGTAGCTTAGTAGACGTCCGCAACATTTGCACAGTCCTGATAAATGATCTAAAAATAAGTCTTGAATGCTTAACTCTTCTAACTCTTTTTCTTTCCTAACCATTATTTAACATTTATTCAACGTGCGGTTTTCAATATTGTTCGAATTATACTGGTGGAATCGTCTTTTACTGATTGAAAGTATGTTATAATTATTTTTACAGCGTGTTTTTGAAATTAATAAAAAAATCATGCTGTTAACTAGGCATATTAGATGTCGATAATGATGATTATCAATATGTTTATTCAGTTGATAGTATAGGAAATTGTCAACCGTCAACCATAGGTGATGGTCGATTGATTTCATAATTTTAGCATCGCCCCAAGTTTTAGGCTGAACGTGCTTAGGGACGCTAAGCACTACCATGTTTCAAATTAGCACCCCCAGATTCCTCGAGTAATTAATTTCAATATTCCACAAATCACCAACTGTATATTGTGGTTTTGGTTATAATTTTGATTTAAATTTATTTTTTTTATGCTTATGTTTACTTATCTATATATTATTATGTTGAATAAATAAATTTAATAAAGAGTATTATTGAAATTATTAAAAGAATACGTAGTATGACGAGGGAGGGGTTTCTCCCCCTACGGCCTTTGCCCAATAAATTATTCTAGCACTTCCATCTTCTTCCATTCAGTATATCTCACCTAATGTGCGTCTAATATGACTAGACGTGGACGGATTCCGAAAAACGAATTCCGTACCTACTCGCTGAAGTTAAAACGTTCTACGAGAGAGTACTCTCGTAAATAATGCTCAAAATTTATTTAATAATCAGTTATAGGCAAATGGTAAGGTATACATCGCAAATATAAAAAATGTCCAATAACAAATTATCTATTAGAAAAATGAAATATTTGGCTTTTTTTTTTAATAAATTAATAATTTGACCGCATTGACTAAAACGATAAAATAACCACCTGGGCACCTAATTCTTAATACTAAAAAATAAAAACACAATAAAACACTACTCCTATATAACTGAGAATGTAAAAACTATTTATAAAGTTCGATAAATAATTTATTACGTGTGTGATTTTTTCAAACCAAATTTTATATTTTAAACCGTGTAATTTTTTTAATTTAAAAAATACGTTGATTGTATTAATACTTACTAATTAATTTTCCGAAGTACGACGTTTGTCTTTCTATTTCTTAAAAAAACGATCTCATTACTCTTCGTAAATTGATTTATGACCGTATAAATGGTTACTAATGTAAATAGTTCGGTATTGAAATAATTAATAATAATTTTTTTTCACTTGAGCTTCTGCTCCTTATTAAAGTATATTCACAGTATCTGTTAACAAAAATTGATGGATGTTTTCACTCCACTTGTTTATTACCATTGGGATTTTTTATCATTAATATAAAACTGAACACCTATGTCTTTAATTAATTGATATACGGAATTATATTTTTTTGGATTTATTCAAATTATTTACTATAAATTAAAAATGGATGAATTTGATAAAAGTCGCGACACAAATGAAAAATATTTTATTTAGGTTTAATATAATTATTATGAATTTCGTTGGACCGTAAACATATTTAAAGGTAAAGGACCTATAGATATGGAATACAGTTATAGTAAAAAAAAAGAAAAAAAAAAACTCGGTAATGGAATTTATTTGAATAATTATTTTAATTAATTGAAATTGTACTACCGTGAAGGTGATGAAATATTTGTCTTAACACTTTCAGTGTCACTGGTACATCCGTACATCCTTGATATATACAATTCACGGGTACTGTACGCGTTTGATCTTAATTCATTAGTGAAATCATTATTTTATTTAAAACTAGAGTTGATTAGTAGCCGTTGATACGAATAATATAGTGTATTTAATAATAATATCTATTTTAAACAATTTTTTTTCTAAAAAAAAAAAAAAAAATATATATAGTTTCATTAGGGGTTATGTCGATGTATCTTTTCACTGCAACGTTAGACATAAACGTTGGTATTTTCCTCATCAGTAAATGGTTAAAGTACACGCAAAGGCCGGATAGTAATTACTTTTTATAACATATGGACAAAAGTACATAATTATGAACAATATGAAGGGAGATCTCAAAGAAAACGTCGATGTTGGTAGGGCATGCAAGGCGGAACTGCGGAAGCGATGGTCTTTATTAAGGTCAATCATCAAAGCCTAACCCAATCCAACGGTAAACGACCACACTAGGAAGACCGTGAATACTCTGGCAGGCCTATTTTAAACACTCATACTGTATGCAGGACAATCCTACATTTAAACACACAAACCTTATAATATTATAGTTGACAGAACTACGAAAAAACACATGTTTACATTTCTTTACTTATTGTTAATTTTATAACGTTTTATTTTATCGTTTTAACATATCTGCGACTAGTTTTTTATACGATTTAGGACAATGATCGTGTTCGTTAATTGTATATAAAACTAGGCTGACCCGTCGCGCGTCGCCCCGATCACAGACCGGAGGAAATTCAATACACACTGTTGTTTTAATTGAACTTAAAAAAAACAAAAAGGTATTTATTCGTGCGCGTACACGAATAAATCAGAAGGTTTTCCGACGCGTAAGCTGGTCACATTTAGTTGTCCACGTGAGAAGCACGGATTCTGCAAATCTAGCTCACACACATACAGCGATTGCCCTTGTGCTTTGTTGATGGTCATTACAAAACCTAGTCACACCGGAAACTGCAAACATTTGAATTCAAATGGCATTATATGCCATCATATGCATCATAATGTTGGGATCATTGGAACATCTTCCCCATTGAATTTTCTATTCAAAATTGTAGCCTTCAATGACGTTGTTCGTTATATATTTTTTTGTTTTTTTTTTTTTTTACCGAAAGTCTTGTACCGTTGCAAAGCCGTGGCTGATTGATGTTTCCCGTTGGTCAATTGTTTCATTCGAACGGGTTTGAGTGAGAGAAGAACGTGCTCGAGCTGTTTGTATTCGAACAGATTCTAATCTTTCTCGCCCGTCACAAACCCAATCTAATAATAATAACAACCGTTTATATTTTTCATCCGTGTCGCCAAGGAAACCAGTGATGCCATTTGCCATTTGCCCTTTAGAAATAACGTTTATTTCAATATTATTTAAACGTAATGTTGACTGTAAATTTTCAAAAAATTAATTTAAAAATAAATAACTCATCGTCTTATCCTCTGGAATATTCTATTCTCTTTAAAAATAGTTATATTCCGGTTACCTATAAACATTTTACCATTTTTCTTTTTATGTAAGTCTTATTATTTTAAATTCTGAGCAAAGTAAGATTATATTGGTTTTACTATTTTTTTTTTCTTTCTGCAACCAACTTTTCTATCATACATCCTGCTGCAATTTTCAAGTGTAACACCTTTTCTGAAAGTATTTTGGATTTAGTTAGTTTGTAGTTTTCTTAATAATTGAGAAAAAAAACGTAGGGAATACGGGAAAATTTATGGCAATAATGGTTTCATTATTTTCGGTTTTTTTTTTCATGTAACTAGGTTAAAAATAATCGTTTAGACAGGAAATTTTTATAGAATATTAGTTTTATTATTTTATAAGCGCGGACTATTTATAGATTATTAAATTTTAAGTTTATCGATTTATTTTCAGTTATTGTTTGGTTTTATGTGGATAAAATTAGTTTGGTCAAACAGAAATGCATGAAAATTTAAACAAAAAGTTTATTATAAATTGTACTTGATGGTGAAAAAGAAAAAAGTTGAGCGTATTTTAACAATCTATTTTTCTAAGCTTTTAAAGTGAAAATCGTACCAAATACGGCATTAGGTAGCCTATTGGTTGAAGAATTAAAACTAATAGAATGACATAATAATATATAATTAAAATAACGAAGTATAATATACACATTTTTTTTTTTTTAGCATGTCTACTTGATAATATTATGCATTTGTTATTTTGTTCTTAGGTTAGGCGATTACTTTTAAATTTAGTTGGTGCGTGTCTAAACTTGTTAACCAAAAATATAATATGTCTTTACGTTCATTGCGTATACGGCGCATGTATCTTAATAATCTCATCTCGTTTTATGATATCGCTGGTATCAAATGTTTTTTTAGTATATCTAATACCATAGATGGTAATGCATTTTCTTGTCTTTTTCCCCGACACAGCGCGTTTAACTATTTTAGATTAAAAGTAAGTACTTTTATTCGCGAATTTGCGCAAACATTTAAGTGGGTAAATATACTTTTACAATAGACATATATTTTTACATGGTCCGACTAACGAGTACTAGGAACAGGATTTACGTATACGCGATTGCGTGTTTTTTCTCCAAGCCAAACGAGTACCCGGTGTCCCTAACGTCCATTTTGGAGTAAAACAGAACGATTTTTTTACACGTTTTGTTGTACGAAAGCGTATTCACAACATAGACCTAACTATAGTATTCTCAACGAAAATGTTTCCTAAGAAAACTAAACAACATGCAGTTATCGCTGTAACATAACAATACGAGCTCATTTCACCCTTAGGCGGGTAGGCAACACACAAACGTTGTCGAAGCAAATAAATTTACTGTCGCGTCGTATATAAATATGATTTAAAAAAAAAAATAAATAAATAAATATATATATATATATATATTATACCGTATTTTGAATATAGTTACTTTTGAAAATTTACATAATACATAATATATTATACACGTACATGAAGGGGGGAATGAGGGGATATATGGAGGGACAACCCCACTTTTCTTTAATATATTATACAATAATATAATAATATTTATTACGTGATACGTACATTTTCGAAAGTGGCTATATTCAAAATATTCGCACGCCTATATTTTACCAGAAATATTATATGTATAGAATGTGAATATAAGGAAATTTAAATTTATTATTTTTGAATGATATGCACGATATTGTATGATTATATGATTCCGAAAAACGTCTGTTCAGAGTATTGCAATTTCAATAAATGTCTGTGTTGTAAATATTGTAATTTCTTAAAATATTTGTATACAAAAAAAAAAAAAAAAAACCACTCGTAATAAGACATAAAAAATAATTTTAATTGTTAAAATCAACGTAATGACGGGTTATACTAGAAAATATATGTATAAAATAAATATAAATCATTTATTATTCCATATTAAACAACAATATTATTGTATAACAAAAAAAAAAAAAATAAAAAAATAAAAAAAATATAAAAATGTGCCTTGGTTAATAGTTTTCAAGCGTTTATATATTGGAAATATTCCCGTTGTTTTCCCTGGTTATTCGACATTGTTGATAAAACTACAAAATTAAGATCAAAAAAAAAACTGCCTTCACGATGCATCAATTGGACAAAACGCTATTGATAGTTGGAGTAGGATATCTGGTCAAAAATTTGTTTACAGGTATAGAATCACACACATATACGGACATATACTCATGTATATGTTTAAAAAATCATCCTTGCAGTACTCGTAACTAATATCGTGTGGCATATTTTTTTCCTGCTTTGTCGTCATGCCCAGGCGGTAATCCTATTATGAACATCCCAGCCGACGCACAACACCGCGCACCGTGATGTTACCAAAACGATGCATTAATAACAATGATACAATAATTACCGGGTTTATTAAAATAGTAAATAAATAATAACGTAATATTATTCTATGTCGCGTATGTGTCGTGTACATAAGATCCGGTCACAGTATGTTTCAGGCTGTTTGGAAAATTCTCATTTCCAGTCCGGCCATTCCCAGTCAGCTGCGCCTGAGTTTAATTTTTCCGCATCGTCTGTAACCGTAATGTCTGACCGTCTTAATTTCGGCAGTCTCGGTGGTCAAATTCCCGTGCGGGGTCCTTTTCAAATTCCACATACTTCCCGCGACCGCGTTTTCCTTCAATATTTTTAAATAATATATTTATATAAAATATTTTGCACGTTAATATTAATAGTCGTTAAAAAAAAACCAGTGTTAATTCTGGGCATATGCCTTGCCGGAAATGTGTTTAACGAGTCGACCGTTTCGTGCGTCATGTTTTCGTAAAAAAATCCCTGCCCCGTCCACCGGGCCAGTCCGTTTCTACCCATAGATGCCAATAAAAATTATTTATTAATAGGGCTCGGATTTTGTAGCGAAATAAATCCTTAAAAAAGTATTTTAAGTAGCCAAAAAAAGCAAAAAAAAAAAGAAGCTTTTATTAAATTTAATTCTAAAAAAAAAATACATTTAAATTACACATTAAAATAAATATTAAAAAGGGAATTTACTATCATTTGTTTGGTTAAAACTCATCCTATTTGGGTGCTAATATATTTTTTATATATAGAAAATGACCTTTCCATATCAACTGAAGTAATTGGTGCATATTTCGTATAAACTAAATCATTTAAATCAATGAACGCTATTGGTTTTTTGAAGTTCTGCCCATCCACTGTTCTTTGAAAAAAACACGATTGCACTTTTCTAAAATCAATTTCGCTACTTCACCATTCATTAGCTTCCTCTAACTTGTGTTTTGCTTCGATATATTTTTATTAGTCATCCGTTTATTATTGGTTTTTCCACGGGTTTTATAATTTTTTGCAATAATTTTTTAGTTGATGTATAATATACATAGAAATATGTTAAATTTTCATGAAAATTCATGACATATTTAAGAAAAAAAAAAAGTTTACTCCATCGAACTCGGAACGATTCAAAACGTATTTATGTATACGAATTGACTTTCTATCACACTTGCCATCAAAAGAAGCGTTCGCTTACGAAATCCGATCGATATATTATGTGAATAACGCATGGTAAGTTAGGTAACCAGACGATAAGTGTGAATTCAAGTCGAGTTTTAACGACCGTTGTATTATCGTCTCTAGTGAAATAATAATAATAACAATAATTATTATTTCGTCCGTCGAATGACGGCGATGATAAACGAACAATCGAAAGGCAGTACAATGCGCACGTCACAATGTTATGCAGCTGCCTCGGTCCTTTAAAAGGGTTATTGTCGGAAGGAAGAGTTGGATTGGGCGGTGGCGGCCGTGGGGTAGAGGCGACAAACGTCCGTTTTGTCATCGTTAAATCCCCGGCAGTAAAAGGTCGACGGCGACGGTGTTGTGAACGGCCGCGATATAACCGGCACCGGCACCGACAAAAATATTCGTCGCACGAAATAAAATCGTGTCTGCGTTTAAGTGTCCGTTAACGGCGTATTGCGGCAATGCGCAATTTTTTATTTATCGCCGAAACGGTGACCGACCGATGATTTTTCGATGTTCATATCGAGAGACGTATTTAGTGGTGCGGGTTTGGTTGCATGGGGAGCCCGACCGGTAAATTTCGTAAACCGTATTAATATTTATTCGAGAAAAAAAAAAATTAATAATTATAATAATACGATTGTTATATAGCGGTTATAATTTTTTATCACGTGACGTGTATTGATAATACCGGGACACCGATTAGTATGTATTTCGGTTCGAGATATTACCGCGTTTGTGCACTCGCAATCATCACTCTTCCATAAATAATTGACGTGCTAGATCGTTTCAATTTACTTCGTTCAAATTTATTTATTAACATTATTATGCGCATAAGTTTTGCAATTTAATCACTATATATTTTATAGGTATACACAATATATCTACAATTGTGCACGATTTGTAATAAATGTACTTATTTTAATTATGTATGTTTCGTTTATTGTCAATTGGCAATATATGTTTTTAGATTCTGAGTGTATAGAAAAGAATGCAGTGGTTTCGTCATGATTCGTTTTTTTATATTTTGCTGAAGAAATTTCGGTTTGGGTTGTGGAGCATATTTTTTTCTTACTTTGGGCGCAAAATACGCAAAATACGCTTCTGTTCGTATTATTATTACTGTCATTGGGAATTTATTCCTATTCCGGGATTACCGATTTGATCACTGATGCGCAGTGCTCATGAGCTTGGCTAACAGGGACGGATCTGTAAGGGTATAATTGTCAAAAATCGACCATTTTATCAATAATGAATTCTCCAAAAAGGCGTTATCATATAGATGATTTTACATTCCGGGAATATGACTTATCGGTTTTACAAATCTATGTAAAAAAAACAAATAATTATCTCATTCTAAACAGCTGTACACAGCTATAGCTTATACAAATATAATATTATTACCCAACTTATAGTTTTTTTTTTCAACCCGCATATTATTATATATAATTATCGTTCTTGCTCAACATGGACAATGGTCCAGAAGGAATAGAAAATTAGATGCTTTTTAAACGTCATGCTATCGAAAAATGTTTACAATTCAATGGACAGAATTAGTTAAAAACCACGGAGTACTAAACATAATAAAAAAACCTAAAAACTTTGACATAAAATTAACGTCAGAAGGGAAAATATTATAGGAAATTTACTGCGTCGCGAAAGCGTCAAAGAAGGGGACCTAGAAGGATATATATTGGAAGGGATAAACCGAGGATAAAGTATTTAGATGTATATGAAACAAATTTGTATAGATATGGATAATGGATAAGGATAGTTACAAGAATTTAATGGGATAAGTTTCGAAAGGTTAGCATGTAGAACTGAGCAATCGGATGATTGGAGAAGAAAAGATTAATATATTATTTATTTTATTATCTGCAGATAACGTATTTATGGCCAATTTCTAAACATCCGATACCTATATAGTATAATAATATTACCGTTAAAATATCAGATGCAACCGGTGTAATCAGGGGTTTATATCAGCTGTAATCGGAGTTTACGAGTCCGGGGAGAGGAATAAAATACATTCTATTTAATTTATGTACCGCTATAATTGCTGTAGGTATACAATATTTAGTGATCAAGAGAGCGAAAATCTTGGACAGTATTTTTGTTTAACGCGACGAATATTTTCAAAATAAAAACATTATTACACTCGATTTAACGTTCGCACATTAGTGTCACCGGCGACGATCGAGTTGGAAACACCTCGCGAATTGCGCCGAAAGTTCTTGCACGTGAATGTGTAGCCGGAGAGACAAAGCGAAAGCGGTATCCACGTCTTTTAAGTTTTCACTACGAACTAATGGCACATTCGATTTGTGCTTATCGAAATGTTTACGAGTGAAAATAGCGTGTTTCAGTGTACGTGTGTAATCAAATCAGTGCGTATTACAAAAAGTATCAGGTCGGAAACTCTAGACACTTTCTAAGGTTTGGCGATCATTTTATTTTTTTTTTTTTCGAATTTCGCGGGTATTATTTTTCATCGAACCATGTACTATACCGTGTTAAGGTTACAATTATCTACAATTTGTTTTTAGCATGCCCTAGTCGTGTATTATTAATATATTTAAGTGCCGCGTTTAAAAAATAAAATCGTGTTTTAATTGTATTTCGAGCGTATCTACAGTTTAAGATTATTTTTTGCAACTGGAAAACAATTGAGAGGTACTATGAATTGTTAAAGAAATACGTACATTCATGGATGCGATGGAGCAAAACAAAAATGGTTGGACGTGCGTTGAGACACTCAGAAAAAATACATAATATAATTATAGTATGAGTATAATTATAATGAAAGATAACTGCAGGGCAACTTCGTAACTCTTATATGGGATAAATAAAAAAAATGACGCGAGAGTTAACAGCAAAAAAAAAAAACAAAAATTCAAATTTAGAATGAAAATTTGAGTTGTAGTCTTGTAAACCATCCTACGGGTTGATAAAAAAAAAAAAAAAAATGCATTGACATATTACGACAAGCGCATATTTGTATGTTAAAATGTATACATTTTTATTATATATTATTTAACTATTTAATAATATTTTTTAAAATCAAATAGATTTGTACGCAACGATAAATCGTTGCAAATAAAAAACAATTCTGAGCAAAGTAGTATTAGTCGCGTTTTTCCCTATTTGCCAAGATAATCCCCAGAAATCGACAAACATAAAATAATGAAACCGTTTTAGTCTTAAGTTGTCCGGTTTTTTTCTACGGGTTTTCCCAATTTTTATGAAAACTTAAACGAAAATAAAAAAATAACTTTCTCAGCTTCAACCAACTAGATCCAAAATAGATCAAGATTCAGGAAAGGCGCTACACCTAGAAATCGGAGCAAGATTTTTGGTTTCAGACAAAAAAAGAAAAATTATAATAAAACACACATTACAGTAAAACCAATACAATCTTCGCTTGTTCAAAATCTAAAATTGGTTTAGAGCAGAGCATCTTTTGTTAACAGCCCAAAGGCTGTTTGACAGTTATTTTCCACTCTTGACGCTTCTCTGCTTTCTTTTTTAGTTCACAATACAATCTGCAGTCCATATTTCTTACTATTTGACTTATGTAGTTCAGTAGCAATCGCCCCTGCTACTTTTCCCTTCAATGACACCTTCTATTATTCTGCTAAGTAAACTGTTGTGGCGCAGTATGTGTCCAATTAACTTAGCTCATCTTGTTTATAAGGTCTACAGAAAGCTTCTTGTTACTCCGGCTCTTCGATAAACTTCCTCATTTGTTATGTGTTCTGTCCAGCTTATTCTAAGCAGTCTTCTTTAGCACCATGTCTCAAACGCTAGGAGTCTTTTCCCTGCTGTTTTACCTATGATCCATGTCTCAATTCCATACAATGCTATGCTCCTAACATATGTCTTTAATCCTCACTTTTATGTCAATATTTTTGGACATAAACATAATTTTCTTGTAATGAATTGCACATTTAGCCTGATTTATTCTGCATATTATTTCCTTGGTACTACGACCGTCCTCGGTTAAAATATTTTTCAACACCCCTTAAAAAAAAACAACAATAATGGCATGCTTAAAAAATGTATAATTGAAAATTGAATAGAAAATATAAATGTATAATTTAAATTTTCTAAACAATAAATCTATAATGGAAATGAATAATAATAAATTATAATGATCTTATAATGAGTACTTGGATATACTTGGTGCTTCAGAGCCAATTTTCAATGCTTGTAAGACGAAGGCACGGGTCTCCCATTTCAACGATTTCGAGGCGATTTCTTTTTTTTTTTTTTTGTAATTAAATCCCTCACCTCGCTCAACGAGATAAGAGGTAGACGCGACTGATGGTAGATCGGAGCCAAAATTTTGTGAGGTGTTCACCATCTTTATAGCTAGCTTTGAATATCTGTAAATCTGCTGTACGCAAAATTCACAAAGGGATTTACGACCCATTGAGAAACTTCCAGGGACAAAATTCTTCACGTTTCTTCAAAACGGTTTGAAAAATCCTTACTCAAAGACTCAAGGTGTTCGCAGTAAACTTGTGTGTGGCCAAAGGAGATTTTACTGTTCTTATGTAGATCCGACAGGATTTGGCTTGCTTACCGCTCAAACTAAGTTCACCGTTCTTCAGAAACCCTTCAGCGCCCACGTTGAGAACTACTGCTCTAGTGTATCGCCAGGTTCATTATCCAATAATAATTCATTATTCAGTATAAGCCATTGTCTATTAGAGGTGAATATTCGGTAAAAAAAAAAAAAAAAATGTAAAAATGTATATATTTATTTATAATATGTTTTACATGCAAAGCGTATATAAAAAAAAAAAAATATCTAGTAAAAGAGAAAACAACGAGGGGTATTGGATAATATAATGGTTTGTTCGGCTTTCCTTTTATATTTTTCTATATATATACATATATATATATATATATTTTTTTTTTTTGTAAATTAATTTTTTTCATTAAAATATTTATAATCGATTCCGACACCATTTTAACACTCCATACCCGCCGGGTCCGAACGGATCGATAACGCGTTTTGAATGTATTTCCGACGGACGCCAGATACTAAATGGCGCGAGGATGGGATTGCGTCGGGGGGGAGGGAGGGGAGGGGGCGACGTCTAATCGTTCGGGTCATTACGGATGTGGCCAACATCCGGTGATCGCGTACAACGAAATAATTATTATTGTATTACCGGGCCGGACGTGGCCGTTATTCATATTATTTATTAACCCGGAGGACCCTCGCCGATTATACCGAGTTGGCGACGGTACGTTTCCGGTCAGCGAGGACCGGGAAAGACGGAACACCGTAGCCGGACGGACGGCCGCGACGCGCCAGGATACAGTCCGGGACATCTGGTACCGAGGCCCGCTCTGATTGATTGTGGCGGCGGCCCGGACAATGGATATAAAAACGGTACACCACGGGAGAGGTACACTGGACACTGTCCTTTAACGTGTCCACGGCCAATAGTTAGTAATACCGTTTAATATTAATATTGCCTTAACTATACAAAGTACAACGTGTGCGTCCGGGGACGAATTGCAAAATCGCCGATTAAGCATCACGCCACATCACGCCGCAATCGCGAGAGGTCGGTAAAAGTCTAGTGCCGGGGTAAATGCATATAAAAAGGCCACGGGGATTCGGACCCGAGAGGAGTCTAAAGAGTTCTAGGAAAGAGAGCGGTTCGAGGCAGTCGAGGAAGTCGGAGAGTGACGTCGCGTCATTCGAATTACTCTACGGGTTAAACGATTTGGCCCGGGTTTGATGTGCTCATACCGGCAATTTGCTCGGTGTTTTTGTTTTATACGTAATAAAATATATAGTAAAAAGTTGAAATTATTATCAAACACGTATTTCTACGTTTTCTTTGATTGTGTTCAACTGGCACGTAACATAATTGAGTAGGCGACGCTCATCTCGGTCGCGGTTGTCGTACGGCAATCTGCAGGGAGTGACTTTTCGGTTTTTTTTCCCTCCCCCGATATTTCGGACTTGCCCGGTGTTTACCATAACCGAAAACCTACGGGGTGGAAACCACTTTCCTAGGCCGGTAAGATTGACCTACGGGGAATAATCGTTTTAGAGTAGAATTTCGCAGTAAATCACGCAGTGAAGTATAAAAACGTACTCGTAGGTTATTTTTTCGTCGTGGGTATTATCTGAGAAAACGTAGCGCGTTTACCACATTTCGGACGTAACAAAAACCGGGAAAAAAAACGTTTTCCGTCATTATCAATTTCTGTCTGCATACACGAACGGTTATACACCTCCGTTTACCAGATTATCGCCACTCGAAATATCAGTAACATAAAACAAGATAATATTAATTGAAATTTAACTCAATCTTATAAAGGTTCGATTTTGTCCAAAATCATTACTACTAAAACAGTTATTCGTGCTTAAAAATAACTTAAAACCACCGGATTTTAAAACAATAATGACTTTTAAACATTGTGATATCGAACAAATATTATCAACGTTGCGGTCTATTTATTTTGGTTTTTTTAGTCTAAGTATAATATCCAAGGATCGATGCGTGTCCGTCACCTGGCGACGAGCACTCTTCCTGTACACCATCCATACTATTATTGTGTATCATTAAATCTAGAACTACGTGAAATTTTTTATTGTCTCGGGGGGGGGGGGGAGGAAACTGAATCCAGCCAGTGTAGAGAAATTAATACCTGGGCCAGACCAGACTGATGAAATTTTAAATAATAATATGATTTAACATTGGAACAAGACCGGACCGTTTTTTCTTTAACAAACCATACAAGAGACCCGGGTTCAATATGTAAACGTAAGACCGGCCTGGTTCGAAACGGTGCTCATTGACTGCTACGATGTTCGATAAAATGCAACTTACCACTTATATTTAAATACTAGAGCCATCCCGGAATGTGCAGAGCTGTACACCCCACGGAGTCTATATCGATACGATAGACCCAGTAGAAGGACGGTATACCGTTTTTTAGGACAAAAACAAACTGTTTAACTGTTTACAAATATCTTTTGTGAAATTTATAAAGTATATATATTTCTTTTTTTTAATACGTACTATTTCTTCTAAACAAAGACCACATTGCCTACTACATTACAATAATATTTCCAATATCTCATCGACTATATTACAATACCGATAACGATCGTGTATATTTTCCAGGTGATGGTCCGTGTAAGGTTATACTCGGGATTTGTATACAGACGATTCGGAATACAATAATACAGGCCAGGGAGTGCTATTTTCAAAAGAAATAAAAAAAAAAAATTTAAAAAAAAAGATTTTCTAGTGAAAATAGAAAGTTTTCAAACAAAATATATTATATGTAAATGTATTCTTGTGTAATATATTGTAATGTTCAACGCAAGATTATAGCAGTTATATTTTATATTGGAATCGATTAGTTTGCCGGCAAAACATATTTGATTTGTTTTTACGACCATTTTCGTTTAGTTGTATAAAATAATGGGCTTTATGAGTCGATTAATTCGACTGTAAAACAAGTAGTTTTTATTTACTTCAAGAATAATTCTTAAAGAGCTGATTTTATATTGATTTTTTTTAGTTGAATAAAGCATATAAATACAATGAATGGTGAATTGACTGTCGAATGCTATACAATCATATCAAACCTTTTAGAGTATTAGATATAAATTTACGTTGAACATTAAAATCTGACGAAATAACGATATAATCTTCTTAATTGAAACAAAATAATCAAAATTGGTTTGTTAAGAATGCGCGTGCGCAGTGTTTTTTTTTTTTTTTACGTTTTCTCAGATTTTAATTAATTTTCTGCAAAAATGACTGCAAAATATAAAAAATTTGAATACCATAATATTTTCTATCTATAAAATAATAATATCCTGGCATGAAACTTTTGGCACTCCTTTACTCGAAAAGATATTAATGGGTATAATTAAAATAAAAAAAAAAAATATAATTATTTTTATATTTTTATACTGTTTCTTTTTGTTCGTTTAAATTTTATGTAAAAAAAAAAAAAAACCGAAAATAAATAGAGGAATTTAAGAAGAAAAACCAACAAATTCGTAGCTCAGTAATAATTTTTAATTTATGTGGTGGATTATTATAAAAAACATCAACTATCGATGTTTTGTACGTTGTTCAGGATTTAACACGTGAAATATGTTTAAAGCGTCTGCGAAATATTTTCCCAATATCAAAAGCGATTAATTAATGCGGGTGCGATAATGTTCAAGGGTAGGTACGGTGGCAGCGAAATGCGTATGGAGTAAAAGTCACTACAAATTGCGACCCACAAACGTTTCGATAATTCGATCAAGTAAAATGGTCTCTGGAGCATTTTAAAATATAATGGCTAAAAAGGTGGTTATGCGATGGTTGTGGAAAGGGTTTTGTTTATGTGTGTCCCTAGTGACCCTGTATATGTATATATATATATATATATATATACACACGGTTTGATTTACGTAGCGTATTTTCGCCTGCACTACTAAAGCAAATGAACGAATAAATTAATAAATAAATTGATATGGGTTAGGTAATAATACTTGTTTTTTTGTTATTTTTTTTTTTTTTGAAATATTATAAACATCTACGCGTATCAACGCACCGTAATTTTGTTTTGTTTCGGTTAGGTTTTTGTTGTACATACAATTTACACGATTAAATTTGCCATTAAAATGCCACATTACCATCCGTAGTTCAAGGGGTCGCGTAACGGCAATTATCGTAAAATGTAAAACAAAATGAAAGGGGGGGGGGAAAAATGAAAATTTATCAACTTCAAAATATTCAAGTTCACTTTTGAATAAATTTACAAGTGAATTATCGTGTGTTGCTATCGATAGTATTTATTCTACGGTGATCATAAAAATAAAATACAAATACTAGACCCTAACCTAACCTAACACTAAATTCTTCTTTGTCTATAGCTTCTATTGCCCATTCAGTAGGGCCTAATTTACGCCATATTTCTCCACTTTGCTCTAGTCCTGGTGCGAATTTTCCAAGGTCTGCTTTAACTATTTTTATCCACCTCCGCCTATGTCGTCCTCTAGGTCTTTTTTCATCGATTGTGTCGGCCATTACTTTTTTTTTTTTTAATGCCGTTGGATCTCCAGACATGTCACATGCCACATTCCAAACATTTGCCTCTTATAAATGACTTGATGTTGGGCTTAAGGTACATTTGGTTAACTTTACTATTGGTTCTCATTCTATATTGTCCGTTCCCAATGATAAGCACGACGCAGTATTTTTCTTTTCAATGTCATCAATTTTTCTTTATCGTCTTTCATAACTGACCACATTTCGCAACGATACGATTGAACATAACGTAGGTAGCTCTAGTACAGGTTTGATTTTGATGTTTTTATATATTAACTTTAAATAATTTTTCCAGTAAAAAATAACCTTTGTTAGGAGCTGAAATTCTTAACTTTTTCTCATTTTGTATATAATTTATACGGTTTGTATTAGTTCCTAAAAAATATTTAAAAGTGAGTTATGGCTTGATAAGTATATTTTTCAACTATTAAGTCCGGTATGCCTCTAGTTCTTCTGTCTGTGATAATACATTTGGTCTTATCTTGGATAACCTCGAGTCCCATGTAGGCTTGGCCGCCATGATATGTCTTGGTCTGCTGTTTTAGTAATAATTTCTACACGCGACCTATCCAATCACTATGATATCCGCACAGGCAAGTAGTGTTTTATTCCCAAGTAATTATTCCATTTCTTGATGGACTGGTGTAGTTCTTATAACTTTATCCAGTGCTATGTTGAATAGAGTTGGAGACAGTGGACCACCATGCCCGAGCCCTGTCCCAACTTGATATCTCTCTGATATAAACCACTATAAATAAATAACATTTAGTTTTTGGGTTTATTAAATACTATTATTTATAAGTTAACATTTTTTTGTTTTTTTTTTTTTCAGAGACGATACTGTACGGGTTCCATCAAGCGGGTTCCAGTAAAGGTAGGGACAATTATTTTGTCTTAGACGTTTAAATTTACCATGTACAGATACCGCAATATTTAACAACTATACTCTGAAACTTTATATTATTAAATATATATATTTTTATAAAGTGGTTTATTCAGTGCTTTCGGGTGCAAATAATAATATGGCGCATCGTTATCGTAGTGTGTTGTAAAACATTTAGGTTGAGTTTTTTTTTCTTCTAAGAACGAGGTGTACTCGTATATGTTAATGTATATAATAACGACGAAACTCATTATACTGTTTTTATTTTCCCTTGAACAACAATCGAGACTTGTTTGTTACTATTAATATTATGTACATAAATAATTTGAATACACTAGGAGGTAATAAAAAAAAAAAAAAATAAAAATAATAATAAAAATACCTACCTAATAGGGTTTTTAAACAAATTATACACCATACGTAAGTATGTACCTATGTAAATACAGGGTGATTTTTTTTGTTTTTTTTTTTGTCACGATCTAGCCGTTTGTCTACGGAAGTAGAGTCGAGTAAAATTTTTTTTGGTTTTTTCCAGTCAATATGAAAACATTTAATGATCATTTTTTTCATACCTCTTTCAAAACTGTACGCATTGTCCCGTACACTGAAATCACGTAACGACTTTTGGTTTTAAAACGATGACTTGGTTTTTTTAACGTAGATTTTAAAAGACAATATTTTTCTAATATTGTCTTTTAAAATATCTTTTATAATTCATTTTTCGGGTTGTAACAGTTTAAAATTTAGACCAGAAGAGTAGAGTAATAAATTATTAATCCATATTTAAACGATAAGACTTCGGGGATCTATTAACTTCACTTTGCTCACGTCGCCAAGTCTAAAATACCAAACTAACTAGAAAAAGTAACAAAAATGCTTATAAAAGTGCACACTGTTATAGTGGTGTAACTATTTTGTTTTAAAATTAATAAAAACTAAAAACTTAGTGTAGGCTATTTGAGTAGTGTCTACGTTTTCTTTACCAACGTTTTCTTCTTGTTTAGATTGTGCGCTAATACAATAGAGTTTTTTTTGTTTTTTTTGTTTTTTTTTATTGAGTTTCTAAAATTTAGGTTTATACAATACATTGCGCTATCCAGAACAATATTTAACTTGATGTTTAAGTGTTGAGTGAATCATTAATTATTTAATATTATATAATCAGGTTTATTTTTTTACACTACGATGCTTTTCATGATAGTGAAAATAAACTTGTTTTAGCTGATTATAAAAAAAAAAAAAAAAAAAAAAAATGTCTAAAATCATTTATTTATTTCATTATTTTTGTATTTCTTGGGTTTTTATATTTTTGAATGTCTTTTGAAACCGGTAGCATTTAAATGTATTTACGAAGAATTACTTTGTTTTTTTTTATAGTTTTACATCGATCTAGTTAATATTTGTTTAGAACAAAAAAAAAAAAAATTAACATTTAAGGCCCCGTTCCTTTTTCTTATACGCAATATATAAATTGTAACTAATAGGTAAAATTTGTATACATTACCGACAAACATAGTTAAAGTAGATAATAAATAATCAAGTATTAACTTGAGTTAATCTTTTTTTAGCAAACTCTTAAGTTAAACATTCCCGTTTAATATTTTATACATTTATAAATATAGAAACACTTAGAGATATATTTTACGAAGTAGGGAAATTTCTCTTTTATAGATAACGGACACTTTTTCTATGCATTATAATAGAATGTTACTTATAGTTTTCGCCCAAAATAATTAATAAAAAATATAAAGATAAATATTATCAATTTATTATTTTCCGAACAATTTAACGTAGGAATAAAATAAAATATATATTGATTGAAGTATTATTAATTATTTGTTCAATTTTTAGGAAAACAAAAATAAAAGTTTGAATTAATTTTTGGTTATCGTGATTTTTTTCTTGAATAAAAGTTAAGGGAAAATTTTGATTTGCATTGACGCATTGACGGAACAACGAATGGTGTAGTAAAATAAGTGATAATCATTCGAATTGTTTTCGGTGTGTTTTTTTATTGTAATTTCGATGTTTGGGTTTATATTTTATTTAAATACATTATTTCTTGATTGTTGATTTCGTTTTCATTTGAAACAATTTCGACTTCGATCTTAAGTCGGATTATCGCTGAAAAATGTTTTCACTAAAGCGCGGTCTCTCGCGAAAACGAGATTTACCGATACCGTTTTAAGTGTTACCTATTTTTTCATTTGTCGCCATGCAAAAATAATAACGAGTCCCACCGAATAATCCTCTAGAATCAAATCCACGATTATAAAGTACTTAAAAAATTTCAGTATACTGAATTACTATGAATAATTCTATACTACAGATTAGGTATTCATAATATTAATGATTAATCAATTTAAATTTCGAACAATTACCACGGATAAATAGGACGGATTAGCCAAATAAGGCAGGGTTTTAACTAAAGACTATTTCACGTCTTTATTGTCCGGTGCCATGATCGCGATGATTGAGTGGAAGATTTGTGCACTTTAGGGATAATTATACACGATTAGGTGTATACCTAATGTTTGGTATAGTTTTCGTTATAAAAATGACGGCTAGTTTATAAATTAGTTAAAATAGCTATACTTACACGGTTCACCAGAATGGGGTTCCGCTGTTATATGTTCCAAACTTGTTTACACTTACAATTATTATTCTAACGCGATTTAGTCAATACTTCCAAATACAGTTTTTTTTTTAAATATAGAGTGTTCCATATTTGATTTTATAGAAATAAAACTATCGCGGAAAACAGGCAGAAAAAAAAATACAAAAAAAAAAAAACGCATTTTATTTGATTTGAAATTATTTATACATAATTTATAATACCGATTATGGTATATATATTTTTTTGAACGTTATTTTAGTTTTTTTTGTTTTTACTTACAAAGGACAGTTTAAGACACATATTGCATATTTTTTTTTTTTTTCATACACTATTTAAACTTTTAATTTATTTTTTAAATTTAATTTTGAGACGCGGATCCCTATGACTGACGGTGGGTAATTTAAAGTTACCGTATAACCACCGGAAGGATAATAATTGTAATAAATGTTTTATTTTCCGGTCGTGAATTGAATTCATTGTTTGGCATATATTGTTGCATTATATTTTTCAAACATTTTTTTTATTTTTTTATTTTTTACATACAACGATCCGGATTAGAATTTTGATCAAAAAACTTTACTCGCAATAGTATACAACTAACGCAAGTATACACGCCAGTAGAGCAATTTAATAATCATTTTTTTTTTAAAATATTTAACGATTTTACAATGTTTAAAAATTACACTTTTATACCATCACGGTGACTATAACAATAAAAAAATTGCATAAAATTGCATAAAGGTACCGAGAATCTAAATTATGACGAGACAAACGATGTCTGTACACTATTTTATATACTAAAACAATCATGTAATTAATTTAGAAGGTCCTTTCTTTCGTTCTGGAATTGATGAGATTGACTGAGTAATTAACTATTATCTATTTTTCGGGTATTATAATATAAATTTATTGTAACGAATCACCCTGTATACCCCTATCATATTTTATCACTATTGATTTATATCGTACAATTTGTCTGATTCATCAAAATTAAGGAAGCATTATAATATATATACAAATACATTAAAATATAAAAACGAGATTAATTTGTTTGTAAAAAAAAAAAAAAAATGTTTGCACAACTCGCATTAAAAAAATTATTTGTGTTGGACTACCCTCCGCCCATTTGTACACATCCAACCACCTTATTTTTTATCTGTAATTTTATTACGGTTTTGTTTTTTACAAATTGCTTGGTAGAAAAGGCGTCGTTGTTTTGCCACGGTGTCAGGAATATGGATGAAGTATAAGTTTGAGACATTATTCATTTTTTCACGTTTGTTTCACAGCTGTGATCAGGTTTTTTTTTATAGTAACACAAGAACGACTTTTATCCGACGCCCCAAATATATAATAATTCCTGGACGGTTTAACCCCGTTATAAATTCGGTGATTTTCACCGCATTTCGCATATCGTGCAAAAATGTGGTCCGGATTGCCCGTCACTATTGGATACTTTGTACTTTACTACCTTCTTTTGTGCAGTGTTCGATATAGTTTTTTTTTTTTTTTTTTTTTTTTTTGTATTGAAAATAAACACGAAATAACGATATGGAAGTTATTATTCTATGCATAATAATATACACTTAAATGCCGCTCGATGTTGAGCAACTTACCAAACAGTATTACATTATATTTTCAAAAAAATTACAGCCACATCAAAATCCGCTTATATCCCACCTTATACTATCTGAAAACCCTCCTCGTCGCCTTAAAAGGCGCTGGTGTCGGGATCTTTTGTAATAAATAAATAAAAAAAAAATCTATAAATTAGGTTTAAATGTGAAGGGTTCTATCACTGGATGGTCTCCCTTATCATGTCTTTCTGTTTGTCTTGATTATTGTTTTTACATTTTACCGCATTTGCTTATTGTGTTTTGATAATATAGATTGTAAATTTTTCTAATAAATAATAATAATAAAAAAAAAATAATAAAAAATACCGCTTTCAACAAACT
The DNA here is from genome assembly GCA_956483605.1 of Tuberolachnus salignus. NCBI lineage: Eukaryota > Metazoa > Arthropoda > Insecta > Hemiptera > Aphididae > Tuberolachnus > Tuberolachnus salignus. Next base: position 1,558,269 of record OY101429.1, on the reverse strand, counting down.
CCAGTCTGTATGTGTGATATGGTCGTATAGAATCTGCAGTCTAAGGAAAATACCGAACGACATCATAACTATTATATTTAAATAATTAATTATTTGATCGATCACATTGCGCAATAGAATGTTGTTGTTCGGGAATATTGAGCTATACGGACCGGGTTTTGTATTGTCGCATTTAAATGTTATAAAACCGTATTCGCGGCTTGCGGTAGGCGAGAGTTTACTTCACATTGTTACTTACTTTGTTTTTATTGTTGTTAGTTTGAGTAGCTTCGGAAGTAGTTTGTACAGTGCGTTATCTGAATCTATAATATTTATATAATATATTTCATGACCAAAAGTCAACCAACTGTCGACCAACTCTTCGGGGCTTATCGCCTAATACCCACAGTATCCAGGGAACAGCCGTCTAAAGTTTCATCTTTCTTCTCGAATATATTATACACGAGGTTTAATGATCGGCGAGTAAGTGGTATTTGGCCATTAGGAATGTATAGAATTACCCCACGTGTCTTCGTCCGTGTGTTATTTTTTACATTTTAATATATTAGACACATCGTTTTGTTTCCGTGGTTACCGAATATACGTAATTAATATATTATCTTAAGTGGTTTCGTCCACAAACGGATTGCATTCGAACCGCTCTTTATAAACTAGTTAATTCCATGAAATAATAAAGACAACCCGTGAAGTTTTCAGCAAAATCGGTCAACTACTTTCCGAGACTATACCAGGGCTTGCAAACGTTACGGTTATAACGTTATACGGTACAAAAATTCCGATTGAAATCCGGAAACGTAATCAAGCTTAAAAGGTGATATATATATATATCTAAATCAGAATGCAAAATGGAATATTTGAAAATCATTTTATATCCCGAAAATAAAATAATTTGGTTTCGTTTTTGTTGAACTATTTGTCACAGTTGTTACGATTTTGAATTTTATCTTAGAATCATGTATCCGGCGGTGATTTTTTTTCTAGTAATATAATAATCAACGATTCTTTTTAAAACTTTTTTTTTTTACTATTTGGAACACGCGATTGCGTAATGTTGACGGTCAAAACAAAACGATGAAATACATGGCTTACATAAATTAAAACCGTTTACAACGGTGTGGGTTTAGCGAATTAAACAAATAAACATCTTAAACTTGAGTAGTAAAAAATCATCCGGTGGTTACAATACGCGGCCCAAATGTTATACAATCTCTATAGGTATTATCAACATCTTATCATAAACCAAATTATGGAAAAAAAAAAGTGAGTGTTGGGAACATACATCAACACATTAACCCACTGGTTTCCAAACTGGGAGGCGTGAACGCATTGCTGGGGAAGCGCAAGCAGTTATTACGAAATACAATTTTTATTGATTACATTATTTTTATTTTAAAATGTAGAGAAAAAAAATTAATTAACCGATAAAGGTCGCAGCGTGTAACTTAATCATTTTTTGATTACTTTTATTAATATTTTATACTAATTTATTACTACATATAATATTTCATCTTAATCGATCGTTACATTTTATTATTTACTATTATTTATATTTTATAATTATTATCATCAATAAAAAAAGTAGACATTCTGAATATTGTATAGTTTATTTGTTAAGTACACAAAAAAAAGGTGATCGATTTTTTTCAATTTATAGGAAGGGGGGCGCGAAATTTTCGAAAATCTACAAGTTGGACGTAGAATAGAAGAGGTTGGGAACCACTGCATTAACTTATCGCAAGCGATTAGGTACCAACCTAACACTAAACAGTATAGTCAAATTTCAATTCGTATATTACGCGAAACGTAAAAACGAATAAGTAAAACATAACGTTTTATATCGGAATAACGTAGAACGTCAAAGTGTTTAAAGTTCCGTTTTAAAACGGAATAAAGTAAAACGAATTTGTTGTAATTGTTTTCTTCAAACGCAAGCTAACCGGACACGTCCGAATATTTCGTCGTTTGTTTGTATAAAATGCGACGGATATGACGATCAAATGGTGACGAAAAAAGTAATTTTTTTGTAAAAATTAGCGACTAGAAAATTGCAAATACGTAGTAATAATACGTATACCGAATGCGTTTTATTCGTTGACGGATAAATTAACGATGGTCGTCGGTAATAATAATAATATTGTCACCATTAACACGTAACATTATTGTAATATCGTCCGGGCCATCAACCTCACCGCCGTTCATCGGCCGGCGTTTATCAGCTACCATATATAAGGTCAGTTAGAGATAATTTGTTTTTTTTTTTTTTTTTATTATTATTTTCCTATTACAATATTGTATAATCGGCAACGATGTTTATTGACCGAATGATTAATAATCGCGAACGACGAACGATAGTTTTAGTCCAACGATAAATTCGATTTTAATATACCGCCCGGGGGTGTCCACAGTCGTCTACACGCAGTGATCCGAAATGATTGTATTTTTTTTTTTTTTTTTTTAACATTTTTGCAAATGTTAACAAATCAGTTCGAAACACCCGGTGGTGTGGACAGTGTAGCGTTTCGGCGATAAACTCACCGAGTGTATAAAACGATACTCGAAACGACCTCCGGTACGGATTGGAATCGTGGTTTTTTTTTTTTGATGATTACCTTACGGCTGCCGATACTCGACATGAGTACTCGTTATGAATCCGTAAATGTAGTCGATTACGATTTTTTGTTTTTGCCGGTCTTTTTACTGGTCGATTTGTACGATCGATATTTCATTCGGCGACCATGAAACTAAATCTTAATGTTGGCCACGATAAATGCCTTTGGACCGCTTCCAGTGGCGTCCGAAGGAAGGACGTTAGTGGTTATTCCCCCAACGGCTTAAACTTTTCTACCTTTAAATGTATAATTACCATTGAAATACATTTACACTTATCATTTTTTTGGTTTTATAAACACTCGATAAAAATTAATTTTATTTTTATTTACACATACATCAACACATTGATGCGTTAATCCAAGCACATGGTGTATTTGAAATAATCAAATTTTGACACATCTCTCGCTATAGAAATGGTTTCTAGAGGTTCGATTTAATTTTTGGGAATGCTGCACATAGTATTTTTTTTTTTTTTTTTTGACTAACTATAAAAAACTTCTTTGCGCTGTCGTTGGCTGTTATGGGAAATGCTATAACGGAATTCGCAGTGTTATAAGTGAATTACCACTGGAAAACATCCATTTATTTATTTTTAAAAATATTTTATTATTATTTTTATTTTAAACTTCACGGGGATTAGTTGCATTGTAACGCAATAACCGAAAATTTCTCGGTAAAGTTTTACATCGTTTATATCCGAGGTCAAATCACCATCGTTTCGGAAAGTTGTAAATCTTTACGCAACGTTGATATTTCATCTTCGTTTTCTATTTGTTAAGAATGAATACAGATTGCTGTGGTCGGATAACTGAAAAAAAAAAAAATAAAATAAATAAAAAAATGATGTATCATTTTATCGACTAACGCTGTTGTATTTATAACTTAATAGAAAAAAAAAAAAAAATTAACTTTGAATTTACCGGTCGCGCGATTGTCCTTGCAAATAGTCCTACTGACACTATACAATATTGTAACATTTTATTGAAAACAGAGTTGCCAATTATTTTAGTATAGACGGGGTCAAATGATCATCGCCGGCATAAACGATAATATTATCGTTATAATTTCAATTTGAATTTAATGTTCAATTACTTGGTTATATACCCCTAATGCCTTGATATCCTAGACACACCAATATAAACGTAATGCAATCAAATTTATCGTTTTCGTTTTACGGCGGTACAGAATGTATGTAAACCGTGGTGTGAAATTATTATTTACTTTATTATTGAAAATTTCAATCAACTCTGATTAATGTTGGTAATCGGTAGCGATGTAAATAAACTATTTGGAAAATAATTGCGAAATTTCCAATTATTCCGTGTTATAACCAACAATTTATAATTTCATTTTAACTACGAAACACATATTTCGCCATAATCGAACTATTATTTAATCAATCAACACATTCAAACATGGTTAACACAACATTTCGTAAATTTGTTTAGTCGTATCGTATTGTTTAATTTTTAAATTTTTTTTACTGCGGGGCATCTAAACAAATTGTTTATACTAAGTGGTATCTAATTTGCATTCGAATAACATAAAATATCAGTATCCTAGTTAGGGAATTATTGTAATTGATTGCATTTTGCTGTAATTACGTCATACATATAATTTTGTTTAACTATCGATGTGATATTTACTAGAAATTAAATTTTATTTAAAATGCCCCCCCCCTCGTCTCTCTTTTTAAAAAATATATTTAATACTTATCATACCATATTTTGTTATATAAATTAATGACGATGAAAAATGGCATTTATTAATCAGGTCGTATGCAAAATACTACAGGTACAGTCAATTGGCAGTTGATAAAATTTGCTGAATAATAAAATATCGTAGTCGATTTTTAGTGAGATCAAAAAAAAATCAAAAACAGTTAACAATCAATACAAAATAAATAAAAAAAAATACGGTTATTTTTTATGATATATTACGTAGTTATGTTACTGTAGTCGTGCAACGCATGACCTATATAGTTGAGATTAAAATAACAATACAATTTTAGGATGCAAGCGAAAATAACGGAAATTACAACTTGCTGTCCTTAAAGTTTTTTAAGTTCTGAGTTAAGCAATTAGTTAAGTTATTAGTTTTTTTTTTTTGAAGATACTATGGTTTCGTTTTTTCAAGAAAAACATTTTTCGGGATAGTAAAAATCCATAAAAGGATTCGTTCAGCGACTTACTGGGTAAATGAAAATGAGAGGAATTCATAGAGGTTGTTTTTTAATTTTCCCAGTTCATAAAAAAACCTTCAAAAACTGTGAACGTTAAATCAGATAAGCATTCGATTATTAGACGTTTTATTTTAAAATAATTTTTCAAATATTCAACGATTTATCATTGCATTTGGTATTTAAATACTTGTCAAAAACAGTAAGCCTATTTAAAATACGAGGTCTGTAGGTATCGTAATTTTATTATTATTATTTTGACAGCAGAGGTTATTTTATAACTTAAATGTTTGATTTAAAATTCGAAATACAAACGAAAGAATAACGTTTTATCGTTTAGTCGGCTTAAAAGAAGAGAGAGAGTAAAAAAAAAAAAAAAAGCTGACATAATTCGCATCGAGGGGGGGGGGCAGTGGCGAAGGTTATTTATATATTGGGTAATTTAATTTATATCATTCGTACGCAACGTTAAAGCGTTGCAAATGGACAAAAGAAAATCCCGAGCAAAGTTCGGTAAAACGTGTATTGATAAATTTAAATTAAAACCCGTATCAATTGTACTAAATACATAACGCTCATTGGTGTTTTTTTAAAAAAACCGTAAAATAATATTTCGAACGTATAACTGCTGGTTTCCATCGAAATACAATTTCTCAGTTTCCCCGTCGCGTTCAGATTGTACGTACGAGGTCTATTCATAAAGTTCCCGAACTATAATTCCTAAAAATAGAAAATTTATAGTATCGTAAATGTTATTAGATTAAAATAAAATAGAGATAAGCAGCTATCTTTTAAATTAAATCTCAAATGTTTATTGCTATCCAAGCATTAAACTGTGCGCGTTCAAATTAGACGAGTTGTGTGTATTGTGCGATTTTTAAGATGAATAACATTCACGAACAACGTATTAATATTAAATTTTGTGTTAAACTTTGTAAATATTTTACTGAGACTCATAAAATGTTGCAAAATGCTTATGGTGATCAGTGTTTAGCACGTACTCAGTGGTTACGATTGGTTTAAACGTTTTAAAGACGGTCGGGGGAATCAGTTGATGACGACCCACGTTCAGGACGTCTGTCGACATCGACAGACGATGCTCGTGTGACAAAAGTCAATGCAATTGTGCGGTCTGATAGACGTTTAACTGTTCGAGAAATTGCGCAAGATTGTAACATGTCGGTTGGTTCATGTCAGGAAATCCCGGTAGAAAAACCGTAAATGCACCGCCAAGAACGGATACGTTATTCTAATTGCGCACAGGTATTATTTTCTTGTGGGTAGCGTCGGCCAGTGGCCCGGGGATTCAGCGGGTATCCGCCATAAGAGATCGGTCGTCGAACTCGAACTCGCCCGCGTTTAAAACGCCGGTACGGAATGCGATCGATGGCGGATTCGGAATTGAGGTTTTTCTTGTCGTATTATTTTTTTTTTATGAAAATCGTAAAAAGTGTATTGCATTTTTAGTGGCGCCGTCGTGTTGGGTGCACATCGATCAATTAACACGGTGGAGGGGGGGGGTGGTGACGTTGACGGATATAATAATAATAATATTATACCGGAATTCCGTTGGTAATTTTCGGTCGCGAGCTCTCGTCCGTGAATAACTCTGCGGGCGCCGTTGCCGCCGGATTCGGTTTACGTCTTGAAAGTAAAAAAAAAAAAAAAAAAAAAACAGCATAAAAAGTATTACAATATATACTCCCCGACGAGAGAGGGCCAAACATTTATCTGCCGTCGCCGTATATGTACCGGACCGTTTATAATATTAACGGTGCAGCGGTGCACGCGGTTACACGCGTACTTTAATTTCAACCGCTATTGATACGGGGGAAAAAAAAATGAGATTAAACGGGATCTATTTTTCTTCTCATCCCTCTCAAAAAACAAAAAAAAAAAAAGGATATCCCACTTATCACTTTGTTACACGGGCGTACTGTATTATAGGCCCGTGCAAAACGACTCGCGTTTTCCTTTAACACGCACAAAATTATATTCGGACACCAGGATTTGTCAATCGGAATTCACAAATTCCCACTATATTGCACCATAACCGTGTTCAATTATTAACAGATTAATTTTGTTTTTTTTTTTTTTGCTGACAATTTGATTATGAAAACGACAGATACTCAAGTACGTCTTAGACAGATGTAATGATGTGTCCGTGCTGTGATGCCTTTGTTACACTGTACAGTATTAAAAATATAGTCCAGTATCCAGAAGAAGTTAAGACGAAAATTAATAAAAAAAAAAAAAAAAAATGTTATTTATTATAATAAAAAGGACTGGATAATCCTGTCCTTGTGCGCCAAGTATACAAATATTCAGATATATTTTGTGAAAATACTTAAATCATTTTGAAATTACTCTAAAATGATTTAAATACTACAGTAATCAAATACTTGTATTCGACACAAGGCTGCGAGTTTGCTACTTTTAGCCTGCAGGTTACTATTGTATAATATCGTGTCAAACATTTTCATTAGTATGTTCGAAATTAAATCTAAAATTTATCCTCGCCCACAAAAAGACGTTAAAATAGTAAAATCATTAAAAAATAACAATAATACCGTATCTGTTTTTTTTTTTGTCGGAGAAATAAATACGATTGCCCAAAGCAACAAATATGGCCCGTATAATGTACGAAAAATCGGCGAAATAGCCGACAGATAAAATATAACGGACATTATATAATATAGTCCTGGGCGTAAATTCGTGCTCGGGGACCGTAAATTTAACGATTTCGTTTAAGGAACAGTATTTTTAGCTTTCCAATCTGCTTATGATGGGATAAAAAGTAGATACTAGCGAGATCGCTAGGTATTATGGTCCCAAGGCGCACTATTATACTGGTCTTGCGTGTGTCGTTCAATCGAGTAATGTGAGACTATTAGTGCGCGTGCGTGCAATAAGGGAGTGACTATAATATTATATATATTTATGGGAAACATTACAAAAGAATTGGAGTGTGACGCTAGTCTGGCGGATTCATAAAAAAAAAAAAAAAAAGAAGCAATTACAGGGGCATTGTTCTACTGGACACAGTGTACACAATCCTAACATATTCTATCTTGGACATGTTAAAGCCAAGAGCGGGCAAAATTATTGGTGATTAACAGTGTTGCTTTAAACAAAATTGATCTATGATTGATCAGATATTTATAATTGGCTCAAAACATCTGGGACTATAATAACGATTGGCGTGTAATTCTTGGTAGATTTTTAAACGGGCGTACGATTGTACAGGTACACATAGTATATACGGAATACTGAAACAGTTTCCAGTTGCAGGGAAGCTAGGAAGTACAGAATATACCAGAGTACAGATATAGGTGGACAATTTTACAACACGATTTATAGACGCGATGACTGGACTTGGTCAGCGCGATGCCCTGACGCCGAAGTCTTTTAATCTGGCGTAAGGGAAAGTGGTCCGAGTAATGGGAAGAAAGTTGAACTACACATTAACCCGCCCCCCCAAAAAAAAAAACGGAGTACGTAGTAATTGGTGGACAATGCAGACAACATGCTAGCAACAGAGTGAATCCGTTCAGATATTTCGGTATAATAATCCCCCGGAAAAACGACGTCCACGCAGAAATTTAACGACGAATAGATATGGCGGGAAAAAATGCTTCTACGCACCGAGCAAGCTATTGAGCTCAATGGTCTTTTTCAAGTACGCTGTAGTTCAATTATCTATTCTATAATGGAAAAGTCATGCGTGAACCGCACCGCTGACCACTGAGGGAAACGGAATAATTTGGCTGAGAAAAAACACGACTCAATGGATAAAAGAAACGGCATAAAGAAAGATTTCACAAACGTTTCAGTTATGGGACATGGGATTTCACGCTGTCAAGAGGTAGGAAAAGATCGAGGGGTCGAAAAAAAAAAGAAAAAAAATATATTTATATCGTCGAAGGATTCGCGGCCTGTTAAAACATACGACAGGGGAGAAATACGTGGCCAAGTCATTTACGACTTACTTTTCGACGATGATAATAAATTGACGTAAAATATGAGAACGGCAGTGTCGAAAAATTGTGAGCTGAATATATTATGCAGTGAGATTTTATTTTTATACAAATACGTGATAATATATTCCATTTTATTATTTTGCCCGAGAAGTATTGACTATGTTCAGTACTTACACGGTAATAATACATGCGAATAATGCAATTTAATTATATATTTTCGGTTATATAATTATTGATATGATATTTTTCGTCATGTCTCGTATGAGTTCCCCACGATTTTCGCAACCGGCGAAATTCTCTCTTAATACACCAAAAATATTACGAATTTTTAACATTTGCAGATCATTAAATTTGACATGACGGGATCGTTATTTTCACCCTATATCCGGTGCTTTCGTTCTCCGGGGCAACAACGGCGTCGCAATATTGTTTCTTACTTAGTTACATATTTACTTTTCACAGAGTTTTATTTCCGCACCGGGGATTATTTGATTTAAATCCACTGGTTTTTAATTAAAACAAAGCCATGGTTTTATTTTATATCATAGTTTCGTCTCTAACTACGTTTTAATGGTACGATGTTTAACTGGTACTCTGTTAAACTATTCGAATTCAAGTACCATCTCAACCATATATATGGATTGCAAATATGCGATGTTTAGGATTTGTAAAGTAAGAATTTATTTAATTTAAAAATATATAAGTCTGAGAAACTAGTCGGGTGCTTGGATTGTATTTGGTTTCTAAGTTTTATATATGAAATTCTCGTGACAAAAAAAAAAAAAAAACAAAAAAAAAAAAACTGTTTTAGTTGTGTTTAAGTAAGTTAATGTTTAAAAATTGTATTTACGGTAGATGTCGAGTTAACAGAAAAAAGTGTTTCCCCGCGGAAAACCTTCATTAAGTTTATATCCTCTGGGGATAATTCACATTATTAGGTTATAGTTGTGCGTTTATTTTGATAAAGTTGAAACATATATTATATTAAACGAAATTTTTAGTCTAAACGGGGTTTTCGCCCTACCCGTGCAACGTGGTTTTTAACATAATGGCCATTTAAGCAAATGAAAACAATTTTAAGTTCTGTAAAGTTAAATTCCAAACTTCATATGGTAAATTTGATCGCAGATCTGGAAATTAATGTAAAGTAGACTTTGCTTGGACAAAATTATGCGACGTAGTTTAACGGATTAACGGATATTCACTTATACAATTTCAAACTATCTGCCTGCTTTTAGTCGATTAATATTTAAAAAAAAAAAAATTACGCATTTTCATAATGATAATTTATCTCGAAATGTTTTTGGTTCGACAACCTTTAAAATCGGTAAAAAAAAAAACCGAAAATAAAAATACGAGCGCTGGAAGAAAAATACTATAATTCTGAACTCTACCCGAAATCGTTTTGTTGAGCGCAATGATTTACGGTTGCTTTTAGTATATTTAAACGAAACGTATCCTAAGTTATTCCAAACTTTCCACCTAAAACGGCGCGAAGTATGTCGGCTATTTTCGTATGATGAATTTTACGATCACTACCATCATAATAAAACTAATAAAAACTATCTTGACTCGCGGTTAATCGTATTTGTATCCAAACATTTGTACAGGGAATTATACAGTCGGATAAGGGGAATATAGTTTTTTTTTTAGAATTATTCGTTAAATAATACAATCCTGTTCTGTGTCGATTTTTATAAAAATACGGACTACCCCAAAGGAAAATTGCATTGCGTCCGTATGTTGTTTAATCATTCAGTTTGGCAGGTATCTAATTTTCTTTTTTTCTCGTTCAAATGAAATTAGTAATATGATATTTCGTCAACGAAATAATGATTATGACCGCCATTAGAGTTGGTTGGCATTTTCAATACTTTACCGGTGTGCTTCAGAAGTGTCATATTCTTACCCGTTAGTCGACAGTCTGGTGCAGACGGTGATTTAAGGTGATGTGGCCCGCAACGGAGACCGGGAGATATTTCATTGTCGGTACCGCCACGCGTTTCCGAATTAAAAGTCAAATTGTTTCCGCCGAGCAAAAGCTCGTTGCCGAGGGTCCGGTAGTTATAAATTATTTCCGTTCCGCATTGCCCGGCACCGGAGCTCTGCTGCTGATTTTTCTCCCAAACTGTCACGTTTTCGGTCGACCCTAGCGAATCCGGGCGTTTTATTCGCACAGCACTTATACTGCAGTGTAGTGTAGTGTATGCTTTCGAGCTGAACACACACGGACTTCTAGCCGAAGTCGAAAACGAATATTTTTTGTAAGTACTCGATTTCAGCAGTTTTATTGCGGATCGTGACGATTGTTTGTAATCGAGGAATTTTCGGAATACGTTAGAACAACGTTGAGACTTGAGATGATTCTTCAGTCCCCCCAAAAAAGTGGGGTTTTATTTGCACGTTTGTCAAGTAAAGCTTTATTTTTTTTTTTTTAACGTGTCTCGGAATGCGAATTCGATACATCTTTCTCGAATACCTTAACTGTTTATTCGAATCGAAAGCATTTTCTTAGGGGGTTTTTTTCCGATAATACATTTGGATTATATTTCGTTTCTAAGTGGAATATTTCATGGGATTTTACAATTCCGGAGATGACTGAAATTAATCAACTTGACGCGTGTCTATGAATTTCAATTATATCTTTTATAAACTTTAAAATAGTCTGGGAATCACGTATTTGTTTCATCATGTGATTATGTGAAACGTATACATTTTGTCGATAATTTTATAGTCGCGATGCAACTATTTACTTTTACATTTCAGATATCTAATTAAAAATATATATATATATATGTTTTTGTTATAGATGTGAAATATCTTCTACGTTATAAACATCTCACGTACAATTAGAAAATAAATTGGAATATATGTGTTATTTTTTTTTTTTGAAGTAGTTGTTTGAAGCGTTAAACAGCATTAATTCAAATATTAATACATTTTGTTTTTGAAGTATTTTAGATGAAACTTAGTTATTATTTGCAAATGAACTCACACAAAACGCTTACTCGAAACTACGGTTTTTTTTTTAAATAAAAAGTGAAATTCATGAATTATGCACGAGTATAATAACGTTATGTAGACCGCTATCTCGTGTGCTATACATATTGTAATGGTATTAATCAATACTTTGGTGTATGCATCCTATAATATTATACGAAATGCGGATACAATAAACGAGCAGGCAATAAGAAATGACTGAAGTACTTATTTATTATAAAACACTATGATGCAAAGAACTCAATAACGTATATACGACCATAAAAGCCCGCAGAAATTTCTTCTCCATTTCAGGCGCCCGTGTATTCGGTACTTTAAGTTCTACGTGTAAATGCCGTATCGTTATTATAATCATTGGAGATTTATTCTGGTATTAGTGATTGTCAGAGATAGGATCTCAACGATCTAGATATGTGACGATAATGACTAAATACGGTTAATCGTTGCAGCCGAAAAATGATTTTGAGCGAAGCCCGGCAAAATGGAACGGTAATGGTGTAAGTCGTGTTTTTTTTTCTTTTTTTTTTTTTACCGCCAAGGTAACATCCAGAAAAATGAACGAAACCAAAATCGACGTGTCGTCTCATTTGTAAGATTGGCCGTGTAAAATTAATTGTTATTCATTTGGTTTGATTGAAAAAAAAAAACTCGTTTATCAACGAGTTGATACGTTTTATAAAATTAATCGAGCTGATTTCAAATCTAATTTAAGTTATGTTGATTTTTATTTATTTATTTTTTTTTGGAAAATTGTTATTTTCTCAGCCATAGAAATTCAAAAGTTGTCCTATTTTATAATTATTATTGTATACTTTATTTTTGATTCGTGTTAAATTTAATATGGTATATTGAGCGTCAAAAAAAAAAAAAAAAAAAAATAAAAAAAAATAGGTTATAACAAAAAAAAAAAAAAAGAGGAAATCTAATTAGAAATTTGAACGTATTTTCCCGTTTGTCACCATTAAACAGCCGGGCGCTTTCATACGCGTACCAAACACGTCACGCTAAAACAATACTTGTTCGGGAATAAATCGACGGCAATAAACAACGCGGTCGTTTTATTGGTCTAGAACAGGTGCGAAATAGTTTACGGCTCGTAATACTACTATTACTAATATTATTATTATTATTATTATCTATTTATCTTTCGGCACTAATGGCTTATTGGCCGAGTCGTGTACGTGATACACGAGACGTGAAATATAAGTATCGTCATAAATCCATATACGTCAGCGCCTAAAATGTCCGTATTCAGTTACTGCGCACGGAATTTCCCCTTTATTATATTTTACCCATAACCTCACCAATCGCAAAAGAAAATAAATACAAATAAAAAAAAAAAAATTTACCGAACGATTTTCTACGTTTTTACGCAATATTATTTTAATTCAAATAAACACTTAATGTTTATTTTAAAACCGCAACGTGTTTGGCACTATTGAGTGGACCACTGCTATTGTAGGCGGGAAGTATAGACTATAGAGTAAAATTCGGTTTAAATTCTGAAGGCTACGATAAAATCGTTTCAATTAAAAAAAAAAAAAAAAAAAAAAACGATTCCGAGCAGATCTCGGTAAACTGTTAAAACAAACACGTGGTGTTTGTCGTGATTTTTGTAGCCAATGTTACCTAGAAACCAACAGATTTATTATTTTTTAGGTTGTATTTTTTTGTTTGTGATAGATTACTTTGAAAAAATTTTTTTGGAATCTAGTTGACTGTTCGGAATAATGTACCGCCGGGTGAAAAATTCTCATAGTTTAAGTCAGGATGTAAATAATTTGAAGCACAAAAAATAAATGTTTTAAAATTACACGGACATACTTCGAAGTTGGAAAATTAGATTATAGACGGGCGTTTAATTGTACACCTGTACGCAACGATAAATTTTTGCTACCGAAAAACTATACTGCGCGAAGTACGGTAAAAATGTTTTGGTATATCAAAACGAAATATTGTATTAATGAGTAATTGAAAAAAATATATTGCAATTGTCCGTGTTTTTCGCGTACAATTTTTGTGTATTTTTATAGAGCAAAAAAAGTTTTATTCACACGAATTGAAATATAGTTCACATGTGTCCGTAATTTTCACGATTTCCATCGAAATTTGCACTATAAACACTTGTAAAAAATAACTACCACATGACGCTGAACTTATTATTTTTATGGCCAATTCGTACAGCTTATGATGAACACCGTGCGAAATGTCCAAAAATGCCTACACAAACCAAATGAAAGCTCGTTAACATCAAACGGCCATAAATAATAGATCAGAAAATCGCCAGTATGTTTTAAACATCAACCAATGCCTCGGGAAGGCTTATATTAATAATTTTAAGTCTCTACGATTATTTTTTTGTTACCGGATTTCAGCATTGAACTAAATCGACAATATAGACACCGTTATTGTTGTACGTTTTTCCGTCATCTAATTAGATGATACAAAACGCTTCCTTCCAGAACAGACTGCTACACTTGTAAAATCTGAGCAAATTGCCGGTAAAAAAGTTGTTCACAGACGAGGAGAAAAGGGTGAGGGGGTGGTGGAATTCATTCAATTAAGGAACATCATGCGGAAAATTACATATTACAATATATTAAAAAATAACACGAACTCGTATTAAAATAGTATACTTACATATTCCCTAAAGAAAATTGTGTACATGTCACTGCACACAATTTTAGGCCCTGGTATATACAATGTACATCAAACGTATTTATATGGAAACACGCACTGCGGGTTTCCAGAAGGCTTAAATAAAAATACAATAAAAATACAAGTCAAACATTTTGTGAACGATCAACACGAAATGTATGATATCGTTTACGCATTAGACGTATTATGTTAACAATGATTAATATATTGTTAAATTCTTCCAGCGGTTAATTTAATTTTAGCGCCTACATTTTTTTACCGACCAAACGTACCATCGAATTTGTCTGAAAATAGTATCAGATAAAAAAAAAAAAAAAACGCTAAAATTAAAAAGTAGTTGTAGTGTTTCCTTTTTTTGTGATTAGATTCGACAAACGTTTTTGAATTTCAACTACCAAGTTACCTCGGTTATGGTGAAAAAAGTGCTTAAATTTAATGTAAAGTACAGAAACGCCGCGAACTATTTTCTTACAGCTTGATGAGTTTTTATATTTTTTGTGCCTGTTTACCATATTTCCATCAGAAATCCCCGATTATCGACTTCAGGGGATGGTTTTTAGTAGAAAATGTCGTCTATCGCGGTACATCGTGGGGATAATTGTTGGTTTCACTTATATTAGCATATTCTCGACGAATGATACGATTTTCAAAACAGTTAAGTGTTGTTTGAGTTATTTGTATATAACTAGCTATTTGAAATTTTCTAGTTTTTTTGGATTTTGTGTAGATTAAAATATTGTAAATTATATTTATCGGCATTTTAAATTTAATTTCATGTTAGGTATTCAAAAACACGAATAATTTTTATTTGTTTTGTCGTATCGCCAAAATGTGAATAAATACAAATAAAATAGACATTTTGTTCGTTTTTTAAAGACAAATTTCCCGTCTGTTAGATCTTAACTAGATAATTGTAAAGATATCTCTGCGCAAGACTGAATATGAATACTTCTGGGTCTATATGCAGGCGCGTTTGTGCATTGTTAAAATGCATTAAAAACCACGAATGGTTCTAATTTGTTTTGTCGTGTCAGAATCATTGCAATTTTAAAAAATAAATGATTTACCGTCGCGTACGAATATTTATTTCAATTACCCTAACCCCATACACCCTGCATATCCAACATCCCGTTTATAACGCGATTGCAGTTAATATTCCGAAAGAATATTTTTACAAAGCTATATATAAAAAATACGAAAGTGTTGACAACTACGGCGCAGTATTATTGTAATTTACCACGATTATAACGGGATTGGCCGAGTTTTCGCAATTTAAAATGTAAACGCAGTACGTGCGGTGCACACGTGCACAATGCATTTCTCCGTGTATATACGATATATATATATATTTATTTTTTTTTTATTTTCGTAGTGACGGCAACCACCAAGGAAACGTAACAAAGTCGATTTTTCGTAGGGTGTACGACGTTATAGTAATAATAATATAATACCGGCAACGGCGACTTTCTCTCGTATTCTTTCGACGGTCGCCGTTGTATAGGGCGCAGCCTAATCCCGAGGACCCGTTGATATATTGTATATAATAATACGCAGTAAAATGTGACCGACCAGATGAATTCGATCCAATTCTCGAACAAAGCGGTACGGGAATCAAAAAATCATATATATTATATAGTACGAGGTGATTTTTTTAAGCCCGCTCGTCCCGTTTTATGATTAAATGATCGCAATGGTTTAAACGGATTCTATTATATCGGAATACGCACCTACCCTACAGACAATACCCAGGAGGTATTCATATTCAGTCTTGCGCAGAGTTGTCTATAAATTTATCTACTTAAGTTCTAACAGACGATTCGTTGAAAACTTATCTGCATAACATAACAGATAACAATAAAATATTATTTAGATTACATTTGGCGACACGACAAAACAAATAAAAATTATTCGTGTTTTTAATGAAATTTCAACATGAAATTAAATTTTAAAATGCCGATAAAAATAATTTACAATATTTTAATCTACACAAAATCCAAAAAAACTAGAAAATTTCAAATAGCTAGATATTTACAAATAATTCAAAAAACACTAAACTGTTTTGAAAATCGTATCATGTCGTCGAGAATATGCTAATATAAGTAAAACCAACAATTATCCCCACGATGCGCCGCGTTAGACGACATTTTCTACCAAAAACCATCCCCTGAAGTCGATAATCGGGGATTTCTGATGGAAATATGGTAAACGGGCATAAAAAATATAAAAACTCATCAAGCTGTAAGAAAATAGTACGCGGCGTTTTCTGTACTTTACATTAAATTTAAGCACTTTTTTCACCATAACCGAGGTAACGTGTTAGTTGAAATTAACCTCGATTTATATCTAGATAAAAAACATATGATTGTTTAGTTTTTAGGTTTTTAATGACTTAATGACAATAAAATGTAAAACCCGCGAAATTGTGAAATATAATTTTTTCTATTCGGTTTTTTTGGTGTTAAGAATTCTAATGAATAAAAAACAAAATAAAAAAATCATTTCAATATTTTTTGTTTTTTGTTTTTTTAATTAATTGTTTTAAACGCGAGACGCTTTTATAGTTTTAAGAGTGATACAATACAATTACGTCGAAATTTAATTAACTTAATGAGTCTTGTTTGTGCTAGTAACACTTCTATAAGTATGTAATGTTCAACTTGTAAATATGTCGTGATTTTTTCTGAGAGAGACGAGAGAGAAGATATCTACAGTACATTCTCGTGTAAACAGTATTATTTTTTTTAATTTTAAACAGTACTTTAAAACTCAGTTTAATCAGAAACACGATACTCCGTATGATTATGATTATTTTTACGATAACATAACAAATTATTATGAATGTTCCGAAAATAAAAAAAAGTTTTAACTAGATTAGGATTTAACGCTTGAGGTTCATTATTATTATTTTTTTTTTATAATTATTATGTACGAAGTTATTTTTCCAATACATATCGCCCGACACGTATACAATATAAATAAAAGTCTTTTTTTCTACCGTTATTTATGGATTTTTATTATAAGTTTAGGTAGAAGTTTAGGTTTTCCTAGATTCCTAGATTTCCCAAATTATTCGTAACATCAGGATAATTATATTTTTTTTTTAACCACCAAAATCACTCGTCATTATAGATTATTCCATTTCAGATCGCACAAGATCAATTAATTGCGGTATCGATGTTGTTTTTATTTATTTAATTTAATATATAATACAGGCATGAGCCTAACGGTAGAAACGTCAAAAATACAGCAATAGTTCAAAACTATAAATAAAAAAAAAAACCAAAGTAATCATTTAACAAAAATATGTTATAGTTTATTGCAGTTTATAGCCATATACGTGTGAAGCAGAAATGTAATTTTATATTTTCATAAGAGCTTACTTTTACCCCGGTTTGTATTTATTAAAAAAAAAAAAAAAAAATGAAATAAGAAATATTGTTATACAGTTTCAAATATCATGTTAACAAATGTAATTTAATAGTTGTTACAAAAAAAAAAAAAAAAGCGAAACAAGTATTCAATTTTTTGAAACTTTCATAAAACATTTATACGTTTATTACTTACACGCATAAAACACATAGAAACTTTGGTATTTCTAATAAATCAGTATTTGGTTTTTAATATTAAATATGAAGAAAATCCGAAAATATTTTCAACAAAGCCTGGGGAAGCTGTTTTTGATCTCCGACCTCATAGTAATATCGAACGCGGATTTTGGAACACATATTTTATTATTTTATAAAATAATCTCCTTAAATTCGTGAAGAGTTGTTAATATTTCGTATGAATAATGTAAAGATTTCCGTAAAACCTTACCGGCAGTTTCTACTACACATTATGTTCGTATATGTGAAACAGAACAGTAAGAATGTTTAAGTTAAGAAGCGTTTTTTACCTAATTTTCAAACCCACGCCTGGCTGACTAATACGCCCCTAAAAATTGAAACATTAAACACGACTGTGATAT
Source organism: Tuberolachnus salignus (assembly GCA_956483605.1). Classification (NCBI taxonomy): domain Eukaryota; kingdom Metazoa; phylum Arthropoda; class Insecta; order Hemiptera; family Aphididae; genus Tuberolachnus; species Tuberolachnus salignus. Next base: position 1,539,875 of record OY101429.1, on the reverse strand, counting down.
ATATATATATATTTGAAAATTTCACTCATCTCGTAACGTTCTAAACAGGCGAGTTATAAATTATTACACGGCGATCATTTTAAACAATTGTAATGTTTGTAATTTAATCTATAGAAATGATATTACGTTGTCATCACAACGTTTTTAACGCCGTCTCAACTCTTGTATATTCAAATATACAAGTGCCTCGTTATGTCTTCCCTGTCAGGTATCTTTACGCAAAATTATATAAATTATTCGTCGTTACTGTCAAATTAATAATGTGAGTAAATTTTATTAAACGAGATAAGACGAGTCGTAAGTCTGTTCTGGGCCGATCTGGACCAAGAGCAAAGGATCGAAGACGATTCCAACCCGATATTTGTCCGCGATAATCTTTTAAAATATTAATATTATACAATTGTTTTCGCTTATGCGAAATTTACTATATGAATAATTTCGAGTTGCAATATTAAAATATATTAGTAATAAATATTACAAAGTTTCAAATTTACAATAAATCTTTAGGTTTTTCTTGATCCACCCGCACAATATTCACTCCGAAATTTCGTTTTTGTAGCATTAACATTTGGAATTTTGGCCACTTGGAAGCGAATTCGCGTTGACATAGATAGAAGAGACAAGAGACACAAAAATCATTGAATTTCTGTGTCTTATAACTAACTCAATGTTTTTTTTAAAGAAAAAAATAAGATGCATATTATTATTCGTTTCCAGTTATTCTAGTACTTTGTTTTTATCAATAATTTTACCATAACAAAAAGTTTTTATAATATTATTTAATTTATGTCACAAAAAAAAAAAAAAATAAATAAATACATATATTTTCTCATAATTGATTGAATATTGCCATAGAAGTATTTAATTTTAATATTATAGTTCACAAAAATACTACTCTGTAACACGAATATAGCTGTCTGCAAATTTTCGACGAACACATTCATTTTAGTTTAGGTTTTCATATATATTTTTATGTTAAATAACACACAAACTTAATTTGTATTATTATTAAGTTAAAAAAAAAAAAAAAAAATGATTTATCATGTTATTTGAAAGAGTAATTTTGGAGGTGCAAATTGTATTCTAGATTCTGAGTGTACATATAAAACTTGTGTAAACATATTTTAAGCATTATTTTAAATTTTGAAAATTATGACAAAATATTTTATATAAAAAAAAATTATGACAAAATATTTATAAGAGGTTAAATTCAGTTTTGAAAAGAGGCTAAAATTGAACTAGTTTCCCGGGGGTTTTGCTGCACGATAGAAGGAACGAATAATTACTACTTAGATGATTTTGTTTTTGTTTTTTATTCACGGTAAGAATTGTTTACATTGTACAGCCGTATCATAAAATACTCGGTTTTTTGGCCTGTGGCGTATTATTTGAACAATTTTTCGAAATTCTCAACAAAGAATGTTGTGTTGAATTCCATCGATTTTAGTAAACCGGTAAAAATGACTTTAGGGCTAGACACGATAAATGCTATTTGAATAATTTGGACGATTACTTTTATTTAAAAAAATAGCCACAATCGCGTCGATTAGTGCTGTCTTGTAATTCCCCCGCGCCAAATGGAATATAAAATTCAAGTAAGATTTTAATGCACACGTTTTTAAGGCTGTTCGCCAGTAAAATTGCGGTATTATAGTATTAGGCTGAGGTTTTTATTATACCGCGGTGTCTCCAGGAATTATTTCTTATTCGCTTGTTCCAATTATATTTTCCTTTCGTTTTTATTTTTTCCCCATAAGGAAACGAATTAAAATCGTTTTTATTTTCTAGTGCCCAATACCGCTAGTGAAACATCAGAAACACTGTAATAAATCCCGGATAGGAATGAATTATAATAAAAAAATAAATAAATAAAACAAGTGTAAAAACACACATCTTAGTAAAACTCGCTACACTCAGAATCTCAAAAAAAAAAAAAAAAAAAATATGAAAATTAATGAATAATAATAATCGTATTTTTACAATATTGTTTTTAATAATCTGAGTAAATTTTAATAAACTAGATAAGACGAGTCGTAAGTCTGTTCTGGGCCGATCTGGACCAGGAGCAAAGGATCGAAGACGATTCCAACCCGATATTTGTCCGCGATAATCTTTTAAAATATTAATATTATACAATTGTTTTCGCTTATGCGAAATTTACTATATGAATAATTTCGAGTTGCAATATTAAAATATATTAGTTATAAATATTACAAAGTCTCAAATTTACAATAACTCTTTGGGTTTTTCTTGACCACCCGCTCAATATTCACTCCGAAATTTCGTTTTTGTAGCGTAAACAATTGAAATTTTGCCCATGAATAATTTTTCGTAAGTCGTTATTTGTTTGATGCTCGAAACCCACCATCCCTTCCACGCACAAAAGAGAACATCAATAGTTTTACCCATCGTTTATATGAAATACATTTCATATGTACATAATCCCATAGGGTATTATCTATTGCCGTTTTTAGTTTAATCATTTATTTAACATAGTGGTATTAATATCAAATTTACAAATTTGTATAAATTAACTGATAAAATACTGGTAAAATATAATATATTGCAACCCGCAGGCGCCTGTGTACATAAAACACGATCGTTTATATAACCGGGCGGCCACGAGTGCGGATTATGAATCCAAAGAGAATTTATGGTGATTCGGTATTTACAAAAGAGATCCTGCACTCGTATCGGCATTATATTATAACGATAGGCAATCATGGAGGTATTTTATTATGTTGTGTGCCGTGGAAATTGAAAACGGAGGCAACGTTGGTAATTTTATGTGCGACGAGTGCGACTGGCGGTGGGCGGGAACGGACGAACAGTTTTAATATTTAATTTTGATTTTAATTTTTAGAGTATTTTTCACGGCGCGCAGATGTGCCGTCGGTGCCCTAACTGTTTTACGGTGTTGTTTTACAGTTTAGTCTGATGAAACTTTTTGTTCCGGCTATTTGTCCACTACCGCCGTACACAATTATAACGTTTTGCGTTTTCCCGATTATCATTGTTTGTAGCCGTAAAGTCCCTAAACCGCGTCTACAGACCCGTAGGAACTGCTTTTGACAAAATGTGCATCTGGCCGGATGACACGATTAACTTTCACGGTTGTCCGAAATAAATAAATGGAATTTGCCACATTTCGCATTGCGTGTGTTTACTCGGTAGAGAATTTTTTTTTTTTCTTTTTTCGGAACGTGTGAGAGAATTTAAAATTGTCGGTCTAAAGGTGCGCGGGACTTGTTTCCGATTCGAATAAAATGTAATTTCAATCTGTCACTATATTTTATTCTTCCGTTTATTATGTGCAGTTTTTGTGGATTTTTTTGCCGACCTTACATATCTCGTCCGCTATGGAAAAAAAAAAAACCAATTGTATAACTTTTTTTTTTTTTTTTACATTCTGAATTATTTATTTTGCCTAGAAATCCGAGACGCCGTTTATTACAAATGGATTTTTGTGTGTCGCGAAAAAAAAAAAAAAAAAAATTACCGATATAAATTATGTTACGACGAGATCGAGGTTATTGCACTTAAATTTGTACGCAACAAATTCGACAATTCTGAGGCATATGCGTGTGCTTGAAATGGTTTTTTTTCCCCGGTGCCAAAACAATTTCGTTTTGTCTCTGTATAGGCCGTTTGTAAGTACTAAAAATCTACAGCGACGGTTCTTGTTTATTGAAATATATTTGATGAACAACAACAACTCAAAATGTGATTTTCGTTTTTTTTTCTTTTCTTTCTTTTTTTATATGTTCAGTTTGATATTATATATTTGAACAATGCCGTGGAATTTTCTCGTAAGAATGTGACCGTTGGCAGTTTAATTCGTTTGTATTACCTTTTACCGTTTATACGAGAACAATTAAAACCGCTTAATTCTATTAAACGCCGGTAAAAATAAGATTTAGTTTTACGATGACAATCCGGCTGGGTTCAGTACAGAGACAAATATAGGGGTTTCTTTTCCTTATCTTTTAATATGCTTGCCGCAGCGGGCGTTATATCCCTTATTATTATTACTTTATTTTTTTTTTTTTTTTGGAGAAAATCTTCTATTTAAACAATCTGTTCCGGCTTGGTTTAGGTTTACCGTGTCGTTTTCGGATAAACGTATAGGTTATATATTTTTTTATTATCGGTATTAGAATATATTTTCGATTTACCGCGACAATGCGATACCGCGTTATATCGCATCATATTTATATTTATTTTACGGACGGCGTGTGTTTTTTTTTTTTATTATTATTATGATACACATTGTATTTTATCGGGACACCATTATTTTAAATATAACGGCAATATCGTCATCGGGCGGGTTTACGGTAACCATCCCGGTAAAATGTCAAGCGGTCGTACTTTTTATTATTACGGTGTTAGTTAAACGTCTATACTAAACTTTTATTACGTTTTATTCTCACCGAACAAAATTGTATATTGCAACGCGGATAATTACATTCGAATTACATATTACATATTTTACATTACCTAATTCAAAAACAAGAAAAACAAAAAAAAAAAAAAAAAAACAAACACAATTCATCGGCTTTGGTTTGTTTCATATTTTTTTTTTTTTTTTTTATGTTTTTACAATTTGATGGAGTTCCCTGTATTTTATTGAGATGATGTAACGTTTCGTCGACGTTGTCAAAAATATGCAATTTATCTCCTTAGCTCATCGGCACGATCAAGTGCGTTTGTCACTGGACGAACCGGTGTTGGCGCCGTCCCCTTCGTCCTCCTAAGATTTCTTCGTCTATAGGAGTTACATCGGCCAATGCTATTCCATCAGTAATTATCCGGTCAATGCTTCCAGTGTTCCTTGTGGCGACGTCCCCATCGATTTCTGCACATCCTGGTAATTCCTGGACATTCTTGTAAATCTTTGCCGCTCCCCTCCGCGGCACCAGTAATCGCCGTCAATAGATTTTCGCTACCCGGAAACAATTTTTAATGACAACAGCCGTAATTTCATACCGTGCTGTAGAGGTTACGTTGTGCAATGCATCGAGTATTTCAAGTTAGGATTTTTACTTTCCGTTTATTTCGAGTATCGTAAAACCAATTTTGTTTTTCTCGATATTTTTGTTTTAAAACACTAATAATTCCTCGGCTGTAATTTGCTTGTTGCGTTTTTTTTTTTTTTTTTTTTTTTTTTTGGGGGGGGGAAACAAGTCTTACGTTTAACAAGCGGAAATTAAACTCGAAAAATTCTCAGTAAAAGAAAATAAATAAAAAATAACTTATTACTTATTGTCTTCGGTCAACCACAAACTGTGGTATCTAATCGTGAATATTATCGTTTGATGACCAGTGCAAAAGTACACATAATTCGTTACCCCGTTATTATTAGCGAGGAATTTCTTTAAATTTTTATTTTTATATTAACATCATTGGACCCGTAAAAATGAGTGTATTAGTCTTAAGCGAGAGTGTTTTAAACGTGTTCTACTGTGTATGTTCTACTGTATGTTCTACTGTTCTACTTTATGTATCATAAACATTTACAATTTTGGCGAGAACGTCTTTTTTTTTTTTTTTTTATTTAATATTCATTATATCGTATTAGGCCGTGTTCTAATTGCACACATTTGTTAATAAATATCGATTCTGGTAGGATACGGTTTTATTTTAAAACATTTTTATTTTCAAGGCGTATGGGGGATTTAATAGAAAAAAAAAAACCGACGTTATCGAATATTTTTCTTGGTGATTTTTTCGAGCGTTATTTATCGCGTCCGAGAGTTTTTTCTGTTCTGCACGTTCGTTAACGTGTTAAACGCCACCACAATTTCGTCTTTGTCTCGTTTGCACGGTTTGTTTAAAAAAAAAAAAAAAAAACGTATGATTGCGCGTACTTGCACGAAAGCAGATTTTTATAGAAACTACAACCGACAAGTAGTTTACGACTATTAAGCGAAACTATACCCGACCGGCTTTTGTCTCTTGGTTTTATTCTCGAAATTACTTCTCGATGTTTGTTTGGTGCAATTCAATTTTACATGCATCAAATTATATATATAAAAAAAAAACCAAGTAGGTTAAAAAAAAAAAAAAATCATTGTCGTATTACTTCAACCGTATTAGCATTCTACATTTGTCCTGTTTAATGCGGTAGAACACCGACAGACTTGCCGACGAATATTTATACCTATTTCTATATTTAACGGTCTTTCGTGCGCACGCCGCACATAAACCATATTTTTATAGTTGTGTTGACAATAGTGGCAATTTTTTTTTTTTTTTTTATTGAGCGAAAAGCAAAAAAAAAAAAAAAAATAAAATAATTTCCCCTTAGAAGATACTAAACGAACCGTTAAGCTTTTCTGTATTTTATTTAGACAGCTACCATACGTAAATTCTCGCGTATACACTTCCGGTCAGTACACTCTCTCTCGTGTACGCACAACCGTATTTATGACAGTAGATACGAAAACCGATCGGCGGTGTAAAAAATAAAATATAAATATCTAAACGTTCGTCCGAATATGTTTGGAACATACGCACATAAGTACGGTGTGATATGTAACAATACCGTTTGTGTATGCGGTTGCTATCAAATAGAATTGTCGTGTCGGTGATTTCCGCCACGCCGGGCTGTACACAGTAGTCGGCCGTAACGATAGGGGAATTGCAGTCACAGCGTCCAAACGCAAAAGTGCTCCGCAAAACACACGAAAAAAAAAAAAATAAATAAACCGAATAAACAGTAAGCCGTTGAAAAACCACGTCGGACGGTACGAGAGGATGGCATGAAACGATGGGAGCAGGGACGATTAAAAAAGCCACGGCGCGCGGCGCCACGCATTACGACGAAGTAACGTCGCGTGGCGTGGCGGGTTAGAAGCACAAGAACGAACCGCAATACGAAATCACGGGAACGGACGGCGGTCGACGTTGAAATATCGGGGCCGGCGTCTTATCGCTGGTCTGACGACTGCCCGCGGCATTTCGAGCGCACCGACAGACAGATGGAAAAATCGCAATTTGCACCGTCTCCGGAACCGGTAATTCCTAGTTTGCCAATAATCATAAACGATCAATGTCGCGGGCCACGTTCGACTTTTAATTATTATATTGAATTTAGACAAAACACGTCGCGTTCTGCGTTTAGGCATGCAATCCGGAGTCGCATACAAATAAAACCGGATAATTTATATTGTGTTTACGATCATAAATAAAAAATAAACGATAAACTCTAAAAAGAATAACCGAATTAAAATGTGAATGCCCGTCTACAGTGGAAATATCAAAATTATATATCAACTTAATCACATTACGAGACAATGGAGAACTTAGGTGGAGAACTTTACTGTAATAAGTAATGGTATTGCGTTAGTTATTTTTAAATTTTATTAACGGTTGCCAAGAGCCGACGGAGACACTAACGTGTGATTGGGGAATTAAAACAAAGTGTACGAGTTAACGGGCAGGTACAGATATTATCATGTTGATGTTCACATTATTCGTACGTTTTTACCGAGTTTTGAATATCGTGTACATTTAATTTTGCTAAATGCTCCGGACCCACCACGTCGTTTTACCGACGTTTCACCAACCATGATCGGCGTTCAGAATTATTCAGATAGATTTTTTAATTATCATTTATATTATATCTAGACAAAAGTCTCTTAAGTACTCCTAAGTAGACTAATTCGAGTTTCATATTTTACGTGTAGCAATTAGTTAGGTAAATAAAAATACAATACATTAAAAATAATTTTTTTTATCTTAATAATTTTTAAATATTTTTAACATCTAAAATGTCATCATTGTTTTTTTTTTTTTTACTTAGTTAAAGTGTGATTGTTTGATTTTTTTATCTTTTATCGAGACAATTTTAGTTCAGTCCATATTTTATCATTATCTAGAATCAAGATAGATTTCTGGTATTTTATCTTTATCTAGATAAATTTTAATTATTCGTGTTCCAACGCTGACTATGATTACGTCAAAAACGTGCATACGTTCGAACGCGAGATTGGGGTCTTACACTACGTTTAAAACGCGTTTTTGATTTATTGGTTATTAAATAATTGTGTGTATTACATTTACACGTTGCGCCGTTGTAGTGATAATCTAAAATTAAGTGAAATTTTTCACTATCGCTCAATCTTTAACCAAAGAGTATCATAAAGATTCTATAAAAATCGGTCGTTAATGACTGTTATAATATCCAAAAAAATCAATTTACATAGTTTAGAGATTTACGGTGTGGCCCGCTCGCACCGTAATCTCGAAACTAATTCCACAGCGCGTAACAAAAATTGGTAAGGAAATCTTACGAAATGATAATTTACTGATTACCTAGTATTATTTTTTCGTAATTTTACGGTCTGCATCGTTTTGTTTTATCAAGTAGAACATTATTGCTTTTCCTACTACAAGTAGTTACATATATATATATATATATTGATTGTAGTACAGTAGAGGTTTTTTGTAGTTTATACGAATATTTTTTTTCCCTTTTGACGATTAATCGGCAAGGAGGTTATTTAAAGTTAGTTAGCCCAAGTAAATGCGTCGTTTGTAATTTATTCAACCGCTAGAGCTGTCGTCGGTTTGCATTTTTAATCGTGACCCGATACTCGTCGAATACAGAATCGCCACGGTCGCAGTGTGGAATTTACTCGCCGTCCAGAACTATCTACGTAAGACCCAATAATTCTTTATCCACCGTTTTCCGGCAAATTCATCGTCGTTAGTGTTGTTTTGACCTCGTACGTGCCTTTTATCCACTCTTTTCTTTATAAACTTATCTAATCCTAAAATTTGTGACAGCGCGTAGTCGCGTCGTGGTGGCAATGAAGCATTAAATTGCTATTAAAAAAAAAAAAAAAAAAAACAAGTTTATATCTTTTTTAGTTTCACAAATGTGCAGTACGTCCTTATAACCCGAATCCCATTAAAAGTAAAATTGGATTGTGTTTTTGTTTAACTTTGTTTTTTGTTTAAATTTCAATCTTTTACTGTACCAGTTATATTGATTTCTATTAATTGTATCGAGCTTCTATTGCTGACCACAACTGAAAAATTCCTGACGAATTAATTCATAATATAACTAACGAGATATTTTCTGTAATTTTCTTTTTGTCCTAGAAAATGATTATGCTATAGGTATAAGTTTATAAATGTTGGACAAATGTTTTTAATTATGTTAATATTTTTTTCTCGCGTAATATTGAAACATCGTAATCAATACCTATGTTATATATAAATACGTAAATATAAACGTGTATAAAAAATAATAGTTTACATAACATCGTACATCACGATAATTCAGAAATATATTCATAAATATGGAAATTCCACTACTTTAACGAGTTTGTATTTACTTGAAGGATAATGAAATATTAACGAATTAATTACTTATAATAATAATAATAATAATAATTATAAAAAAATTAAAAAAACCGAGAAATTTGGTCACAAGGGTATTCTGCTCCTTAAGGCGAAGGTGTAGGAGAGTAATTTTGTTTAAATACCGAAAGAAATGATAAATCGTTAATTTCGAAAAACCGCTACTGAGTAGGGTCTAGGACCTGAAACATTTTTACCAACGCTTGCCATTTTGCTTTCAAGACAGAAAATGTCGAAAAAATAATCTTATTAATTAATGTTCGTTTGGACATGAATTAAATACCTCCGTCCTATAGTAGATGCTTATTAATACGTTTGGAACGTTTTTACTGCTTTCCGTGGGATTAACGAGATATACAAAAAAAAAAAAAAAAATTGCCATCATATAAATCTAATAGCTTTCTCGCTACTCTCGGATTCTATACAGTACAGAGCACCAGACACGTATACAAAGAGGATTTCGAGGTTTCAACCCCGGCCACTTCTGAAATATCTGGAAATTTTTTAAATATGTTTTAATGTATAAACTAAACTTATGTACGTATGAATGTTGTAATCATTACCCTCTCCCACATTCTCCACTATATGCATGCCTGCGGAGTTTTTTCTACTTAATAGATCTGTTTATGATGCTGATAAATAATTTTTTAAACTCTTAAAGAATATATCATGTATTTTGGTCGGTATACCGTCAATAGATAGTGATAAATTGATAACGTGAAACTAGATAACAATCGTTAGTTATTACACTATAGTTATTGGACATATTTATACAGATATTATTCTAATAATTAAATACGAAATAACATTTGTTTACAGAACGATAGTGCACGCACATAGAGAAATATTTTAGTACTATTTTACATATAATTCTCAATCTGCCACATTTAGCCCGATGTTATATTATCCGTAATTTAATTTTTGCAGAAGTTCAAATGAAATCAAAAAAAAAAAAAAATAAAAAATTTCGAGAAGGTCGTTTTCAAGTAAACTAGACGAAAGTTAAAAAAAAATCTGTTTTCAAAATTCTCGTCCTTTTACAAGATTAATCGATACGTTGAAAATAAAACACGTTCAAATCCCCGCGGTGTGAGTGTATGTATCATAGACGGACAGTCATACCCATTAAAAAAAAAGTTCGCGTCTCCAGGTTTGGCAAATAACTCAAATAATAATTCTGATCCACATGTTGGCAAACATGTGGATCGTTGGATCGAACATGTGAGCGTTACCGCTTGTCTAGAGCTCTGGAAAACATTTGTTCGTTACATATTTTTGGTGTTTTTCGAATACCCAAATTCAATTTCCGTGTATTATTTCTTTATTGAAATGATATTCGCCGGTTCTAATCTCGGCCAGAGTGATTGGGTATTTTTCAGTTGTGTTCAATTATTTGCAATTTACAGCGTCCGTAAACGTTCCCGCTCAAATTATTACGATCCGCCGCGCGGGATAGTATGGGACAAAAATAATATTATTTGTACGGTTTTGGCGAATGTATAAAATACTTAGTCATAGTTTTTTTCTCCACCAAAACCGCCGTGATAATAAGCCGAGGACGGGATTTATTATTTTTATTATTTTTTTTTCGTCCGTCATTATTATATTTAACTATTCGCGTCGAAACGCCGACGTGGTTTTTTTTTACCCTCTATCGTTTCTTTAAAGTTTTATATTACGAGCACCGAAATATAATATTATTATAATTTCTGTTGGACGGTGTGCGGTTTCCGCAGTCGTTTTGAATATTTCTGTGTTATAATACTATAAATACATAATTTTACTTTTTATCGAATGTTTAAACAAATTAAATGTCGTCCAACAAGCAAGTATACAATCGATTTAGGCGAGTATCGTTTAACTTGCCGTTGAAAACGATTAGCTAAGTGGATTGCAATGACTACATGTCTTATCTACGGTTAAATCGGAGATTAAACCGATTGCTCAACGGTTCCGAAATTAATTCCGTTGCCAAAAGTTAAATCAATTTTGAGAATCTATAATTTGTTCATCGTTGACCTTGTATCGATTGTACCTCCCTTTCTATTGATAATATCGATATGGATCCATTTCTATCATATTCTTTAAAAAAAAAAATATCTTCGCTTAAATTTAGTGGCGAGTATCATCGGTATAGACCGATACTGCGTGTCGGCCGATATTGGGTTTTTTTTTTTTTTTTTTGGTAAAAAACATTAACAGAGTCTCTGGAATATGAAAAAAAAAAAGTTTAAATATATAGGGTTTTTAACCGAGATATCAGTTAATTTCAATATCGGTTAACAGTTATCCGAATATCGGCTCACAACTACTTAAAATAGAATTAATTGGACCCGCAAGCAAATGGGAAATGCGTGTCGTACGCGACCGAATAAAATACAATTGGACGGAGAGTTGAGAATTGAACGGAATGGAATAACGGTAATTATTTATTATTGCATATTATTTGGTAGGCGATAACTATTTATTGTTGGTACCCGGTAATATTTTTCGATTAAATTGGCCCGGAGGAAATTAAATTGGTTATATGTCCGGAAAGTGATTTTATAAACGCAATAAGTACTCGCACAACCTAATCGTATATACAAGTTTTTGTTTCAATTAAAACGCGACGCCCTCAAATAATAAATCCGAGTTAATTGCTTCCTTTTGTACATCCGTTGCCACTGCAGCCACCACTATTCTCGATGCTTTTTGGAGAGTCCATTTATACAATCCAAAACAATGGGCGAAAAAAGGGAACAAGAGAGAGAGAGAGAGAGAGAGAGAGAGAGAGAGACAAACAGAAAGAGTATACGAGAGAATGGGAGAGCCGATGCGACGACAGTGTAAAGTTTTCGATAAGTTCTCTGCCGGGTTTTAAAAATGTCTGACATTCTCTCGGCCATCCGTTCGTTCTTCCATATACAACACTCTGGTTTACCTCCTCTATATTTTGTAGCGAGTCCGGGTGATCGCCACCACCGCCACCACCACCAAAATCACCGCACTACCGTTGGAATATATTTTATTATTAGGGTTCCGGAGCCAAGAACTGAAATAATAAATGGTTTTTCTGCCGTCCTATACATTTTTACACTTGGCAACCGGAAAAGATAAAGTTTGTTTTCCTTCCTATTCCAGTATTCCCGGGACCGTTATCATCCCTTCATCGCCATCATCGTCGTCATCGCGGTTGGCCACCTTGTCACCGGCCGGTGGAAATAAATTTGTACACAACGACACTGACGACGTGCGAATTTTAAATATTCATCGCATAGTAAACAAAAAAAAAAGAAAAAGACCGCCACAATTTAATATGCATCGATTCATAGTATATTAACGCCATATTAAATATGTATTGCTTTTGGCCACCAAAACGAAGTGTCGGTATTGCATTTTTCAATTTTTGTCTAGTTATAAAAAATAAACTGCAGAGAGCCATATTCACTTTATAGTAGTGTTACGTTTTAAATTTTTTTTCAGCTAATTTCAAGAGGTCATAATTATAATACTGTTTTATTTTGATGTGTTTTGTGGTGTTCGTAACCATTAATTCGCGTGTTACGTGATGAAACCTAATGGTAGACTTAAGGAATGGCGAATCGACGTTCTCAAAGAGGATCTAAGATTAATCTGCGAGTAAAATACTGGAACGACGTTGTTCGAGCCAAGAATATTGAACGTGATGTTGTTTCGGAGACGATAAACTCAGAGACAGTTGTAAAGGTCAGAAGAAAAATTAAAAAAAAAAAAAAAAAATGCTTTACGTGTCGAGTGCAAAACATAGTTGTATTGCATTCCGTAAACTTGCGGATTTGTTGTCTTGATCTACGAAATTAATGGTAGGTCTATTATTTGGAAATCATTGTAAATGTAGCCAGATCTTAAAATGAGCCGGTTCACTTGGAATTGACACGGGTAACTGTAAAACAGCACGCCACGATTTTATATAGTTTAATATAAACTGTTTTGGTAATATAATATTAAAGCCACGTGATTGTATGCATTTGTACGTTTTTAATTTGGTACGCGGGCAATAGCAGTAACTTTAAGCATCCACCTTAATATCTTCGTTGTAAACTTCAAAAGTAAAATTATTCTCAAAATTGATTGACGTCGAGTTGCGGTTCGGGCGGTGTTTTAGGCGCGCCAACTCTCGGTGTCTTTCCGTTATTGCGCACCCGCCAGATATGGCGACGAGACATTTTTGATTCCGACACTATTTTTTTTTTTTTTTTTTTTTAGTCGCTCTATGGAGAATATTCTTTTTTAGGCGCAGACATTTATCAGGATATACGAATCCGGCATTCACTGGGTGCGGATAAAAACGTATTTTCGCCGAGCACGATTCCTATTGTTCACACACACTGTACACCGACCCTCTTAAGCGCGTATTATATACTTAACATGCATAATGCGTCGCGGCCTGATACTGTGATAATAGTACAACTATTATTTGCGTTTTAACCACCCGATATGCTCGTAATTTTGGCGACGGCGACGAGAATCTAATCTCGCCGTTATTCAGATTATAATATAGACGTACTATTTCTTATACGGTGTCCCGCGGAACCCCAGGAGATCATTTCAAGGTTCCGCCAAACCGCTATTTTTTTTTCTTCTTCAAAATATTCAACAAACAGTAGTACTATTGGTGTGAAAATATTCAGTCCTCTAAATTCTTTTCTCGAAGAGAAAAAAAAATACCACGGGACGGACGCAGTTGTCCATATCCGTACCGGTGCGGCAAACGCTACGAGTGATATAATTAATGTACAGCATACTAAAAATCTTGCCAAAAACTGTTCTTGTGGCCACTGCATGATACATAGGCGGGCAATCGATTTAAATAGTTATCTACCGGTTATAGGAATGCTATTGATGAAGTCGTCGAAAACATAAACTTCATTAAATTTCGGCTGCTGAACAATCGTTTATTCAAAATAAATGTGTACATATTTCTCTTATTTTTTATACTGAGGTCAGGTGGTTATCTCGAGGGAAGATAATAGTTCGTTATTTTGAGCTAAGGGACGAGGTATGCTACTTTTTTTTTTTTTTTTTTTTTTTTTTCTGGAAACAATTTCGGATTAAACGATCGATTTCTTGATCAAATTTTGCTACTATTGAGATTGCCTATTTTATAGACATTTCTACATGGATCAATGAGCATAATTTCACATAATTATTGTCATTTTCGTTGCAAATAGTCCTTATGTAAAATGCCGCATTAATACTATTGTGTCAATGTAGGGGTTCCACGATAAAAGTGGATATAAGAAAAGGTTCTACGGATAAAAAAAAAACCATTAAGAAACGCTGATTTAGACACAACTACACAACGGACTCGGATATAATGGACCGGTATCGAGCATTTTATCAGTGGCATTGTTTGGCGTACAAGAATCAAGTCCTTTCCCTCCCCCCCCGGATTCGAATGTAAACCAAAAATGTACAACTCCGTCTTTTACAATTTCGATATAATACCGTGATTGTTATATATTCCGTGGCGTTAGTACCAAATATTTAAACGAAAATTAAACGAATAACTTAAGTTCCGAACTATTTTTTTTCTTGTTTGCATTTGTTTTCCTTTTTTATTCTGATTTGCGTTTATTGCGGTTGACGTCAAATAAATCCGCCGGTAGTGCTGAAACCAGTTGGTATGTCTTAGTCTAGGTCTATCTTATATCTTAGTCTGACCTCAGTCATTATATCTCCTATTTGTATTTGTAATGGACTATAAAATGGCGATTAGTTTACCAAGACGATATTCGAGTTTTTGCGGTTGGTTGGTAAAGAGGGTGTACACTGCTAATATCTACGGGTTGCGAATAAGTAAGTTATAAACAACGTTTAAGAAAAAAAAAAAATATGGAAATTTGTCGACCCAAATATATTTAAATTCGTTATAAAGTACCGTTCAAATGACTTGAGAATTCGTATTATTTTTAAAATAAAATTTTAATATTTTTTTGAATGAATTTATCGAAACAATCATGAACAGTTATGTTATTTAATTTTCAATCTAGGCCGCTGTACAACACATTTTTTAGATATTTCCAGATTAACGACGCATTTGGTTAATCGGACAATATTCTATATACGAAATAGTTTTTGTCTAATTGATTGCAAAAAGCCAACCTTAATAATACTTGCGCATTAAATCGACTGTGTTATTATTGTTAAATGGTTAAAAATATCATTACTGCAGACTAAATATTTTAAACGGGCTATAACTACAATGATATTATATCGAAATTTCAATAATAATAAAAAAAAAAAAAATTAATAATATTATGAATATCGTTGTTGTGTTCCATTTTCAATAGAAATTTATCAATAATATAGATAAATTATAGTTTGGGACTTTTTGCACTATAATAATTGTTGAAAATATGTATGCAGTTGTGCACCTATGTTTTCCCATAATTCCCATTTTTCTCGACTATAGAGAAAATATTTACTACAACGAAAATTACCACCTCAATGCACCGACTTGATCCAAACACGCATTCGAAACAAAACGGTGCACTTGAAAACCGTCATGAACCAAGAATTGCAAAGAAAACCAAGATTTTTGGTAGGTAAGTCAGTGTGCGTAGACGAAAAAAAAAAATATATAAAAATATCACACATCACAGCCAAAACCAAAACCTTTACCTCTCGCGTCGCTCAGAAACTAAAAACAATTATCTGAATATATGATCTTGTTATAAAACAAGCGTGTACCAAGCTTTTAGTTTGTCCATTAATTTACTAAAAATGTCTGAAATTACTTATGGTAGACACAGTAACAATAGTATAATATTCTTCGCGCCAAACTTATGGCAAACACAACAAAGCGTAATACTTCGGGGGTTCTAACAGAGATAGGTATACACTTTGTAAATCTTAGCAGCCGTGCTTTTTACTTAAAATTTAATACTCCGAGAACAAAAAGGTTACCGTTTTTAATATAAAATACCTACGCGTACAAATTAATGGTTATCATCAATCATCCACCAGTGGCTACCGGTTAGTTTTATGTGCCCGATTAATCGATTTTGTTTCGTTCTGCGACAGGACGTATAGTGTATAATACCTACTAATGCATATTTTTTTTTATTATTTTTTTTTCCATATTTCAAAATTAATTACTATAACAATTTGTACAATATCTCACACAATATTGAAATCAATCCGTCAATATCCGTTCGTTTTTTTTATTTTAATTTTAATTTTTTTTAATTTTACATACAGGTATTTATACAATTTACAGGGTGCGGCAGAGCCGACTGACGAGTTTAATGAGGTCATTAGCCTGTGATATGATAAGATCAGGCCTTAATAAGTGGTATATTTTGAATTGTACGGTAATGCCGTTTTTATTCATAATCGTGGTCTGGATAGGTGTACATCGTGATTTCGTCGTGCGTGCGTATTACGAAAATAATCATTCTGTGATCGCTACACAAAGGGCTTTTCGTATACATTTCGGCATTCCACGTGCTGAATCTGTTCCTTCTGCTAACACTATCAAATTGTGGATACGGCATTTGGAAGAAACTGCAAGTACCCTAAGTAGACTTGGACACGGAATACCCTGAACGGTAAGAACCCCCGAAAATGTGCAGTTGGTTAGAGAATCAATTGAGCAGTCACCAAGAAGCTCAGCCCGGAAACGCGCTGTAGCTTTAGGAATCTCAGACCGTTCTTTGAGGAGAATTCTTCTTCTTACTGGCCAGCATGGTCCTCAAATTTAAGCTTGTGTGATTTTTTCCTCTGGAGCTACCTTAAGGATAAGGTTTTCAGACATCGCCCACATACCATAGAAGAAATTAAACAGAAATGGAAGTCGAGGCCATACCAGTCGAAATGTGCCGAAAATCATATGAGTGCTTCAGAGGTCGTCTACAACAGTGTATCAATGCTGACGGCCGCCATCTTGGAGATATAATTTTCAAAAAATAATTTTTAGAAATGGGATTGAATACTAATTTAAATAAAAAAAAAACCTTTTCTCTAAGTTTTACTGTTCGTTATGTATAGCCCATCATAACTCGTCAATCGGCTCTGCCGCACCTTGTATCTAAATAAAATAAGTTTCTTCGCTTTGGACGTATTGTTTCCGAATTATTTTCTAAGACGTTCGTACACGCGAGAAAAATAAACAGACAGGTAATTATTGTACAATACACTTTATCTGCAGGTGTTGGTCAAGGAGCGGATTGCCATAGTAGTAGTAGTCATTTTTTTATTTGTCGACTTATGATATTAAATTGAAACGAGTGCGGAGAGGTATCTAAAAAAAGGTATCTACACTTGAATTTTTTTTGTTTTTTAATCCGTTAATTCACCGTTTGATCGACGAGTTAAGTACAATGATATTGTAATCGATTTATAGGACAGATGGCCTGATAATTATTTGTCTACAAGGTATTTTCGTTCTTTTTAATCACTGAAACCTAAGCGTAATCCGTGCGCACGGGTGTGACTTGTTAGGCTACGGCGACGCCTGGTTTATTTTTTTATTTAGTTAAGTACGAAAAAACCGAGCCACGATATTTTCATTTCTTTTGAAAAATGATAAACTAATGTTTGTCAATATATAGAAATACATTTTAGGTACATATAATATGTTGCCATACAGTTGTTTCTATGTATAATTATTTTTTCACGCAGTGTAAAGAAGTGGGCGGTCAAAAAAAAAAAAAAAAAAAATTAAATAAATAAATAGAAATAGTAGCCACATAAGTCTGCGCACCAAAGATATTTTTATCATTTATATTTGAAGAATTATTGCTGCGGTACGTGTTTTCGATCACGAATGAAATTATCGGGTTTTCCGGAAATGGCTTTATTTATTTTTGTTCTTGAAAATATAAAATTGTTGTCCAGCGTAACGAAACGTTCGAGACGTTTTATGTCTTCTCGATAAATTCGAAATTGAACACACATGGTACTTTGCACGAGGCAATCCCATTGTATATACTTGATATTCCAACTGATGTGAAATAACACTATAATAGAAAGCGCGGTTTGTTTTTATTTTAAATCGATAATTTTTCTGGTGTGTTTTGTTGAAATTTGAAAACGATAATATTTCGAATGACTAGTGGTGGGGGGGGATTGTCTTAGAATTGTATTATTTTCTTTCTTTTTACGCACTCAGAATGTCGATTGCGAAAACGCTCGGGAAGGATTTTGAGATGCCGGATGTTTTGCGAGTGGGGGCGGCTAAAATTATTTTGTTATCCTCTGGTAATGGGAGAAAAAAAAAAGAAAAAAAAGAAAAACGTTTATTACACCTAGTTATACTTATTCAATATAGACGTGCCACGGAATTATTGTGAATATCGTTACGCTAGAACGGAATCGTCAGGGCCGTGTCCGTTAGGCGAGCCGCCGTAGAAATCTCGGTGGGCCGCTTAAAAATTTGCGCCGATCGTATACTACGAGTGCGGATACGAATAAATTCACTAATAAAATATGGTGGTTGGGATCATTATAACAGTTTCACGGGTGAACGTTCAAAATCTATTAAACGAATGTCGGGTCAATGAATATTCAAACGGGATTACGCTGTAAACTCCAAGATTGTCCCAAAAGTAATGCGCAGCGCTCCCGAAACCACGACAATCGTGTATAGACAAGCAGAGATATTGTATTGTTACGTGCCAGTTAAACACAGTCAAGTAAGATGTAGAAATACGTGTTTGATAACAATTTCGATTTTAAACTATTTATTTTGTAACGTGTAAATCGAAAACATTGTGTAAATCGCGGGTACGAGCCACCAAACCCGGTATCTTGTGAATAAATTCAAATGACGCGACGTCACTCTCCGACATCCTGAACTGCCTCGTACCGCTCTCTTTCCTAGCACTCTTTCGACTCTTCTCGGGTCCGAATCCGTGGCCTTTTTATATGCATTTACCCCGGCACTAGGCTTTTATCGGCCTCTCGCCATTGTGGCGTGATGTGACGTAATGCTTAATCGACGATTTCGCAATTCGTCCGGACGCACACGTTGTACTTTGTAAACCCCGGGATCATCCATAACATACATCAATAAAATCGGTAAAATATTAATAAGTATTGTAGTTATGCAATGTCAATATTAAGCAGTATTATTTTTGCGTAAAATTGCGCAATTCGTATTTGGCACGTTAAACGACAGATTCCGTAACAATACCGGAGGTCTGTAAATATTGTGTTTTGTTTGAAATATATACTTGTTCATTCAGAGCAAATCGTGCATTACTTTTGGGACAGCTCTCGTATTATCGCGTACCGTTCGGCGTCTCGTTCAACCGGGCGGCCGACAACGGAAAAAACGCGCCGGACCGTTTCGCTTTTTTTCCATTGTCGGAATTCACCGACAACATTGCCGATCTCGTAAAACGATTATCACGCGGGCGCGTTAGAAAATGCAATGCAATTGACGCTGCCGCTACCGTCGCGTAATCGTGAGCGAATGAAAAGAGTCAGAAAAAAAAAAAAAAAAAAAAAAAATACGACACTACAAAGTCGGGCTACATAATCGTATTACATAACGCGGAAACGGAAAAACTCAAAGGCGAGCCGGGATCGTTGCCCCGCTGAGGGTAACCGCTGAGGGGGCGAGTAGGACATGAGTAACCGTGAACGTCGGCTTGATAATTTTATGCACCGTAAATTTAATAATATTATGTTGGCCGACAGACAAAATACAGTCAAGACCGACAGGCAAAACCTCTTTGCGGTTGGAAAATGTTTCGGAATACCCGCGTTCGCTGCCCGGTGTTCAGTATTCGTCACGGTCCAAGTTCGAGTGTTTTATTATTTTTTTTGAATAGCCATAGGCATTTTTATTTAGACGACCCAATAGGCTTTATGATTTCATTGCATTAATAGTAAATAGTACAAGTAAAACTGCACGAATACATGGACACGTTCGCGGTTGTACCAACGACGAGACAGTGCCGATTCTTAGCCTAAGTTACTCAAACTAAATCGTACGGTTTCAAGCGTCCGAAAACGCCCAACGGCTGGCGAGTTGTCGAGAAGTTGTCGAGCAGTCACGTTGGTGTGCAGGCCTGATCTATTCGCATGTTTTTTTTTTCAGCAAACTCTTTGATTTCGTCCTGGACAGACCGTCCATCTTCAGATCGCGGTGTACGATGTGTCGTTTCTATCGAACCGATACGCTGCTACAATTGTACGAATAGTGATATTTCGACAACGTTTGAATAACTTGGATGTTGTATTCAATGGCCCAGCCCCACACCTGCCATAAGTCCAAATCGGATGATAGTTACGCAACCAAGTGGTTTGTTGGCAAGGTCTAGGGTGGCGTTCGTCTTCCAATTACCCAATGAAATTCTACACATTTTCCCTTTGATTTGCAATCGTGTGCGACCACGATGTTTTCGTTTTGGACGGGAATCACGGCGCATACCCAAGTATTTGGCTGAATACATTTCGAGGATTATTGCGTGATCCGGCAACACTTGAATATTTTCACAGTTTTACGCAAAGTAAAATTCACATGCACCGACTTCGCGCTATTGATTTATTTGTATTCTCCGACGCTTCGTCTACACTAAAGATGCCGTCGATTTTGTTTTGTAAATTATCAGTCGCAGCATGCCGGTTTTTTACGGGTCGTTTGAATTGCCGTATAATCAGTGAACACCGGCGGTCATTGAGTCATTGTCGATAGGGACATCAGCTGTGTAGAGTAACTAACGAATTGGCCCTAGGATGACGCGCGTAATTGCGGAAAATAAAAAAAAATATTGTTTAGTGTTTTTTTTTTTTTTTTTTTTTGTCTGTTTTTCCTATCCACGCACCGTCAATTGCACATAATTAATTGAGTGCCTTCGTGCCAAAAGTAACGGCGACGGCGGTGGTCGATAGCTTCATTGTCGGCGGGTACTTTGTGAATTAACCATTTCTAAATGAAAATCGAGAACCTTTTCTCTCGTTTACGTTACACGATCCCTTCCCCGCAGCAAACCGGCATTTAGCCGGTTTACCATAAAACTACGCTGTCACATAGCTAAGTTAGGTCAAAAGTCCTAAAAATAATTGTTTTAAATTTAAATTTCCCGTATACGTTTATTTATTGATTAATATTTTTTTTGGCGAATTTAACCGGTAATTTCGTAAAATTAAATGTAAAAATACACTTAAATACACTATGTGTAAATGCACGCGTGCATAATAGAAAAATCAGTTAAATTTACATTGATTGATTCAAATCAGATTGATATTTTTAGGCAAAAAAAAAAAAACCTTAATCGGCCGTACCCGTTTCCCAGAAATCAGCATCGTGCAGTAGATTAGTGGAAAAGTCTTATCGTTAAGGCGGTCATTGAAATGTAAAAAAAATTTCGGTATTAAATTATATTTTTAGAGTAATACAAATTTGTATCCACATTTTTACGATTTTTATCAAAATTCGCTCTTTAGAGGCATATACGTCAAGATTTTAACACCATTTACCGAACTTAGGTCAGAATCGTTTTTCATTAGCAATGGTTTATCGTCATGTACAGATACAAATTATATACCCCTCTATATTCCACTTTATCTGTTTTCTATTTCCACTTACGACAGTGGCCCACCCATGCAGTATAATTTTTTTGTTGTTAATTTCGATTCATCTACGAATAACTCTCTCTTAGTTTCTTTTAAGTTTTTTAATATATTTATTCTTTACTTATTCATTTGTTTAGTTCTGCGGTCTCTTATTGTTACGTTGTAAGGAGCAACGTATAATCGTACGAGTTATTAAAATCCAATAATAATTTTAAATTAGTAACTCTTAAATTTCGAATATAAAGTAAAACACCCGATTCACATAATATGTTTTGTGCTTTTGTGAAATTGAAACGTATAGATTTCCATTTAAAATGCCTTTTAAATGTATACATTTTACTGACGACCGTCATTTTTTTATACCCTCAAAGACAGATTTTCAAGAATCGTGTCGCATTTGTCGTTTATAATATTATGCTGAGTAATTTTACAGACGTCGTCATATTTTTAGTTTTAACGTGTTCTTCAAATGGTTCCGTCGTTTTTTTAATTTGTTCTAACGTCAGCAACGCTGCAAATATAAAACATTTGACAATACACTTAACCTATAAATATCAAAATTATTCTTCGCGCATACTTTAGTAGTTCTGTCGTTAGTATTAATATTCACATCGCCACAAAAACACACAGGTCAACACACCTATGCCGTGTAACTATTAAATAGTTCGTTTTGTTTGTTTTATAATTGGACGGAGATCAAAAGTTCCTCAAAAAAAAATATGAGTTGCAGAGGATATGTCTGAAGATCCACCTACATTCATAAGACACAGACGGATTTTGGTGGTTAAATCTTACTCCTCCTCCCCTCGAAATTTCAGGAAAATTAATAAATATGTTTAAAACGAGTACATCGACTAAATATAAATAAGTGGGAAAGTTGTAACATTTTTTAGTGATTTACCCTCTGTATTTCGCACCACGGTTGGGTAATGGGTAACGCCGATATAGATGGGAAATAGGAAAGGAAGGTAGGTGTGGGGTTATTTAATTTACATCTGTATCCAACTATAAACTATTGCAAACGAAAAACGATTTTCAGCGAAATTCAGCTAAACATAGTTTGATTAAATTGGAAATTGTATTCGTTTTGTGACTACAAAATAAATTACTACTGTTCGTGTTTTTAACGAGTTTAAACATACATTTAAACTAAAACGATGATAAAAATAAACTCAAATATTTTAAACATTTGAAACAATATAAAAAACTTGAATATTTAAAAAAAAAAAAAAATCCCAGAATATTTAAAAAGTCGAACCACGCCTAGAAAGTGCTAAGAATAATATTTGGTTTACTGTCTCCACGGTTATTTTTAACTGAATTATAACTCAAAACCCAAAATTACAGAAACCATTAATGAGTTGATATTTCCGTTTATCCGACGGTTTTTCCTAGTTTATCTACTATAAAAAAAAAAAAAAACTAATAACCACATGGCTATAACTAATATTATTTTTTACCAGAAACCATTCCCGAATTTGAAGATCGGATCGTGTTTTCCGGTTGAAAAGTCGTTAATAGACAAGCACAGTTCGCTGTTAAATCAATACATACTTCGGCTACGATCGCAATTTAAATTTAGTGATATATCATTTTTATTTTTTAATTTTCGTTTCGACCTTCCATCTCGTTTTTTTCATCTCATTTTTTTTTTTTTTTTGAATTTTCATTTCGACCTTCCAACTAGACGAATAAATGCACGCACTTTGGTTTTATTCTTGTTTTCCGACATAGGGAACTATGCACATTCCTATGTTAGGTAGTTTTAGATTATTCGACCGTGACGTTACCCGCATAATACACTTTTGTCGTAACTTTCGTCAAATGCTATTTAGACTGAAAACTGTAGTACCTTACCAGCACTGGGACCACGATAAAATAATAACCATTTGCCGATTGAACGTAGTTAATATACGGTATATAAAACGGAAACCGAGACATAAAGTACCAACGTGTCTCAAAACAATCGAATTGCGAAGGCTTCAACGGATTCATACAGTTGCACTATAATTACTGCAGCAATATAATATTAACAACACTGCGTTTTCACATGTTTCAATACCTACACCGATATTCCGAATATAGATCAGAATCATTGTTTACTCGTATTTATTTTCGCCATCGATTGTTTTTCGGTTTTATCATTATTCTTCGGGAAATCATTGAAAAATTCGAAATTGGATTTCGTACGATTCGGCCCGTGTTCAATTATCTATCTATCTCTCTCTCTCTATATATATATATATATATTGTTGTCAAATCAATCTTCATTTTGGGCGTTTTTATTGCCCCGAGCTGTATTTTCCGAGATAAAAAGAATAAAAAGAAAAGAAAAAAAAACACATCACGATTATAATAATAATAGCTTTCCTGCTCTGTTTAGAATTTAAAACAGAATAGAAAAATAAAAAGGAATTCGCCACTGTTATTTATCTTTTGATAATAATAGTCCTACGGGACTGTTATTGCTTAGTTTTTATAGGACTATGCGATAACAAACCAATATACATTTTTAAAATGTAATCCAATTCTGCGTTTAATTATTTATTGCACGTGCGACGATAAATGTATTTCAACGTCTTTATATAGGTTAACTAATAGTTTCGCGCAACGATGAAAATTGTATATTACAAAACAAAACAAAAAAAAAAAAAAAAATCCCTCTATTACATACGTTGTTATTGGATCAAATTCAACTGCGATCGATTTTGTCGTTTTATACGAAATTCGTCAAGTCTAGTTTTCGTCTAGTAAGCCCGCCGCAATCGAAACTTTGGGCACGTACTATGACGATACGATTTTGACTCGATCAGCAGCAATCGAATGGGATTTTCGTATCCGCCACAATCTCTTTATATTTTATCGAAACGACATACATTATATCTCTGGGATATTTTACCGCATTTGCTGCAGGCAATGACATAAAGTGGACTCGGTTGATATACACCAGGATGCACAAATCTAGAGTGGTCCACAGTCCCGTGTGCGGCTTTTTCGCCTTAAAATGTTTCATTAGTATTCGACGACCGTGAAATTGGTAATATTTATATTTCTATCGATTAAAATTTCCATTTTATGTTGTCCGAACGTATCCAATAGTTTGTAACTGTTTACGAATATACCCTAACACAGGATAGATTATCATCGGTTTTACTGTTACCACCTGTATTGGTTTTACGTTCTGTATAGATTTTTTTTTTGTTTTAAACTCCTTGGAAGCGACTGGACTGCGTTTGATGCAATTGTTTGCGTGCATTTGCATAGGTCTCTTGGATGGTTTAGATTCACAATTGGACCCGATAGGCGGCGTTGCAAGGGCGGCCGACACAGGGTCATTGGTATTTTTAGTACAGCGATCAAAATATTTTTGTTGATTTATCGGTTACCTTGGTGATACGGATGAAATTAAAAAAAAAAAAAACAGTAAAATTTGTTGATTACCATGGAAACCAAATAGTATAAATAACTATACAGAATAAAAGGGCGAGTTTGGTTACGCTGAATCGGTAATCCACCTACACAAAGTATACAAATAAAAGTCGTGATCAAGCTGCATTTAGTTTGGACTCTCGTAATGAAGCGAAGCAATTACAGTGTGGTCGGCGCATATGTAGACCGGACAATCTACCAAATTATTCCCACGAAGAATACGATGTACCGCCGTCGAAAGATATCCCGGAGTAAAGAAAAAAAAAAAAAAAAAAAACGGATGCCCTCGGCATGATACATATACCATATTTGCAGTTTATCCGAATCGCAGTGAATGTTTTTACTTGAGAATGTAGCTGCACGTGATCGAAAGTCCGAATTCCTTTGCGAGGGATCGAGGAACAAAATCTTTAAACAACTGTTTGTTCGAGTGTACGATCCTTAATGGCTGCGGAGCTAGGGATACGGGTATTGATCTCTAGAATACCAATGATACCAACCAGAAATCAGAAAACAAGGCACAGGGCCGTACATTAAACGATGCAGGTTCATACTTAGCCGTCCAGTGTTTTTCCCATAAAAATAGAAATATTTAATGCGCAAGGCCACTTGAATGTTTAAATTCAAAATCAAGCGAAATTTAAAATTAATAACAATAATAAGAATAAAATCAACAACAACATTCAATTCGATTTAAACAGAAAACAAAAAAACAAAAAAAATGTTTTAAAAAAAAAGCACACGTCCATAATTAATACCAATACATTTCGCGCACGGTTCTGAATTTTGAAAAGACGACGGTTCTGGATGACCATCGTAACTCGACCCGAGCAAGGCCCGGGTCTGATGGCAGAGCTAGGTGCAATTGAATATTTCGCGACTGAGCGACATTAAAACCGTACGATATGTACGACGTGGTAATATCATTACGTTTCTCATTATTTCTCTTGGACACGGTGAATTCCTGAACCGTTGCCGTCCGAAAATAACGGCTGCAAAACGGAAAACGGCCCTCATCGTTGTGCACGAACGTTTAATTACGACAGGTGCAAGGATACTGGCGGAACGGAAGGTGGTTACAAAATCGTCTCATCGATTAATTGTCGGGAGAGACGTCGCGGTCCGGTGTCCCGGGCATTCCCACGCAAATCCGGGACGCAAATAAATAATATACCTCTGTACAACAATAGGAGGCGACCGGGAAACATAAAAAAAAAAAAAAAACACTATTTAAGACAATAATATTATGTGTTCAATGGCGGCAAACCTACGAGTAGGGTGTCGTCGATACCGCCGAAAAAACATTTTCTTTCGGTACTCTATGACACTCCTCCTTACCACCGCGGCACTCAGACACGACCTCGAACGCGCCGCCATTTTGGTTTTGAATAAGATCTAAGACACTTATGATTAAGGCTCGGAACTTTTGTTTCTATAAAGTACTAAATATGCATGCACTCAATTTTTTTACAAATACAATTTCACAATTAAAGTACTTATATACGAGGCACGTCCAGAAAGTAAGTGTACTCGATTTGCGTAGGCTTTAAAAACATTTATTAACAAAAAAAAAAAAAAAAACTATGTGGTTACATTAGTACAGACGTGTGTTATTTTACCACATAGTCGCCATCCCTCTCGATGCAGGTGTTGAGGCGGGGAATTAAATTTTCGATGCCTGCCTCTTAGAACTCTGCCACCACCCCCTCACCTCATTGTCTGTAGTACGTTTTTTTCTACCCATATGCATCTTCAGGGATGTGAACAGATGGTAATCTGAGATGGTTCAAATCTTTCAATCCAAAGGAGTACAATAGTTGCTTCGTGACGTTGGCCGCGTGAGGTCTGTACTCGATTAAACTTGTGTTATTCAGTAAGCTGTTTGGGGGGGGGGCCATCTTGCGCACAGTTTATGGAGTCCGAGGATTTCTGTGATCGTTTCGTGCAGCAGAGATCTGGAGTGTTGCGAAACCATTGCAGAAAGTTCTTCTAGAGTCAATCTGCGAGCGTCATAGACCGCACTTTTTCCCACAAGTTCGTCGGTCAAAACCGACCGCCACCCACTCATCAAATTGTCATGCATATTTTTTTAACTGCCTACACCGCTTGTACACAATCGGCAGGTTTGATTGGACACCTAATTTCCCGGGAGAACCTCTAAGACGATCCGAGTTTTTGTATAACTTCTACTTCCATTATTTATCATAACCGCGAGATCGAGGCTTTTTCTTATTCTAGGCGGTGTTAATATTTTTAATCGTCTGCGGGCGCCGCCGTCGGTCTATACGGTTCCGGGTGGTATATAGTATAAAACAGTGGTTCTTACATTTTTTCGTAATGCGGCCCCCTGGATTTAATGCAAATTTGTTACGATCCTCTTATTTTTGTTACAATTGAATTAAATTGTTGGACACATACTAAGAACACATGATAAATAAACAGTTAATGCATATACCGTTTTTTATAATGTACTTTTGAAAAAAAAAAAAAAAGTTTTAATAATTTTATACTGCGAATATGCACGGATAGAATAAAAAGTCGGTAATTATCAGATACAATTACAGTATGCATTTTGAAAACCAATGTGTTCGGCAGACTCGTATATTCCTGCATGATGAATCAATGGCCCGTGTGATATTTTCAATGCGCAAGTTTGCGCTACTAAAGTCTGGTCCGAAAACCGTCGTCTACGTGTTTGTTTTTATTTCGATTATTTGAAGTGGTGGAAACGCAATTGTGATAAATCGATAAAATAATAATGATTTTTTCCCATAGACGCATTTGAAAATAAAATAAATACATACAAATATCGGACGGGCTCCTGACAGGAGGGCCTCGGGCCGCGGTTTTAAGAAGCACCGGCGTAAAATATATAGCGGGTGTGACACGCGAACAGATACCGCGGGCGAACGATGTCCGGGTGCGACGACTACGGTGTCCTCTTATTCTGTTGATTTATGAATGCGAGATAACCGTTTTTTCGTCCGGCTCCGGCCGTTTACGTAATACTTACGGACGTGAGCGCACGCGGCTCCTCTATTGCACAATAAGAGGTTTAAATTGAAAAAGTTTTTACCGAAAATCTCATATAAAACGGAACGGCGTGTGGTGGTGCGGGGATGGGATCCGACGTTGAATTATCGCGTGGCCGAGCCCACTCTCCTCTTGGGTGTCCGTCTCTCTCGATTTATACTTAAATTCGAAACACCCCCGGCTACGATTAACTTTATTTCAAATAATATTGTATACGTGGCCCTGGACGACCGTCCATCGATTTCGGGAGGCAGAGGCAGGCCCCGGGCTCTCATCTCTTTCAGCGCCCGGTACAAGAATTGTTTTGGCGTTCCGCCCTCTTAAACGACCAAAAAAAAAAAAAAAAAATATATAATATAAACATGCGAAATTATGGTAGCCGGAGGGACTAAGCCCCATTCGTAATCATAAATTTCCGCAATAATTTGTTCGGTTAACAAAATATACACCATTGTCCATAAAATACTCCGTTGCAGAGGTACTAAATTAAAAAAAAAAAAATTCACATTTCTTGCTTTTGTCTGCAAATATTTCAATTAGTTTCGAAAAATCTGAATTTTTAGCAATGGCATTTTCGATATCTTATTGAAGCTGGGAGATGTCAATGTGTCTTGTGTTACGGTTAATCTTTGGTACGTTTTTAATAACTTGAGTTTAGATAAACTCTTTTCTCCGTTTGCAATAGTACCGGTGGACGATTAACATAATCCTCAACGAAATTCATTTATATTGAGACATAAATCCTCTAAATGATTTTTTATTTTTTTTTTTTATTTACAGTTGTGGATTTTGGTGAAGTGTTGTATTTGGGGTGTTTTTTTTTTTTTTTTTTATTACTGGATACTTATATTGTAAGTCGTCGCTAATCGCTAATATAATAACAGTTTAATTATTGGTACGTTTTTTTCAATTCAATCTGAATTATTTATTTTACAAATTGCACACGAGCAACGGTCGGTCTCGGCGTAGTCGTTTCCAATACGAGTACACATGGAAACGACGGCTTTCGGATCACATCCTGACCAAATGGATTTACTAAAAGCCAGAAAGCTTGTCTATTATAACCACTAACCAGCCAAACCAATCGTCGGATGAACGATATATCGTGGTCTGGCCGTGCACAAGAGGGGGGGCTCTATAAAAGTAACGGAGAAACACTCGAAACGCTATATGTAATCTTAATATCCGACTTAGTTCATGTTGATGTTAACGCGCACTGTTATTTGTTTTATTTCTGTTGTAGTATATTGTGGTTTATTTATTGCTTTTCCGGCAAACTATATATCGTCGAGATATACTTATACGTGCTCGTATGTAGTTCTGAAAATTTGATACGCTTAATATCCGCTCGAGTCCAATGTAAATCAAACACCGTCTCGAATTCCGGAATCATTTTCATTTTACATTTAGAAAGCTGCTTGGAACAACCACTCCCGGTTTTAATGTTTTCCGTTATTGTTTTTGTGACTCGCCACGAATTTTTCCTTCTAGAGGAATATCGATTTGAACACGGCAGTGGTTAATTGCCTTCTAAAAAAAAAAAAAAAAAAAGTGCGACTTACGTTTCCTTGACTTTGGATAGGCCCCGTTATCGTCAGAGATTTACAGCTCACGAGATATTATTATTATTATTATATAGATTAAATATTATTATTTTTAAATTCAATAAGTTCTTCCGTCGAAATTGACGGTCGGGCAGAATAAGGCTCAGAATTAAAATTTCACTTGAATATCTTCGCGTCGTTGTTACGTTCGCGCGATTCTAGCGATTTGTAGAGTACCGAATCGGGATACCCCCCGAGACCCTATGCTGTTCAATTATTCATCTAAAAACCTTTTTAAAAAACATTGTGACTGTTCTAAAACGAAAAAAAAATAAAAACAAATACACCGTTGTCAAATTTATAATTTTACACAGAATCTAATATACAATATTTAATTTCTCCGAATAATTTCAACACATCTTACAATTAGATATATTTTTATGATAAAATTCCGAAAATTATTTAAAAAACTAATGTTTTTCAACTCTAATAAAAATGTCGGTTTTCCACTACATATAGGAGATTCTATGTATTCAATAAAGAATCGTTGATGTGTTTATTTTAAAATAGCTATTACCTATTTATTTAACGGCGATCTAATAACTCGCATTGTTAAATACGAGCAATTATTAATAAACGTAACTCGCAAAAAATGTGTATGATAAATTTACAATCAAAGCTTATAGCTTTGCATATATAATTAAATTAGATTTTACCACATTCGCTCTAACGAAAAATGTTGATACTTTGTATTCTAGTCATTAAAAAAAAAAAGAAAAGAAATTCAATTTTTTCTATAAACAAATTACATATCCCCCTTAAATTAATTCCTAAATAAATATGTCTTAATCTGCATTATTTTTTTATTTTTATTTTTCTAACCGAGTACAGACAAAATAACGGATAAAATTATATTTATTTATAAAATATACCAAATACGTTATCATTGGAAACACCGTTAACTGTTTTGATTTGAAAAAAAAAAACGTAGTTATACATCTCTTAGCGTTGTGTTTTATCTAGAGAAGTTATCAAAATGGGTCTGTTATCTATTTTATCCTTTCCAGATTAATGGAAAAGAAGAAGTTTCCCGAGCCGCCATCCGAACCGTGAAATTCGAATTTTTAAACGATTAAAATATTTGCCGGCGTTTAATTAAAAACTGTCTAATTTAATTTCACAGTTACCGAGATAAAATATAAATATATTTATCGTTCTAAACACGAGAACTATCCGTCAGAACAAAATACAAATCTCGCTAAACCGTCGATACATTATAGTTTGTTTGATACAAATAGCTTTAAGTTTTTATTATGGAAAAATTTATCGGTCGAATTTTTTTCGGATGACAATCGCTAACCCGCCGCTAATAAAATATATAAAAACAATCCGAGAAAACCGCGGGGCTCAAGACGAACGTTCTCGTAACTATTAATACGGCTGCCTGCCCCTTACCACGATTACGAAAATTACACTTTTAATCATATTTATTTGTAACGAAGTAGATTTTAATCACGTTTCATTTATAACATAGGTACCCGAAATACAATTTTAAAAACAACCGAGCGTTAATAAAAAAAAAAAAAAAAAAATGACTGTTTTGTTTTTTATTTTTTTATTTTTTTTAATGATGTTATTTTCATAATGAAAAATAATATCAAACAGATATTATCATGATTATACCCAAAGGAGAAGACTAAGAATACATCTTTCACTCGTAAAAATGTTATAATAATTATAATTTTACGTTAACAAAATCCAGACATATTTTGCACCAAGGGTAGGCCACCGTTGTGTCTGGCAAGTTTGGCGGGTATGGGATAATTTTTTTTACATACTGCGAGCAACGGTAAAACGTTGCAGTCAAAATACGATTCTGTTGACGGACATTAATTTTATGGTAAAAGTACTTGACGCGTTTTCTTATTTGTTACCAACGTTACCCGGAAATCGATAAATAAAAAAAAAATCAATTAATTTGTTGGTGTTTTTGTTATTCAAATTTTTAAAAAATTGTCTACATAAATGTTATACGAATCTGGCCGAATGTTTCGCGTACAGTAACCGTCACAATACAAAGTAATCGGGCACAAAATCGTTTAACGTACCGATCGAAAAGAAAAAATCGTGAAAAAAAAAAATAATGTTTATAAAATACCGTAGAGAATTTCAAACAAAAGAAACAAAGATATATCTCAAATGAACTATTGCCGGTTTGTCGTATATTTTCGGTAAAATTATAAAACAAATGATTTATGATATTGTTTGAAATACAATTGATTCGTTTGTTGCTAGTAACCGACATCAGTACTATGGTGTCGGACCGCGGTGATAAGGAAAAAAATTGCGCCCGAGACCACATGTTTTTTTTTTTTTAAAAATGTTTTATTATTATCTATGCCGCAACCGTCATAATCGACAATTATGATTCTACTCCGTACGAGTACACGATAAAATAATTTTTGTATTTATTTATTTTTTTTTTTTTTTTATCGCGGACGGCAAACGAATAGTTGTATACAATGTATTGCGCTATGTTTTTATTTTCTACGTTAATAAATGTATATTTAATTTTAACCTATTATAACACGACGAGGTCGATGAGGCACTATTGCTCATCCAAAAATCTAGAAGAAAAACAACGTTTGAAATATTTTGTGTACAAAGGTAAGTAAAATTATACACTGCTAAGAGTGTGTGACATTTTCGATGAAATTCGTTTCGTTCGCGACCGCATAATAAAAAAAAAAAAAAAAAAACTTTAATATTATCAAACGTATACGTTAAAGTTAATTGAATTTGCCGGCAGCGGAGATCGTTAACCGAATACGAGCCAAACACCACCGGTTTTTTTTTTTTTTATTACCGATAAAATTACATTTGTCTAGAGTCCCGGCGAGTGAACGTAAACGAAACGCATTTTTTTCTTTTTTTTCTAAATTTAGCATTTCGTTATGCTCGGACGCGTCGCTAACGCAATTTGTATTTTACAAGGGTTTTAAGACGGGGTACGCCATCTGGCAATGAGTGGGCCGGGGAGAAAACTAAGCGGCAATAATGATAAAACGTCATATCTCCGGAGATAAAAATCTGTTTGACATTCGATAACGATCGTAATGGACATAAAAAGAACCCGTCTCGGATTTCCGGACCAGGTGGCCGCGCCTTTTGCCGTGGAGCGATTTTTCACCGCTTTTTGCGCATTCCAACACAATTTTATAGTTGACGGTCGACTGAAATGCGCAAAACGAATTACGCGCTTACACCCTAGACACCACGTAATTTCGGATTACATTACCGTTTTTTTTTTTAAATTATTTCCGACGATTGCGTTTTAAGATTATTGCCGTCGTTAAATTCGACGTAAATGGCGCGTGACGAGTTTTAGAAATATATAATTGTCTAATATTAACGTAATTTGTCTATATTTCGGTTTAATTTTCTTTGTATCTTTCGCGCTTACGAAAAATCATCGTCTTGAGCGAGTCGAACTATGTTGCACATCAACACATGCAAGCCTTGTTTGCTATTAAGAAATTAAAAAAAAACAACCATTTGTGTGCTCTATCCATGAAATTGTTGGATAAAGTGAGAATTTCCCTATTCCGTAGCAAAATTTTAGGAGTGAAAACATATATTATTCCAAAAACTAATATCGTTCTGAGTTCAGTTTAAAATATTTAAAAAAAAAAAATACTGATAATTACTTTTGTACTTTTAGTTTAAAGTTTCATAATCTGTCATTATTTCGTTGTTTAAAGAGACATTACATCTTCGCTGTAGACAAACATATTTTAAATAAATTAAACGAAATATTTAATTTTATGTATAGCGCACGTTAATGGTTCGGTACAAAATAAGAATTTCGT
This sequence comes from Tuberolachnus salignus, assembly GCA_956483605.1. NCBI lineage: Eukaryota > Metazoa > Arthropoda > Insecta > Hemiptera > Aphididae > Tuberolachnus > Tuberolachnus salignus. Next base: position 1,506,082 of record OY101429.1, on the reverse strand, counting down.
GAGTTTTTTTGTATTACTATATTCTGAAAAATGACATCGATTAGAAAATACGCTTAACGAAATAATCCATATAAAATGGATTGATGACGATGTGATAGAAGCGCTAAAGTTTTTTTTTTTTTTTTTTTTTTTGTAGGGGAATTATCTACTATTAAAAGTGTATTTATATTAAATCGAATTTCACCATCTCCACGATGACTTGATTTAAAATTAATGACTCGCTATAAAGTTTAAACTTATAAAAAAAAACAAACAAAAAAAAACGAGAATTTTCAGATTTTTCATTATTGTCGCCCATTAAAAATAAGTGTCGATTATAATAAATGTACGCAGGTATATGTTAATTTGGAATAAAAAACTCCTATAGAAATCTTAACGAAATTTCATGTGATCAAGTGATATTAGTCGAATAGTAATTGATTTTTAGTTTTATTAATAATTTAATTATATAAAAATAGTTCGTCTGTTCGCACGTGTGTGTTTCAAATAGAATGCAGGTCAGTGTTATGACAGAACGGATACGATTCGGTGCAGTTTTACTGAATATCTATTTCCATTGGATTCGGTATATGCACAATGTCATTAGTTATTGAAGATTCAATAGAAATCCTAACTTTCCGTAGTTCCGAATTCGATTAACAACTGGTGAAACGGTTTTTACGTTGCCAAAGAGGCGAACGTGTGTCCTTAGAACTTCTAAAGCCACTAGACACGCGTAGTCCAAAATAAGGAATGACTTAACAATGTCAAAATTTAGAGAAAGGATTATATCGGATATAATGAATCATCTACGTAACCACACCCACCGTGCCCTGTTTTCGTTTTGAGTAACAGGGTACTTAGATAATTTTCTTGCAAAGTATTAAGTGTATTAAGTGTGTTCATCTGAATCGTGATTTCCTGCGAACGCGTGAAAAAATTACACTGATTGAAATATAAAATATTTTTTAAAATTGTATTAACAAAATGAATCCAATTGTAAGTCATCCTTAACGTTGAATATTGTTTGTTTTCATCCATAATTTCGTCTTTTAACAGTTACACTCATCAAAAAAAAAAAAAAAAACCTAGATTTACCGTTATTTTAGACTTGGAGCCTCGAAAAGTGCGACTGATTTCAGGCAATTTGATTCGATTTTGATTTTTTATCTTTTTTTTTTTTTTTTACACAACACGTCTCGCGGTAAATTCGAAAACGATGAGTTCAACTCACGTATTTTTGTTAAAAAATTTAATGTCGGTGACGTGTGACCTATCGTCCACAGTTATCGTATTATTATTACTATGCAAATCGAATTTTACGCCGTATCAGAATAATCTAACCGACTTAAATTTAATTTTAAACAAATTGTTTTACCACGAGTTATGTTTAACATGTTCTCATGTACCATCGTATCTTGAATATGTTAATAATAATATTTAAATGGAAATCCGATGGAATATTTTATTGTATTTCGAATGAATTTGTGCCGTTTGTCGACGTCCATCACACGGAAATTGCGCAGACGACTCGAATAATAAATCACAGTTTGACCGGGTAATATTGATCGTTGTAACGCTGTTTAGTGATCTATTGTACAGTATCATATCGTTTACCGTTGGCGACGACTAAAATATTAATACACCGATAGTGTAGTTATAAAAAACTCGACACGACAGAAAATCGCACGGCGAAAAAAAAATCATTTTTCGCCGTGCAACGTGTCGTCCAATTATAACGTTTTAAAAATATTTTCTCCGATTATTGCGACACACCGATGATCCGCGAAATTTCGTCGAGTCCCCGTACTAAACCCACCGCACAGTAATGACGACTCCGCCGAGCTTCTATTGTTGCTCGTTTTTTTTATTGAATTTTTTGTTTTTTTTTTTTTTTTTCTGTAGCCGTCCCCTACTCCGCGGCGATGCTGGTTTTTGTTAGCTCGTCCCATCCCTCGTTATTATTACATTAAGGATTCGCATCACTTCCAGCTACGCTACAGTGTTGTACGTACGTAAAATTATAATATACCAAAACCATAATAATTAATGTTCGGTTTTTTATACGAAAATATCGACTTTTGTTTTTGTTTTCAACATTACACTGTTGGTACGTAAAATTATGATGTACAAACCCCGCAGGAAATCATTGAGCTACAAACCGTTACGGTGGTTTCTTCTATAGGTTAGTGCAATATAATAAATTAACGCGTTATTGCGTACACCATACGAAAATAATAGAAAGGTTTCTTTTACAAAAAAAAAAAAAAAATAAATAAAAAATACCTAAATGGATGAAAACGTCATGCGGTGCCCGGGCTTTGGATATGTTTAACGGTCGGAGAATATTGTAAAGCAAAAAAAAAAAAAAAAAAAATCAAAATTAATAGTTTAAAAACATTTTATTTTCATAAATTGTTATTTCGATATTAAGTAAATAACATTTGTTCCTAATCTTTTCAGGGCTATAATATGTTTGAAATTATTATTTATACTTAAATAAAAAGTAAAATGATTATTTGTATGGAATTTTTCACATTGCACCATTTGACTTGATTTTTTTATATTTTTTTTTTTTATCGATCTATAAAGATATGTTATTTTTTTTTTGTCGTATTTTCGGAACCATATGCAAAGTAAGGAACGTATAATAACGACACGGTAGTGTTTAGTAAAAAAAATTAAAAAATAATACCGTTATTGTTTCTGTGTGCAGTGTATTTGAGTTTCACGAATTATTTAGAATAATTATTTCAGCGAGATTAAACTGATTGTAATGTTCTAATTTTCTTATGCGAATACATCGTATCATAAATAAACATATCTTTTCGAGTGATTACCACAGACATTATCATAATATATTTTATAATAAAAAGTACCGTAGTACATTATGAATCGGATAATTACATATTTTGTCGACAGTTCTGGCATTTTTTGTTTTTTAAAAAATATTGGTCGTATTGTGCGCGAATTTTACGGCATATATTTTTCCCCATAAAATACCTGTGAGCGGCAGTGCCTTCTCCCTCTGCTCTGTTTAATCATATAATCATTTTTTTTTTTTCAAACATAATATCACCGAATATATTGTATTTTAGTACAATATATATATGTACTAAAACTATACTATTTTCGGACAAATGGTTAAAAGTTAAGACTCTCCATAGGCATATTCCTTTACACCAATGCCATACAGGTCCAAAATTACATCCCTCTATTATTTCATTTGGTAGGTGTTTGTAAATTGATTCCAGTTCGTATCACATCTATCCGCCTATAAAGTGCAATAGCCTTCATTTTGGGAGAAAATTTGACAAAATGGTGTCGTGGTATACTCATTTTTACCACGCTGATGCCTTTTTGCTAACATTTTCCACTGTACGCCACTGTGAAACTTCTCCTTATTTTCATTTTCTGCATTTAATAACTCTATACACATTTTCGTTTCCCTCATGACACCACCTCAATTTCCCCTGATTCCGTGGATTCAATATTTCTCCTATCATATTATATTACTTTTCCAACAACAATCAATATCATTTTCCTGGGCTTCCCTCGGGTTGTTTCCTATTGATAACGGGTGTTTTCACGATTCTTGCGCATCATGTGTCCCAGCCACTTGGACGGTTACCGTTGAAACTTTATGAAATTCCTGGCTGAAGCCATTGCTATTTATCCCTGTCATATCTTGTCGGAATCACCTCTCCGTGTTCCAGAGTAATTGTCAAACTTTTGGCCACAAATCACCCAGCGAAACGGTGAAATTTACTATTGTCAATGTGTATTGTAAATTATACTCCGCACATTTTCGTATCGCACTACTGTGACCGCTGGTCGCATGTACGAGGTTTGATCAAAAAATATCCGGATTTTTAAAAATAACATTTTATTAACACGATATTATTCTAACTACACATTATCACCTTCAAAACAATCTTCCCGGCAAGCAATATACCGCTGCCATCTTCTTTCCCACTTTTGAAAACATTCCTGGAAGGCACTAGTTGGAATGTCTTTAAGATCGATTTCCGTATTTTGTTTAATGTCACCAATTGTTTGAAAACGACGCCCTTTGAGTGTAGATTTTAACTTTGGAAAGAAAATAAAGTCGCACAGGGCTAGGCCGGCTAAATATGGCGGTTGTGGAACTACTGGAATATGATTTTTCGCCAAGAACTGACGAATGAGTGACGAGCTGTGAGCCGGGGTGTTATAGTGATGATAACATCCAAGAACCACTTTTACAACTTTCTGGCCTTTTTTCCTAACATTTTCACGTAATCTTTTCATGACCTCTAAATAAAAATGCTAATTAAAATGCTGTTTGTTCTTGAGGCACCCATTCACGATGAACTATACCACGAAAATCAAAAAATGTTAATCACATGGCTTTCACATTTGATCTCACCTGTCTTGCTTTTTTTGGTCTAGGAGAATTTGCTGACTTCTACTGTGATGGTTGGTATACGCTTCGTTTCAACATCATACCCGTAAATCCAAGTTTCATCGATATTTTTTAAAAAGTCTAGGTCAGTTTCTGTTCTTTCAAAAAGTTCTTGAGTGGTGGTCTTTCGGTTTTGTTATTGTTCATCGGTTAAGAGACGAGGAACAAATTTGGCTGCGATTCGGCTCATGCCCAATTTTTTGGTTAATATTTCTTGGCAACAACCATACGGTATTCCGACGTTTTCTGCACCTTTTCTAAAAGTTAATCGACGATTATTTTGAATAATTTCACGAACACGAGCAACAGATTTGTTTGTTTTACTGGTCGAGGGTCTACCAGATCGTTCGTTATCCTTCACGAATGTTCTATCTTCCTTAAACCGTTTAAACCACTCAAAACACGTTGTCCGAGAGAGAACATCGTTTCCAAAAGCTCGCTGCAATAGTTCAAAAGTTTCACTAGAACTTTTCCCTAATTTAAAACAAAATGTTACGCACACGCGTCGTTCTTCTATTGCTTCCGTTACGAAAATCGCCGCGTGTCTGAAACACGTTTTCGTAAAAATGCCATAAAACAACAATAAATATTGTTAACGGTTTAAAAACCGACGCTCTTCAAATTGTCGTTAAAAGTTACTTTATCGAACGGCATTGTCGGCGTTTCGTTATTCTAATTGATATGAGTATTATTAACACAGTCCGGATATTTTTTGATCGCACTTCGTACACGTGCGCCTTTTTTTTTTTTGCCTGTTCGGCCGTTAATAAAGTTAAATTACGTCACAGACGTAATATTAGTCGTGACGATATTTGGTTTTTATCGAATTGAACGTCGTTCAGGCGATATCTCCGTTGCGTCCGTTTAGCATAACCGTTAGTGCGCTCATGACCCAAATATACAATACAATACTGCGTAATATAGGTATCCGGATTAACGGATAATGTACACTACAACGGGCAGTGCCCCTTGCCGTTAATGGACATTGGCTCTTGTTGCGGCGAGCAAGGGTAGCAGATCGTTACCGCGGACGGAGATCGTGGAATGGGTCAGCCGGCCCCGAAAAGCCCGGTGGGAATAACGTCGAGTGGGACCAGACGATAATATCGTTGTTCGCACGTAATAATGTTTTACAACATTCGTATTTGAAGACGAATATTGGATGGTTTTTTTTTTTTGTTAAGACAAAAGTTTATCTGTGGCGCGTAGACTGGCTAGCTTGTCCTATAGAATTATAAGTACAAATACACATCAATCACAGACAGACAATTGTGTAAAAATAAAATTCAACGATTTGTGCCTACCCGTTAATTATTATAAAAAAAGAAAAATAATAACTGCGGACGATAACGCGAAATGCACAAATTTACGTATTACGTAACTCACGAACGACAATTAAAACAAAAATAAAAAAAAACATTTGTGTTGTACGTGTGTGAGTGTGTGTGTGCGTGTGCTGGCCGGCGGTGGCGATGTCGTGCTATAAGGTCTCTCTTCGTTATCGGCTCTAACAGGAGGGTAACTGAAAAAAACCCGTGGTGGAATTTTAAATAATTGAATAGGTATAATCACTAACAGTGATTGGATTCAATTTAAAATCTTTAAAACCCTAATGGGCGTAATTGACGTCATGGGGACTAAAATATCTTAAATCAGAAAATATAATCTGGTTATCACGACATATGAAAGCATCAAGTGGGGTTATAATTAACCTGGTGATTTTTTGTTGTTGTTGGTTTTCACGCGTTTTAAAGGTTCCGACACACTCCCGGACATTTGCCGTAAATGACATTTTTCCCAATGCTGTCTCGTTTCGACTAGATTTATGAAAATCGACGCGTTTACCGGAATGCCCGGAACAGATTTGTTTTCCAAGCATATTTCATAATATTTACGACCCGTTATACGGTTAATTACAGTTTTGCGATTTAACGCGCCCGGAGATTTCCAACACATTTTTTACACGCACAAACCGAAAACCGTTGAAATATTAAATTACTTATTCCTAACGGCATGTCGACATTCCGTGTTCACTCGTAATTTTTATTATAAAAATGTTCAACGTTGAATATTAAATGCCAACATAATATTATCATATTGTGTACGAGAAAAACTCGACATTTTATAACTCGGCTACTAATCAATAACGAATCGTACGGTATCTTGAGTTTTTGAGATATTGCCACGGCCTTGTCGTAATGCGTTTCGAATCTTTTGGGCCGTTCGATTCCGATCACGAGCCCAATAAAATATATATATATATATATATATATTTGACCGGGACCCGGTCGTGTGACAGACGGCGGCGGCGGGGTTTTTTTATTTTATTTTTTTCGTGCAGTTATTTCGCCGCGGCTGTACAATCCGCAACTAAACTCCGCAGATATCGTTTCCAGTCGATAATAATAATAATACGATAACAAATACGTGATTCCGACCGACAGGCCGACCCCGTGTTTTCCGTCCTCCTCGCCCCGGGACCTCGCCGGCACGGTGTCGGGTTGGGGGCGGCGGGGAGGTCTGGTTACTCGAAATCCCGGATACCGCGATGGACCGGCGCTAAATACGCCACCGACAATTCCCCTTTTATCCCAGCCGTCGTCAACGATCCCGCGTCAAGGGATCTCTGATATACAAAATGTAGAGAAAAAAAAAAAAAAAATCGTCTATATTTTATAACGTGCCGCGAATAAACCTACTCAAAACGTACGCCATCGTTTCTACACGCACCGGAAACGTATTGTTCCGTAGTGGCGGTTTCGCGTGCCGAGTACCGGGTTCGGAAATACTTTACGACGACCTGCGCACTCGATAATTCAATCGTATTTCCCAAGCCGATATGGAATACTATACGAACAACTACTAACCGGTGTCAAAACTAGCTCAAATCACTCGATTGCCGCAAAATATGGCCGGATTACTTCCTAGCCTAGCTGTCGTTCTCTGCGCACAACACCATGACTTTTTGTCGAATAACGTTTTTAACTCCGCGGTGTGTCGAAGAAATTCGCCCGTACGCGAGCGTATGCCATCGAAAACGATTTTTCAACCGGACAAACGATAATTAGATTCGACCAAATAAATAACATTCCCGATATGCGTTTCGCACCGACGCTGCTCGTTTCGATTAAAAACGAATTAAAATAAACCGACCGTTTGCACGCAAGACGCGTATCTTGCACTATGCTCGGGGATACTGTTACTAGTTTTTGACGGACAACACGAGCGACGGACACGAGACGGTATTTTAACATTTTTATTTAAAAAAAAAAAAAAAAAAAAAAGAAAAACGAGAGCCATTTTGTTCGAGTGAAATAAAATATCGTTAGGCCGGTTCGTATTTTTATATCTCTCGGCCAAGTTATATACAAACGCATAACCGCAGACAGTCGGAGGAGCATCGGCTTGCACAAAACATATCAGATAAAAACCTAATAATCAATCGAGTTTTCGGATTGGAATTTTCAACACTGTGGTAGACATTTGGCGGGCTAAATTTACGTACGCGTTTATCTTATTTTTTTTTTTTTTTTTTGGGTGGTGTGCAAGTTGTGTGATAACGTACTTTAACATTGTTACGTACGATACTGTAATGGATATGACATAGTTATACAATTTTATTTACAACATTTTTTTTTTATAATTGTTTTGTAGGTACTCTTGTCTGTTGATGAAAATAATTATCAACTAATAAACTATTTTCCACTGAAAACTCGATTATGTACACTAGGGTGGGTTGAAAAAAAAAGTTTTTTTTTTTTTACTGTACAGTCGTCAAATTACACTATACAGCACAGTTTATTCGTTTTTTAAGCATTCTCAGAAAGTGTTTGCACAGTTTTAAATTATTTTTTGCAATGGAATTTTACAATCTTGCTGATCTTGAGAGCAACGTTACCCTTATAAAACCGTCTCTGTTTTCTGCTCCACATACTTTTTGTTATGACTCCGTAACTACCTTTACGAATCTATCTATACTATCTATTTTTATCGTGTTGATGATTAATAGTTCAAAACAAAAAACTGAGAGGTATTTATTTTTGTTTAAAATACTCTTGTTACTATACGTGTAGCGTGCAGTTTTTAATGCATTCAAATTATTTGTATATTATTATTTATGTCTATATTCTCCATACAGACAATGTGTATAATCGTAGTGATGTTGTGAATCAACTAAAACAAAAATATTTCAATTTACTTAATCCTACAAAAATTAAATGTTTGGCAAAAAATGATCATTTTCCATCTAATTTATTTAAGAATGTACAAGACATTTATGGCGATTTTTTCAACTATGGTAAACTATAAAATGAACTTTACGTACCTTAAACGAATCAACCGATAAAAGCCCCATTGAAATTATGAATTATCTTTCTGAAATGAACTTAAATAGTGTACTTTCCGAGGTGTATAATTTGGCACAGTTAATATCTACTATACCAACAACAACCGTTTCACCGGAGAGATCATTTTTATTTTTAAAAAGAATCCATACATATTGTCGTTTAACTTGAGCACAAGAAAGAATGAACAATTTAAGTATAATATCGATAGGAAAAGAATTGGTATACAAATGTAAAGCAAACAGAAATAAGTTTTACTGTGATATTATAAACAAATTTATTGAGAAAGAAAGAAGAGTAGAATTTGAATTAAAATAAAAATCAGTTTAGAATAGATTATGTTCATTTGTAACAAAAAGTTGTATATTATATTTCATTTTTATAATTTCCATACAGTTTTTAGATATTTCATATACTTTTAAACATTTTAAAAGTCTGCGTAAAAAAAAAAATAATTTTAATAACACAGGGTGTGGCGGAGCCGACTGATGAGTTTCGAGGAGCTATAAATAACGAACATTAAAACTTAGAGAAAAACAGATTGTTTTTTTTTTTTTAAATTAATAGCAAGTCCAATTTTTAAAATATGTTTTGAAAATGATATATTCAAGATGGTGGCCGTCGGCAACAATACGTTGCTGTAGGTGATCTCTGAAGTTTTGGTATGATTTTCGGCACGTTTCGATTGGTATGGCCGCGATTTCTACAGTGATTCTCTCCTTCAGGTCATCTATGGTATGGAGGCGATGTCCGGAAACTTTATCTTTAAGGAACTCTTGGAAGAAAAATCGTACATGCTTAAATGCCGGCCAGTCTACGACAGAGAGCTTTTAGAGAGATCAACCACCCAGGGAACGTTTGTCGCAAAGAGCAAGCGAAATTCGAGCTGTGCGCCCGTTAACCTCGTATTTTTAAAATCATACGTCTCCCAAGTCATGTTCTTCAGCCATTTCCTTCAATCTGTGCTGTAGATAGGTTTCCAACATCAAAACATTTCCGAAACAACCACGTGCTTCCGGGCAGAGCGTCTTGATGACCGCTCAACTGTCTCTCTAACCAACTGCAATATTTTCAGTGATTCTTACCTACCGTTCTGGATGCTCCGTGTCCCACCACGTCCACTTAGGGTGGATTTCCGGTATTTCCCGATTTCCGAATCCAAAATTGAATAGTGTTTAATCACGAGGGGTAGATTTTCGGTGCGCGGAATGCCAAGACGTAGGCGAAAAGCTCTTTGTGTAGCAGTCACAGAGTGATTGTTTTCATAAATACGCGCACACGACGAAACATCGACGTACACCTGTCCAGACCACGATTACGACTGATAACGGCATAACAGTGTTCTAAAAAAAACAGTTGACTAATATTGGCTTGCGCTTATCTTGTCTTAATGACCAATGACCCCGTTAAACTCGTCGGTCTGTATGTTGGTAGTCGACAAGAACATTTTCCATTCCATAAACGGGATTTTCCTAATCGATCATCGCACATCAACGGGTAACGCCGAAAGTCAGGAAACGCCACTGGTCGCAATGTTGAACGGTGCTGGAAAATGGAAGTATCGGTAGGCGGGCACACGCGGTACAGGTGTATTGACACGCGATTGAAACGCCTGCTCGGTTGTTACTAGCGTAGGAGTGGATGGAAAAAAACAAAAAAAAAAAACCAAAAAAAAAAAAAAAAAACGTAAAACTTCAGCGGTGTCACGTAGCGAGCCCGTCGTCGGTCTTGTTGTCGGGGCGCTCCGGATAGGCAAGGCAATATCGCTACGGTCCCGTCGTGAAAATATTACTTACGTGCCGGCAGTTAATAATATTATTGTGCTCTAAATACACGACGCGTAGGCTTAAACTGTCCGCGTCGAATTAAACGACCCCGCCTACGTGTTTTGCAATATATCACTGGGCAAAAAAAAATTATGAAAATTTGATATTATTATTTATACCTCTTGTAATAATATGATTATAACACGCGGCGCCGACGGCCATGTACAGCAAACTTTTTTGGAAATCGTTTCGGTAGATAATATTAAATCTCTCGGGCACCAAATATTCGTACGCAATTCGATTGGTCGGTCCAAACGTACTTCTTGCGTGCGCCTTGTATAGTGCCCAAAACGGAGGTGGTCGGCTTCGCCGGGCAAACCGGCGGGTACCACCGGTGTCCGGTGGTGTGGGCGTGTACACTTCAACTAGAACGAAATGGCTTAAACGAAATTACGACCGTAGTTTCGTTGCCCACGACAAATAAATATCCGAGAATATAGACAATTTAATAATAATTGACTTAGCCCTTCGGGATAAACAGCGGTAAAAAAGTATATATATACGAGGTGCGACAATAAAATAACGAGACTTTTTGAATAAAAGTTGTTTATTTTAAAAATGTTATAATTTAATGATTATCACCTTCAAAGTACCTTCCCTCAGCGTCAATACACTGTTGCATACGTCGCTGCCATTCTTGAAAACAGTGTTGCCAATTGCTTTCATTCAGCCTTTTTAGAAGTTCTGCCGTTTTCATTTTTACGTCATAAATTGTTTGAAAATGGGAAAAGAAATAAGAAGGAAATAAGAAGAAGTCACGAGGAGCAAGGTCTGGCGAGTACGGGGGATGTTGAAGTACAGAAATTTTTTTTTCAGTTAAAAAACGTTGAATTGAAATTCACTGTGAGCTGGAGCATTGTCTTGGTGAAGAACCCAGCCATTTTTCCATAGATCTGGTCGCTTCTTTCTGACACGTTCTCTTAATTTAATTAATACCTCTTTATAATAATTTTTGATTAATTAATTTTGTCGATTTTTTCAACGTTTTCGTTTGTTGAAGACGTGGTAAGACGTCCAGAACGATCATCGTCTTCGACGTCCTCCCTTCCACTACAAAACCGTTTGTGCCATTCAAAAACACGAGCTCTTGATAAACATTCTTCACCATAAACTTCACATAACATACGAAACGATTCCGCGGCAGTTTTTTTTAATTTAACAAGAAATTTAATGTTAACACATGTTGTTCGATTTTTATATCTAACATTTTTCGGCAGTATAGTCGAACTCGCACTAATAACAAGGCTACTAACGTATAAGAAAATGAATCGATGCCATCAGTGTTCATAGTACTTTTAGATAAGTGTTTTCTAATCATATTTCAATAATCGTTTTATAGATAACGTTAATAGTTTAGGTTATATTTAGAAAGTCTCGTTATTTTATTGTCGCACCTCGTATAAATATATAAAAAAAAAAAATTACGTGATGCCATAAATGTGAACAAGAATGATAATAATAATCACTCACAAATCTATGGAGCGCAGACTGGCCAGCTGGTCACCGTACAATCTATAGTGTAACTATACACACGCGCAAAATTACGATTACAAAATTTATTCGCGGTATAATATTCAATCAACATTCACACACTACGTTGGCTTTTTGCCCCCCCCAAAAAAAAAAAAACTAGCTAAATTTACAGACGGTAAGAGAAAGACAACAAAAAAACGTATATAAATTCACAATCATTGATAATAATAATTACCTTATTGTAGACGCCTAATTTACGGTGGCGGTGCGAGCGAGTCATGTTATAATTCTCGATATCGGCGCCAACACGTTTAATGTTCAAATTTTGTTAAAAATCTTAAAAATCCCGGGATTTCCCTTAGTATTTCTCAATTTGTGTCGGACAAAAGAGTTTTGTTTTTTGATAATTTACCGTGGGAGATTTACGTATATTCTGTAAATTCGGTAAATTTCGATATGTCCGGTTAGCCTCGCCCTCACGGACAGTTTCTTTACCTATTTCTCATAAACGTGTGCGTAACACGCACGGGCTGAATAGTACCGGGCCTAACAATGAAAACACGGTTTTTTCATTAAAAATCGACTCTATTCACCAACATAATGTCCACCGAGAGTAACACAACCATTCCAACGCCGCTCCAACATTCCAATATCATTATTGTAGAACGATTTATCTTTTGCTTCGAAAACTGTCCCGAGTGCAGTCACTCTGCCCAAATATCTCTAAACGGTACCGTTAATTTTAATTATTTACGCTCGCCATATCCGTAGGGTATTACGAGCGCAATCTTGTCGATTACCTATTTACCTACGCCGGCAGCATTAGCAGCCACGCAATTTGCCGGCGGTCGCTCGAAGAAACGATATAAATTTTTTTTTCCCATGGACCCGGTTCATCGCCGGTGGTCGGGCGTGTCTAATTGGCTGCCGAGGTGTACGCCGTAAATCGCCGTCAATCGCGAAATCGCAAACAGCCGCGAGCCCGCGAACTCGGACGGAAATTAAATAGTTATTAAAAGTAGTAATGCAATAAACGATAAAGGCTTTTACACAATTTGACGTATTAACCAATTAACAATCGTAGATCGGTACTATCATGGTGCCGTGGACAATAGCGGGGCAGTTACGCGCACAATTGACAACGATAAATAATACGCTCACTGTCTGCAGTTGTGGGCGCATTGGCCGTTAAAACGTTTTATATTCCGTTCTATTGAATGTGCCACGGATTATAAGTTTTGCAAAGACGTTTAATTTACAGGGGGGGGGGTCACGTGACCGATTTTTGTCGGCATGAAAAAATTCGCCGGTACAAAAAAAAATCGGTATGTTGTAAAACGTACCCGATCTCTAATCAATGCGGACGCACATTTTTGAGGCTAAGCTACAAAATTTGAGACGAACAAAACACAAGGCGGTCGTGATTAATGTGTAGCGGTACGACGGGTGGCCATAATTTTTTTTTTTTTTTTTTAATATACCGTTCAAGTGAACATCCAACGCATTTCGATCGGGATTGGGTATGCGTTTAAAATATATTTATTCGTTATGAATTATTCGCATTGTTCGTCTTATGTTTCGTATACATTTCGAACACTTTATGCATTCTGTCAATATTTTGAATATATCGTTGGAAAAATATGTGATTATTATTTTTATTTTTCATTTTTTGGACGAACTATAAAAATACATCCGGTTAAATCACATCCGATTGTATCGCGTACATACGTATATACCGTTATCTATGCAACAAATTAAAATCGTATTTTAATCATATTTCGTATATTGTATTATTATTTTGTACTCGTATTATCCGAATGCAATTAAAAAAAAAAAAAAAAAATGTATTTGTTTTTATTTTCCAAACGGTTTTTTTTTGTTTTTTTTTTTTTTAAACCAACGGGTTTTATACCGATTTGGCGGATGATATTTTTATTTGAACGACACGTAACCATTCTGGGACCGGATTTCGTGCGGTACCGGCTAAAAACTTTACGTACTATTTATTTTTTTTATTTTTAACACCGAGCCACAAAACTATATTCATTCGCATCTCTATATCGGATAATTTATTATACGCCTACGATATTGTAATATTATTTTACTGTAATATATTTGTACGCGGCATCAAAATAATCTCATAAACTGTATTTATTGCCGGATATTAATCATATAATAACGACGCATTACAATATTATAACCCCGTAGATAAATATATATATTATTATTATTTTTTTTTTTAAAACTATCACCCAATGTAAATATGTTTTTTTTTTTTTTTTTTTTTAATCGAGAACTGCTTGTGAATTATATCCGTCTCTTCGGATACACACAATATAAAAACAATGGCGACAACAAAACAAAGTTAGAAAAGCGAAAGCGCGTTGAAAAATTATTAACACACACTCGTTGGATAGTAATAATTCTTATGGGTCGTGACAAAATGAAACACAAAGCTTTATAGTGTTTATTATTACTATTTTTTTTTTTTTAAACATATTTTTTTCGATATATAATAAATTAAAAAAAAAAAAAAAAATAATAATAATAAAATAAAAAATAGCATTTTATTGTATCTTTTTTTTTTTTTTAATTATTTTTGTTTTAACCCAATTTTCCCGCGCAGTTAAATTTTTACATACTATTATTATTATCTGGACAAAGGTTACGAGCAGTAATTTATTATTCAACACCACTTTTTTTTTTTTTTTTTTTTTTTTTTTTTTTTTTTTTTTTTTTTTTTTTTTTTTTTTTTTTTTTTTTTTTTTTTTAGATAAATCGGATCTACAGTTATAAATAGAAAAACCGAATGAAAAATATTTTATGAAAAAAAAAAAAAAAAAAAAAAACGAAAAACGAAAGTCGGACATAATTCCCATCATGGGAAGGTAATTTAATTAATATCCGTTCAAAATGGTGAATTATCGCTAGAGAAAAATAATTTTAAAATGCCTATAAATATGCGTTTGGTAAAAAATCATCGCCAGAATATTCTGAATATCTAGAAAGTACTAATATTAATATTCTGTTAAAATGTCAATATTTTTTTTAAACGAATTACAACAAAAATTGAAATATAATGAAACCGTTATTTCCTACGGTTTTTTTCCCCCGTTTATTCCCAATTATTAAGAAAACTACAACGAAAATCAAAAAAAAACTGAACAAATTAGCACCAAAATGCTTTCAGAAATGACGCTATACTTTTTCTGATAGATTTCTGGTAAAAAAATTGTTTAAAATCAAGGGGATTGAAAAAAAAAATGCACTCATTATAGTAAAGCCAATATTTTTTTTTAAATCCGAATTTTTGTCTCATACACGAAAATCGCATATAGACTAATTCATTCCTTATTTCGAGACGACTTACAACGGCAATAGAAAAATCATCGTTAAATTTACGATTATAATTCGAGCGATCATTCCGCAGTAGTGTTTTGCCGTTGCTCATATTATAAATAAATATAATATTTTTATCGCATTGCGGTTCAAATTATGCCTATAATATTTCCATCGGAGAATACCGAATTTTCGTGTATTATTTTCGAAAATATATTATTAATACCGGCCTGGCAATGGCAAGTTCAGATTCCAAAAAAATCGTATACTCTTCGCCGACAATGTTTAAATGACTTCTATACCCCGGACGTTTTTCTTGTTACACGGCCGAGTAGCTCGTCGCGGTCATCAATCTCCTGCGAGGTGCCCGAAATCACCGCAGGACAATCCGCAGCTGTCCGTATCTGTTGAAGACCACGCGTACAGATTTCCTGGACATGCCCCAGGAGTCGTTTTTGATTTGAGATGATCCTCGGAGGAGAGTAACCTTAGCCATTGTCGTACCCGGTCCTCTGCCGATAGGACATAAATCGCGGTAACGTATATTTAATGCGCCGATTTATAAACCAAAAACAAAAACAGTTTTTGTTTTTTTATTTGGTTTTTCATCGAGTAAACTTCAAATTCAAATACACGTATATGTACGCCGGTTCGGCGATTTACCGAGAGAATGCCGGTAGTTTTTTTTTCAAAACTGTACAGTAATTATAGATAAAGCGACCACAACAAAATTATACATCCCGTATACGGCACGATTTAGCCGACAAAATGTTAAACATAACGTATTAAGTATAATAATAAAAAAATAACAAAATGAAATACATCGGGCGTCCCAAGAGGATTTACGAATTTTTATATCTCCCGTTTTATTAATAAAGACGGCGTTTAATTTATGTTTTATTTAAATGACTTGAACACCCAGAGACTACGCAATTAGAATTTTCTGTTAAAAAAAAAAAAACCTAACGAGTATTTAACGTACTGTAGTCTTTCTGTACGTTTTAATTTCTAATAAAGTAATGTTTATGGCATCGATTTTTTTTTACTCGAATATTAAATCGCGATTTTAGAAATCAGCGAATACTTATGGGCCAACGGTAGTGTATATCCATTTTTTAATTTTTTTTTTTTTTTGTTTTTACGATACGACAAATAAATATGCACTATGCATTATTGCGCGCACGCGGTTTTTTGCGTCATAAAAATGTATTTTCTGATGCGAAATTGTCGGAACGTAAACGGATTAACACAAAAAAATGCAAAAATATGTCACGAGCTCGTTCGAAAAAGTTCGATTCAGTATAAATTAATATGATAACGTGCCTTGTTATGTAAATTACCATGGAAATGTTTTAGTTTTGTACACTAAATGGCTTTCCAGTAAATAAAAACACTATGCAATTACTAAAACTGGTAACACATTTATTTGCCCTTTCCAATAATGTTTTAGACGACTGCAGCCTAACCTATAATATTAACTATTAGGTTAATACAATTTCGCCTATTGTATTTCAAAATATTTCCGTTTTTTTACTATATTGAGAGTATTTAAACATTTGCCAACGTCAATATTGGAGTACCGTAATATCAGACGATTTAGAAAAATCGCAATAAAAATGATTTCCTTAGGTTTGAGCTATTCGGGACGTAAAGAATTGTTAAGAATTTCTTAACCGTTAATTTCCGTACGAAAATCATTATCGTCTATATTCTATATTGAAAATTAACACGGAATATCGTTTTGATACCCATGCAAATTCAATGTCGTTCACTGCGAGTAAACCTAATCAATTTTAATTTTTTTCTTTTTCACGTGTGTGTGTGTGTGTCATGTAGTTTAAAATAAAAGTATTCACGCCCATAACGACGAAAATGTGTACGCCTTTGAGGAGCGTATCAATCGTATACATTATTCATAATATTAAATTTTTCGCTCAACCGTGAATTACACAATGTGTCTTACAAAGTACAAAAAGTGGTTTTGTACTTTGTTGGATACACGGACTAACTTCTCTCTCTGTTTCTTTTGTGAACACCTAAAATAATTTTATAGAATTTCCGATAGTACGTTAGGGGCTATAGTAATCATCCAATTGGAAATTGAACCTAATTCCTAAATTCCCCGATTACCCGTTTCTTGGATACGAACTATTGGAAACGGGAGATATGTATTAAATTATACCAAAAAAATACATAGCGATACTTCGGATAATAGATTGTTTGGGTGGTATAATGCGATTTAAGAAATGTAATTCAGTGAATTCATTAAAAGCCAAAAAAAAAAAAAAAAAAAAAACGATTCCGAGCGGAAATCGGTAATGTTATATTATTAGTCGTGTTTTTTCGCCTTTGGCCGAAATAGCATTGGAAAAATTAACAAAAAAAAATACCCACTGTAACCCATCATATGTTGACATTAAAAAAAAATAAAAAAAATCAAAAACTCTCGGAAAACTAGATTCATAGTCATATTTCTAAAAAGGTACTACCGAGCGAAAGTTCTGCATGTTTTAATGTATTTCGGAAAAAAACTTTCGTTTCGTAGAAAAAAAAAACAGACCTTAGTTATCCTAATAGCTTTTTCGTTATACTTGGTATCCAGAATTCTCTTGCTTATACCATCAATTTTGTTGTAACGTTGTTTTATTATGTTCTTGCAAAATAGTAAAAACAGGGCGAAAAAAAAAAAAAAGATTAGAATAAACAAAATGTTCAATGGATTTTCAATCTCATTATTGTTTCAACGTTTGCCGAATTCATCAACTGACCGAATACAAATACAAATCCACGTCTTGAACGTACAATGATTTAAAGACGAGCATTTATCTAATCAACACATATTATTACTATCGTATTTGTCTGGTTTCCAGACTTGACTACATTTATAACGTTGGATTAATATTCCCCTTCGCATTTTGTTATCCGGATAACTTCTGCGGACGGCCCTGGTTATTAATATGATATACGAAGCCCGCAATCCCGTTACCAACCGTGCATTTATTATTTAGTAAGTACACATCCGAAAATATGATAATACCATCTTATCCGGTACAAAACGCCGACTTTCGACGTATCTACGTAACTTTACGTCGATGTTTGAATAATAAATCCATAGCAAATTTCGATATATCGTCGGCGCAGAATACAGTATACGACGAACGTTATTGCTGAAAACAGTGGCGCGACCAAGGGTCGTGTTTCGAGTGTACGGACATTTTTGTTGTGTTTTTTTTTTTTTTTTTTATTTAATTATTGGTGGCTTTTATTTTCTGGATATTGTGCGTTGAAAAAAAATGTACATTCTATACAGATCGTGCAGAGTTTTAAGAATACGAATTACGCTGTGTGTTGCTTATATTAATTTATTGATTCAATTGGTTTACTGTAAAATACAGGGTGCGGCAGAGCCAAATGACGAGTTTTGATGGGTTATAAATAACGAATAGTAAAACTTAGAGAAAAGGTTTTTTCTTTATTTAAATCAGTATTCAATCCCATTTTTAAAAATTATTTTTTGAAAATTATATCTCCAAGATGGCGGCCGTCAGCATTGTTACACTGTTGTAAACGATCTCTGAAGTTCTCATATGATTTTTGGCACATTTCGACTGGTATGGCCTCGACTTCCACGGTGATATTCTGTTTAATTTCGTCTATGGTATGTGGGCGATGTCTGAAAACCATATCTATCCTTAAGGTAGCCCTAGAGGAAAAAATGACACATGCTTAAATCTGGGGATCGTGCTGGCCAGCCCATGTCTCCTCTCAGAGAGACTAACCGTCCAGGGAACATTTGTCGCAAGACACCAAGTGAAATTCTAGCTGTGTGCGCTGTAGCTCCGTCTTGCTGAAATCATACATCTCCCAAATCATGTTCATCAGCCATTTCCTCCAAACCTATGCTGCAGATAAGTTTCCAACATCACCACATAAAGAGCGGACGTGACAGTGACGGTCCTGTTCTCGTCCTCCAAAAAGTCCTCTAACCAACTGCACATTTTCGGGGGTTCTTACCGTTCAGGGTGTTCCGTGTCCGAGTTTACTTAGGGTACTTCCAGTCTCTTCCAAATGCCGTATCCACTATTTGATAGTGTTAGCAGAAGGAACAGATTCAGCACGTGGAATGCCGCCGAAGTGTATACGAAAAGCCCTTTGTGTAGCGATCACAGAATGATTATTTTCGTAATACGCACGCACGACGAAACCACGATGTACACCTGTCCAGACCACGATTACGAATAAAAACGGCATTACCGTACAATTGAAAATAAACCGCTTATTAAGGCCTGCTCTTATCTCATCACAGGCTAATGACGTCATAAAACTCGTCAGTCGGCTCTGCCGCACCCTGTATAATATAAAACGATCCATATAACCGAATAGTTTTCGTATTAATCGGCACGTTTGATCAACAAACCGGAAAATATTTTATAAATTATATTATATATAGATATTATTTTATTTATGTTTCTGTTTACTCGAAAAAATCAATGTTTTTTTTTTTTTTTTTATTGACATTGCAAACAAATATTTTATTTGAGAAAAACAACATAAATTTATACTAGTATATGGCCTTCCGAGATAGGTTAGGTTTGAATTTATACGTTTATTGAATCAATTTTGTGTTTTGTTTTTCGTGTTTAAAATTTAATCGGTTTTAGGAAATATACGACGGTGGGTTCCATTTTTAATATCAGCATTGTGTTTATCGACGATGAAATCATCGATCGTTCAATAAATATTGCCGTTTTGTTATTGCTGTGCACAATCTGTAGCTGAAAACGATGGGATTTTAAAAAAAAGAAAAAAAAAAGTACTTTACAGTACAGGGTTTTTGTCACGGACCGACTAATCGGTGATAATCTACGAAGATTTCGCGAATACTTTGATTTATCGCTATACAGGTAGACAATAGTCGAGACATATTTCGATAATTCATCTAATTACATTTTTATTCTTTTTATTTTTTATCATATCGTGGATGAAAATACTGGAATTCGTCTGGAGTTTATCTAAAGCACAAAAATAATTAATTTTTTCAGTAATAACCTCTAGTAGTAAATATTCAATACCTCACTGAGTTAACTGTGTTGTTTTTCTTTTGGATAAAAATTTGACGTTACTTACATACGATGTACAGGCTTGGATTTACAAAATTCAATCAACCGTTTTCGTTTTTTGTCTCCCTGCTGTAATATTATTCTCAATTGTAGACAATGGGGGAAAAAAATTAACTTATTTTCTTGTATGTCTAGATAAATTCGTCATATCTATTATCTTATCAGAGATGGATTAATTATTTGTTATCCTTGTCCGTATCTTGATGGTTTAGGAGCAATTATTTTTATTTTTATTTTTATCTACGTAGAACCGTCCATCGCCGTTGATTTTGTCACATTCGTACTAGAACTCGAAAAAGCAATTTCAATGTTACCGTTGACTGATTGAAAGAACGACAAAAAAAAAAAAAAAAAGAAAACGCATAAAAAATAAGACCGTACCGGAGTTTAATTTCCCTACAATTTGTCGGTTCGCGATAATGAAAAAAAAAAAAAAAAAAAACCACTCCGTATAGCGTCTACGTTTATCGGCGTATACAGTCGGTTCGTTTTATTTTGCCGGCCCGGCAGATATTTTTCGCACGTGGCTCAAGCCGTTTTCGAACACGCGCAACCCGCGATTATTCGATTATTATTTATTGCTGACACTGTCGGAATAGTAAAATATCTGTAAAACATGACGCCCGTGCTAAACAAACCGAACGGTTTTTTTTTTGTAAAAAATTTTTCTTTTAATACGAACCACGGCCCCTTTTAATACGGGCCCCGTCCCAATTGCGGATTTCGCGCCAAACACACAATGGCGAACCCGTTAAATGAAAACCAATCGCACACGTCGACTTGTGGTGTTGGCAATTTGTCTGAGCTCTTTATGCCATGTTAATACAGACGATATTAACACTGTCCGTGTTTTAAGATAACTTGGTTTTTTCTATTCTTTCTTTCGTCGACTGCGGTTAAGTATGTCAATACCAGTTAAAAATTTAACGTGACATTTTAGCCGACAGCCAACAATCCGGATGGGAATTCGATTAGCGGTGTCCTACACATTTTTACGGCGACGGGCCGAAATCAGTAGACTAAAAAAATAAGGCCGTTGTAACTTACAGTTTATAACTTATTTTTCCCCCCCCCCTTCAAAAAGTTGAGTTTTCTTGGCGAGCCGTATCGAAATTGGGCAGGTCGGACACCCGTGATGTCGGGCGAGGACGTTCACAGATGGTATTTTTTTTTTTTTAAGCACTAAGCTTTGTTAGAGACTAACAAAAAAAAAAACGTAATAGCTACACAAAATGAAATGCGAATATTTTACAGAAAGATTCACTCACGTACAGATACCTACCTTAACCGGTACTGACTACTGATTACGAGTAGACGCTTCTCGTTGCCCTCCCTCCCACCCCAAAAAAAAATTGTTTTTCTTCTTGTTTTTTTTTTTTTTTTTATTTTTCCTCTATTTATTATTTTGCGTTAGACACTTTCGTAAATATTTCTTACAAATCTATAACCGTAAAATAATTTATTAATTTTATACAATCATTTTTATGAAGTTGCATTCTAGATCACAGTTATCTTTGTAGTGCGTTCGATGTGCAAACGAGTGTTTTTTTTTTATTGAAGTTGCGTCTTATTTTTGTATGGATTACTAGTTTTTAACTGACATCCCGAACATAATTATGTACATTCGAAATTAAAATTGTTAAAACTATATTAATTCGTGGTGGCGATTAAAAATATTGTCCATTGAAATGTCAAAATGCAGGGGGTTTCCTAACAATATTTTCCAAAATATCAAGTTTTTTGCGGAAAAGATAAATGCTCTATAATTCGTTTTAGGTTCATCCGCTTCAATAATAAAAAACACATTCGTGGCTACTGTACCCCACGGCTCTAATAAAACAGAAAATACATTTCCGCATGTCACTAGAATATTGTAAATGTATCAAAATAAAAAATAATATTAAAAAAATTATGAAAAATTGTTTTCGACACCGATGTTCTTTAACTATACTTAAATTACACAAAAAAAAAAAATAATAAACTGTAAGTTATTAAATGACGAAAAACATTAAATCGTCAATAAACTTAATTGATCGTACACCTAATATTTTTAAATTTAACGCGTGAATGCCCAGCCTTGTTAATAATCGCCGAAATTATATTGAACCGATGTCGTCATTGCGACGCAAACAAAAAACCTATGACGACGGCGGATAACCCCATAGCTCATTTTCCTTTTTTTCTTCTTTTTTTTTTTTTTCGGTGTTTTTCATACGTTCACCGCCGTCATTTTTACGGTAGACTTGTGTGTATTTCCGGTGATGGTGGAAGGGTATTCCTTTAACAGTTTACGGCGTGGCTTTATAATGACGCGTTAAAGACATCGAAACGGGATTATCGATTAATCGAAGAAGAAAAGTCGAGAGGAAAAAAAAAAGGGTGTCGACAAAAACACTATTTGTTGAGGAGGGATAGAGGAAATTTTATACGAAAAGAATTAATAACGACGGCAAAAAAGCTATTTCCTTGAATTTATAACTTTATTTTCTTATTCTTTTGTCTTATTACGCGAACAAAAAACTCCGCTTAAATATACGAGTTGCGTTATAAACGGTTGAACAAGACGACGGGCAGCAGCAGCGTTTTTGGTATAGTCTGGCTAATGTTTTGAAATAATATAAAACTAATTGGAAAAAAAAAAAAAAAACCACAAGTCTGCATCTGCATATGACACCACATGGTGTATACGTTTATACATTTTTTTTTTTGTATTTTATATTTAAATATTAACAACTTTTATTAAAAAATAAATTGATTAATAAAACAGTTTTAATTCGGTCTATTCGTAATTCCACGGCGCACAAGTGGGATGAATCACAAACCAAGCCGGAAAAAACAACCGAAAAGTAAGTTGTTACAACTGTATTTATACTATATATAAATTTTCTTATTATATTTGATAACACAATTTATATAATGACCGTTTTAAAACCCATGATATTATTGCCATAGATACATTTGAACTTTAACGTTGGTATTTACAGTTGACGTTTTGTGATAAAAGACTTATTGTTTAAAATATTCTATCAAAGGACGTAATTATCTCTTTCTTGAGATTTGGTGTGATAATGATAATCGTTATCGAGTGATTATCAAATAAATATTGACAATTTTTACTCGTTTGCACGTGCAACTGCTGCACTGTATGTTTTGGAAAATATTCTTGGTATAGAATGCCTGTGAGCGTGCATAAAATTCTAATCCACGGAGCTACAGTCGCCAAATGTGTATTATAACGTATTGGTATTATGTCAGAAGAGGCACAAGAAGTCAGTAATAAAATATACAGAAGAGTTCGTGAAAGACATACCCGAAAAAGTGGCCGAATGAACACGACTACAGACCTTATTCACATGATGCTACAGCAATCCGACCCAATAATATCAAATACAAGAGGACTGACAAAATCAAAAATAAATAAACTACCCGAGGAAGTTTTACCTTTGTTAATAGTTGACTCAATGATTGACAATGACCAATAACTCCGTCACCAGAAAATGTGGAAAAAAAGGTTATATATATATAACCTATAACAGTATACATTTAGTGAGATTTGTCCACCTAGAATCTGTGATTCATCCCACTGTACGGCGGTTTAAATAGACACTCGGATTCTTATAGTTTAACGGTACTCAACTTGTGTTAATATTGAAATCGAGTCCGTTTTATTACTATTCTTATTTAGCGAGCTAATTTTGAAATTGATTTAACACCGCAAGTGAAATTCGACAGCGGTATCTAATTTATTATTTGATTTTATTGCGTGATATAAATATATATATAATAGGCATATCTGTATTCTTGCTTTTTAAATTCGGGAGGTATCTCGTTTATATTGAAATTATTCCTATATTTTCCGTACTGTTCAAAGTCAAAAATACAATCGTGTAACGATGCGGTAAGATGATCTTATTAGATTTAGCGTATCCATTCGAAATCCGTTTTAAACCTTTACACGATGATCGCGTACGGAAATGGCAAAAACTACGCTATAACAGTGCAATAGTAAATAACAGAACAAATAAAATTTTAGGAACATATCGGAGGAGACGTTATACGAATTTTTTTTTTGTTTTTGAAATTGTATTTGTATTCCTTTTTGACTGATGCAATGTAATGGTTTATTATATTGTACGTAGGTGATTCTTTTGTCGTACAAATTTCATTTAAATGTATGGTGATTGTGCAATTCCATACCCTTACCAATAATTCTGTGGTTTTAATATCAGACTGTTTTCGGTTTTGCCGACGGTTTTTTAATGTTATTTAGTCAAAGCCAATATTTATCATATTAGTATTAGGTACAATATCAACAATAGTAGAAAAATATTCACTTTTAAAATGTGGATTTCGAAATTTGTTTTAATGATGTCTTTGGAAATAGTTGCTGGCGGTTGTTGGTAAACGAACTATCGTGTGCTAATCGATAGGAGTGAATAATCAAAATGTTACTTTTACTATTGCGCCACGAGGTTTGGATGGCGTATTTTTCCACAAGGGAGAACACTTTCGATTTTATCAGAGAGAATGATAGCGTTTGTGTTACGTGTTGTATTATAAAAGTTATAGAAAGTAACCGTATACGATGCGCGTGATTAGAGGAGCACGGCAAAACGAAGCCTATGTATACGTCTTTCCAGTAGGTTCAAGGGAGTTGGCGAAGTGTCATTCGCAGAGGTGATTTTCATACGAGTTTTGAAATTAGTTTCTTATGAAAGTATTTTTCCAATTTATAGAAAAAAATCCATAACTGCCGTTCTTGTATTTATTTGCAAATGTCCAATTGTCCGAAAAAGACACGATTCGAGATGGTTTTTGCGGAGCGGTTTCCAAAGGCAGTCTTCCAACGATTTCCGTATAGAATAAACCGTCTGTTGGCATCTGGATTTTATCGTTCCTAATTTCAGCTGTTGGCGGGGGAAATGACAAGTGGATAGTTTTTTCTCTCGAAAATTGGAATTTTTCTGTTGAATGTCAACGAACCGGATAGATTTGATTACAATATTTTACGTTAAAAATTTGGTGTTTGCACGGACTACGAACACCGAGATCCCGTTAGGTAAGGTCGGGTCTTTTTGTAAAATTAGTGATTTTAATCCGATGTCCGTGTCTGTTGCCCGTGTTCCACGTGTTATAACAATTAAAATGAAATGTTTTTCAAGCGTTTTCAATTGTAAAATAGAAAATTAAAGATTTATTATAAATAAATACCAAAACAGTATATCTAGGTAAAACACTAAGAGTAATACGAAATTTGCTCGTCTTTTTTTTTTTTTTTTTCACACGAGCATTGCGCCCAATTACAAAACGAAATGTGCAGTTTAAATTGCTAATTAGATTAAGAAAAAATGGAGAACGCGGACGTATGGCGCACAAGAGGTGAATTTGAATCAATGTTCGTTGGGGAGGGCCGTGTAAACAACGGGTTGGGATAGCGAGGTTTACGAGGAGGATCTTTATATGGTATAGACGAAAGAAGTGTGTAGAGCATTCGATAGAAAATTTGATAAAAAAATTAAGAAAGGCAATTTGACTTCTGTCCGAAATAACGGTTGCTGAGTCATGGGGGAGGGGGACATTGAATTTTACGGGAAAAATTGGAAAATTTGTACAAATTACGCTTAAAACGTTACAGTACGGTTGCAGTAAGCGTTTAATTGTTCTATACTATTCCATATTTTATATTCTATACGGTTCGGGCATAGATGTTTTGCATAACTGACGAATAAAAATCGTATTTTTTCTGACAAACATTCATTATTAATTTGAAGTCGATTTAAACAGAATATTACCCAGTCGAACTGCACACTAAATTTAAAATCCGTTTTGAATCAAATAATTGATTACGAAGACTCAACGTTATTATCTAGGCAACCTCGAATGGTATTAGGTAACACTTGGGGTTAGATAGTCAACACACCGGTGTAAAAATCCAGTACTCGGACACGTATCGTATTGGCCGTAGACAAATGATTTCTTTCCATAGATCGTTTAAAACTTTAATCGAAACGAAATTCTTAAAACAAACTTTTTTCTTTTGTTTGTTTGGAATCGCTGAATTAGATAGAAATTACATTTTAAATGAATCCCCGTCAACTGTACGGCTTATAGACAAACACCGTTGCAGATTGTGCAGACAATATAATGTTAACATATTCGTTAATCCGGGCGAGTATGTAAACGCCGCACATTTAATGTAATTGGTTGTTTTTTTAAAAATTTTTTTTTTTTTTTTTAATATAATAATATTTTTACAATACGTTTCGATTAAATGAAAGTAAGTATGTTCTTGGAATAATCGTGGTACCTATTTCAATTTTTGCAATATACAACACGACACATACTGACTGCTGGTGCGCGCATTTCATACTCCAATCACGTACAAAAATATACAGTAAAAAAAAAAATATACATATATAAATACAAATACGCACCGAACGCGATGGTATCGTTCGAATTGCTTTAGACTTTAAAAAACGAATTTTATTCCCTGGCTGATATAATTTCGATCGACAAAAAGAAGAAGATAAAAAAATTATATATATAAATATATTGAAAAGAAAATTATCAAATACTTGTTTTTGTAGACAGTAACAATTCGTTTTCAGTCATTTTTTAATGCGTCTTATTACACATTTTACACATATTTTTCAAATCTGTTCTATATTATTTTCTACCTGCATTTTTCAATCGCACGAATCTAATAAATAATTTGTATTTTTTTTATAATTTGAAGATATACAATCTGTATTTCATAAAAAAAAAAAAAAAAATAAAACAACACAATATTAAAACTGTAAATAAAATATACCGAACGAATCAATACAATAAATTAACGATGGGACAACACGATGATGGAGGTTGTCCAGTAACCCTTCGGTTTATTATTGTTCGAACGCCTTATAATGTATTATTTGACGATTTTTTATCATTTTTTTTTTTTTGTTAGGTTTCTCCTACCGGTATTTGGTTTTAAGGTTTTCAAACAATATTCGTGTACGTTAAAATATGAAAATCCATTGGTTTTCCGATTTTGTCACGGTAAATAAATAAATATCCTTTGTCACTTTTCATTCGGTTAAAATATCAACAAACCAACTTAGGAATGAACAATGGAAATTATAAAATTTTTATAATAAGATAAATCGGACGAGCCATAATCGTGATTAAAATATAGTAATGAATTAAGACCCATTGCGAATGTTATAAGAAATAAATCGTTTAATCCCCTTTAAACGTATACGATAAATTTTAATTTTACGTCGTTAAATATCGTTAATGGCAAATGAAGTTATAACGATTTGAAATATTGTATTGTTTCTTTTCATTCTTAAAAGATTTTATTCCGGATCGCGCGCAAATTGCAGTTGGTATTTAATAATAATGTTTTAAATGCCATACCGACATTCCGGAATTTTTTGGAAATATTGTAAGCGTCCGGTTAAAAAAAAAAAAAAAAAAAAAAAAAAACGATTACATATTTATATTTATAAAACTGTTTGGCCGGTCAATGGCAACGCAAATTTGTATAAATGGGTTTCGTTTTTCGATTAGTGTAATACCTACGTATAACAATGAACTACCCAATTACTCATTATTAATAGTTAATTCGATAAAAAAAAAAAAAAAAATACGAAAAAATCGATTTTATTCGAATAAAAATGGCAATATTGTAGATTTATTTAGGTTACGTATTTAAGTGCTTTTTTCAGCGTTCATAATAATAAACGTTTCGTATTCTATTCACCGTATTATCTCATATAATAAAAATAGAAAATATTTTCCAGCGTAAACAATTATTCGTTGGAAATAAATAATAAATATTTTACATTCGTGATGTCGACTTATATTATATTTCTCCTTCTTGTCTACGCCTACCCCCGCCGTAGATAAGTTTCTTTAGGTCCTTGTATTTTTTCGCGTCCTTCGTGATTTGGGTATATTTTGGTATTTGGATCATATATTCAGCCCACGGTCATCTGCCCTTTTACCACTTATCCTCAACCATCCTCCGCGTCGAATTTGAATACATTTCGATAGTTGCTGGGTTTTTTTTTTTTATTTTTTACTTTTTATATATTTTTCCCTCTTCGTGGAAAATCTATCAGTCCACGGGAATTTTAGTATTTCACATTTTGCAAACATCTAGTTGAATTCCATTTAACCGAGCGTATTATGCGGGGTTCGCAAACAGTCAGTGCTGCACACAATACACGCACACTGGATAAAATATATATTATTTTGGACGTTTAATCTTCGAGAAAAATTTGAACGGTGTGGACTTTTTTGTTGTTGTTGGGCTTCAAATTGTATCCGAATGAATTTCACGTGCACACGAGAAACACTTCCAATAACGATACGGAGGGAGACTACGTAAACATTTATCCGAATGTGAGTGTTAATAAATATAGCGCGCATCACGATACTATCGATGATTGCGTTGCGTTTTGGGAATAGAGAAAAAAAATCCCACGGGGCCTGACCAGGAGAATAGGGAGAGTCTGCGAGACCACAGCAGTTTTTTATCGGCCAAAAATTCACGAATCGACAGCGCTAGATGTGCCATCTCAATTGAGATTCGCTTTGTTAACTCACGAACTGGTAAATCGACGTGCAATTTCGCATTTTTTTTTCGCAAATTGTCGCCACGCCATCGTTTCTGGGTGACGTCGACGGTCTTCCAGAACGTGGATCGTCTTCGGTTGACCGCCGACTGTCCTAGAAACGATTAAAACACTCGGGCAAACACCTAACGAATCGTTCCCAAAAGCGGTTTATAATCATTTCCGTACGTTTCCGTTGCATAATTTCTACCAAGTTTCAAGGAAAAAACCTGATGCACGCGCGTTGTTCGTCAATTCCGGCCATGTCGAAAACGCCGAACGAAAAATACTAACGGGATCCCGTAGGACAATATGGACACGTAGACGTACGGCGGACGGACACGGTAATATATTACCGTATTGCATTCGGTGTAAATAGTTAAAAAAAAAAATAAAAAATCGCCGAAGTAAATTATTGATCGCCGGGCCCTGTAGTTTAAACTTGTCTCGTTATTTACTCGAGGTCGGCGGTTAAAACGTAATCCCGGTGGCGGGCGGTGTTGTTACTGTCACGGATACACGGCGTCCCATTCGGCGACGGTGCAGAACACGGTAGCGGAGCGTACGGCGACAGTGCGACACGACAGTGTAACGGCACGTGTCCCGTTCAAAAAGTACCAGGATTTTACATTTAACAATTGCCAGCAACGGAGTTACACATTGTTTAATGATATCTCCGTCGGAATACTCTCCACCGGACGATATGCGGTGATCTTGCCGTTTTTCAAAAGTCCTTTGGAACTGTTCCAAAACTAAAGCTACGAGTTCTGTTGCCGGGTTCGCTTTAATTTCCCCTACGTCTTGAAATCGTTGTCCTTTAAGCGCAGATTTTAGCATTGGGAATAGAAAAAAAATTGCATTGGCCCCGATTCGGAGAATAGCGAGAGTCCGCGGGACCAGAGCAATTTTTTTATCAGCCGAAAATTCACGAATCGACAGGGCTAAATGTGCCGGTGGTGCATTGTCGTGGTGAACAATCGCGGACAGAATTTGGCAGCGCGACTCTTTTCGTCTGTACATTTTCCTGTAAAATTGCAGGACAAGACTCAATCGACATTTTCTCCGTTAACTCACGAACGGTTAATAGGCGGGCCATTTCGCATTTTTTTCGCAATTTATCGCCACACCATCGTTTCTGGACGACGTCGACCGTCTTACAGAACGTGGATCGTCTTCAGTTGACTGCCCTCGAAACGTTTAAAACACTCGAAAGTCACTTAACGAATCATTCCAAAAGGAGGTTTTAGTCATTTCCGTACGTTTCCGTTGCATTATTATTACCAAGTTTCATGCAAAACTTGATGCACACGCGTTATTCGGTTATTTCTGACATGTCGAAAACGGAGAACGAAAAAAACTGTCCGGATTCAACCACGTGTAATATTAAACTGAGATAAGATAGCGACTTTGGGTTTTGTTTGACATATCCACTAATTTGCGGGCAATACTGTTTTTTAGTGGTAATAACATTTGTCCGGGTACTTTTTGAACACATCTTTTTTAACATTTTTTTTTTGTGTTTCAAACCAGCGATACTCCCGCCTCCCGGAAACTGTTTCGGGAGGCGGGTCGCTATCATTTGGGCGGTAGCCAGGCCGAAGCCCACTTGCTGCCCTCACTGGTTGTAGGGGGGAGGGGGGGAGCTTTCTGCCGGCTTCTCGGCCGGCGGTCTAGCGACTACGGAGCCGCGATCGACGACGGCGGCGATGCGCTTGAAGAAGGCGCACGCCGGCGACGTCGAGGGCTTGACGCTACCGTTTTGCCGACTCCTTCTCCGCGATGACGGCCTCGGCGAAGTCGACCACGGCTTCCCAGTGATCCGGGCACTCCGGCATGAGCGACCCCAAGTCGCCCGGACCGATCCTCCGGACCAGGCGCTCCCTATCCCCGTCGAACGCCTCGCCGCGCATCGGGATATGGAGGGCGTCGTCATCTACCTCGTTGTCCTCACTGGAAAACTGGCAGTGGGAACGAGTTGAAGCATCCGTGCCCCGTGAACAGCCGATTGAGGCGGTACGCCATGGAACCGTACGGTCTTGTAACCCACCGCACCAGTGCGTCGGTGTGGGGCGGGAGGATGAGCGTACGAGTAAACGCGCGCCCACTCTCCTCCGACGCTTCCGTGGTTCGGATCCGACGTGGATATTCGTACGGAATGCCGACGGGCGGGGTACGTCGCCTGCCGTTTTGAAAACACCCCGCGTGTGTTCCCGCTGTAACTGTCGTGACTGTACCTAACTGTCGTGCACGCGAGTCCTCAGTGTTATTGGCGCCGTTACGATAGTGCGACAGTTACTATCGGCCCGTACTCGTGACGACAATTCGCGATTTACGACTGTTGCACGGGTGTGACTTTGCCGCGTTCGTTCCGCCCGGTTAGATTTTCGAATGCGCCTGGACCATAAGTTACAGTTATTAGCTTAATATTTCATTCGTCCGTTAGACGTTATTATTAGCCTGTAATATTTCATATCGTTCTCATTACGAAATAACCATTACACGTAATGCGTTGCGATAATTCACGTTCGTAAACTTGTCGGCTATTAACTGTTTCAATGGTTCGTTATACGTCAGCCGTACGAATAGTTTACTTAACACTCGCCCATAAAATTGTTTTTGTCTCCCACACCGTGATTCTGGTAATCCGGACGATTGTGTCGCCTTTTTATTACACTATCAAAGTCACGGTATTCATTATTAATTTCAGAAAATTCAATATGTTTTTTTAATTTGATTTTGAACCGCATTTTTTTTTATTACGGGCCACCGATGAATTCCGTACATATTTACTCATTTTACGTTTGCCAATAACTGTAAAAATTGTAATTAAAAAAAAAAAAAAAAAAAAAAAATGTTTAGAAAAACGAGTATTTTATCCGACCGCAGACGCGTGTTGTTTATTTTAAATCACCGATACAATGGGCGATGGTTTTTTTTATTTTTTTAATATAACCTCACGTCGTATAATCGATTGACGCGATACACTCGCAATGTTTGTTGATTTTTGGTGCTATTTTCCGTTATAATACGACGATAAATTTCGTAAACGATTAAAATCAAATATATGTTATTTATCACTTAAAATATTTCTGGAATTAATTGTTTCCTGGTAAATTTATATATATATATATATATATATAAATATATAAAAAAATAAAATGGAAATTCGTAACGTAATTTTTATAAATACATAGTGCTGTAGAGTAATAAAATTAATTGAAACGAGGATTAAAAAAACGAAACGAAAAAAAGATATTAAAATAATACATTCGAACGTAACGGTTTGGGATTGGAAATTTTCCAAAATAAATATCAAAATAAAAACTAAATTTTTATTTCGAAGATATGACAATCGGTCTCGTTTGTAACTCGGATAAATCATAAAGAAAAAGATGAAGAAGAAAATAAAAACATTTTCGACATTGTTAATAATTGTATTGAATTTTAATTACGAACGAAAATGTATTTTAATATCCTTTAGTTTTTTCAGATTCGGAGCGATTCGGTTACTTGGTATACGATTTGTGTTTAAAGTTTTTTTTTTTGTTGTTGTTTTTCCCGTTTGTAAACAAATGTTGGACCAGAAATCTCGTTCCGATCATAAACTTTACGGCAATTTCCATGTACCGTTTTAGACTTTGTTGGATTTTATAGGGCAGATTTCGTTTCGATTTTCTTTGAAGTTTTCTTAATAATGTTGAATTAACGGTAATATGCCAAATTGTGTAACTTTGGATTTCGTGCTTTATTGTAAGTCTGTTAAATACAATATTTCGGTGGCCTGCAATTTTTTATTAGCACATTCTAAACGCGGTCAAGGTTTCAAAGTATTTTTACAGTTTTCTTAGTTATTTTTATTTATAGCTATTTGACATTTCCGAGGTTTTTTTTTAGTTTATTTCGTACGACCGAATGCAATATTTTTGTCGGACATTTTGTTTTCAGACACTTGTTTATAATCGATGGACTATGTTTGAAAAAAAAAAAAAAACCATTCTTAAGACGCCTAAATACGCGTTGACTTTCACACAGGGTTGTCGTTTGCTGTATTACGGGGTGTGCAAAGGCAAACAAACATCTCTACTGACTAAATCGTCGTGGGCTACATTAAATTTCAGTGTTTCGGTCGATAATTTGTGAAAGTGAACATTTTACAAAAATAAAATAATGTCCGTTTAATAAATTAAATTCGGCAGATATGTATTTGTTCATACATTTAATACGAACAAAAGAGTATAGTTTGCCTACAATAATTATTGGTCTATCGTAAAGGTAAAGTTTTATATTACGATAACGTAAAACGCGAAAGATTTAAAATATAACAACGTAAACTAAACGTTTTTTTTTTTTTTTTTTCAAATTGTTCCGGTACAATCGTAATTTTACCGAACAAAACCTTTGTCTGGTGTACATTTCAAATCACCGCAATTTCCGAACTCCGATAAATTGTGTTTTATTAGCTAAACGACAACAATAGTAACTTATTGTTACCCACACAGTAATTACACGAGAACTAATAGACACCATTGGAATCCGATGCTAATAGTACGCACAACACTATGAATTATTGCGATTGTGTTACTCGTTATGTATATAATATTGTAATATAATACGCATGTTATAATTGCACACTGCGTAGGTTTACGCGTAAATTATATCCTGCGTCGACATCGTCGACTGTTTTTTTATAACA
Organism: Tuberolachnus salignus; assembly: GCA_956483605.1. Taxonomy (NCBI): domain Eukaryota; kingdom Metazoa; phylum Arthropoda; class Insecta; order Hemiptera; family Aphididae; genus Tuberolachnus; species Tuberolachnus salignus. The sequence continues at coordinate 1,472,262 of OY101429.1, read as the reverse complement.
GTGTAGGAATGCACTATAAAAATGCCGAGTAAATAATATAATCACGAATCGTTTTACGAGTAATCGAATTGTTTACGAGGTAGACGACGAATTCGCCGTCTCTGTCGATCTGACGGCCGAAATAGCGAAATCTCAATTGAGGTAATCACGATCGGTCTTTTTAAACGGACTATAATGGTTATTTACACGAGTATCATTTTTTTTTTTTTTTAAAATAAAGAAAAATGGTGAGGGGGTGAGAAGATTACCCGGGCAGTGCAGCTGGCCTGAACAAGGGGGCCGGATCGGACCCGAGTAGGCGCGACGTTCATAATTTACAAACGGATGGTCAAGTATTCTTAAAACGTTTTTACAAATATCCGGCCGAGCCGGCACTTTTCGACCGTAAATTTGGGAAGATTAGCTGTCGTGGCCGCGTGCGATCGCCTCAGCAGGTGCACAGGGGGACGGCCGGCAGTGGAACCGCCCCGAAAACAGCGATTTTAAGTGGCGCGTTTCGGTCGGTCACGACCCTCTTGCTGCCACGGGGCAGCTTCGCCTTTTCGATTGCCAGTCTCCAAATGTGGTCAACGATATCCGGTATATACAAAAAGCACGCCGTACCGACTAGTTAACCGTAGGTATGTCTAGCTGTCTATGCGTGTTTAATCGTTCTCGCATTATTTCCACTTCCGGGCCGATGTCTTTTGATAATTCACGGACTCCTCTATTTGTTGGCTTCATGGCCGGGTCGGTTTTTTCTTTATGTAGTCACGTTACCCGCCTCCGCCGTCGCGTCCCTGTTGGTCGTAGCTCTTCGGGAGTGAAGCGTATTCCTGGCAAGTGTATACCATTTATTTTAAACGATACCACTTTTGAGGCTGTGCGAATGAAAATGGGACGGAAATCGTCCCCTTGCAATATTCTTTTCTCATTGGCCGATACGTCCAAGGGCGACGGCCAATCTCGTGCCGTGGTTAGTTGATCGTTGGTTGTTCGTGTGCCCGTGGTTTGAGAATCGTGTTGTATTCCGCTGTGATGGCTCTCAAAGGGGCTCTTTTGCGTACTTTGTTACAGTATATTAAGAATTTAAAAGACTGCAATATTTCCGACCCCAAGACGATTTTTTTTTCTTTTCGTTATTCCGAATATAACGCTCGCCATCGACGTTTAAAAACTAACGGCCGTTTCAAAGAGTGTTTTAAATGGCTGTTTAAAACGTTATTTTACCCGCTCGTACGTTTTAAATCAGATTCATATACCGTTTATGAGTTATACCGGTTAAAAATTTCGACCAGAAGTGTGGGGAATACGGCAAGAGGGAACCTATATATATATATTTTTTTTTTTCCGTAATCGAATGGTCGTTAGTGGGTTCATTTAACCTCGTCTTAAACGTGTTACAAATCTGAAACATGTACCATAGATTTTTACGAGCTGGTCAAGTTTTCCATAATGACGGTTAGTAATCGTAAATCTTTGACACGGCGCACTGTGTACGCAAAAAATATTACACACGTGCGTACAATTTATTGTACATTGTATATATTATCTTACGTTTCCATCGTTCTATCGTTCCATCAGTGTTTCCCAACCGGTGTTCCGCGATTTTTTCTTCGATTTCTATTACAAATTAATTATTATTATTTTTTTTTTTTTAAAATAGCGAAAAAATTTACGACTTATTGTGTAACCGTATAATACAGGGTGCGGCAGAGCCGACTGACGAGTTTAATGAGGTCATTAGCCTGTGATAAAATAAGAGCAGGTTAGAACCCCCCAAAAATGTGCAGTTGGTTAGAGAGTCAATTGAACAGGTTAAAATGTCACGTCCGCTCGTTATGTTGTGATGTTGGAAACATATCTGCAGCATAGGTTGGAGGAAATGGCTGAAGAACATGATTTGGGAGATGTATGGTTTCAGCAAGACGGAGCTACAGCGCACACAGCTAGAATTTCACTTGCTGTCTTGCGACAAATGTTCCCTGGGCGGTTAGTCTTTCTGAGAGGAGACATAAGCTGGCCAGCACGATCCTCAGATTTAAGCATGTGTGATTTTTTCCTCTGGGGCTACCTTAAGGTTTTCAGACATCGCCCACATACCATAGAAGAAATGAAACGGAAAATCACAGTGGAAGTCAAGGCCATACCAGTCGAAATGTGCCGAAAAATCATACGAGAGCTTCAGAGATGGTCTACAACAGTGTATTAATGCTGATGGCCGCCATATTGGAGATATAATTTTCAAAAAATAATATTTAAAAATGGGGTTAAATACTGATTTAAATAAAACAAAATTCTTTTCTCTAGTTTTACTGTTCGTTATTTATAGCCCATCAAAACTCGTCAGTCGGCTCTGCCGCACCCTGTATTATACAGTTATCGTACCGTTGTTGCTGCTGTAGACCGATAAGTGTTTTCAATTTTTATTAGTGTGTGGGTATCAGAGTTATAAATTATACTGTTATCGCGAACCAATAATAATCGTGTCAATTGCAAACATTGTTGCTTATATATTTATACTTTATGAGTGCCGATTAATAATGGGTTATGGATATTGATTCAGTATGCGCTCGTTATTCGTTTGATTATCACGCAGTACGTTTTTTAAGAAATCAAAATTTTATAGTTTGGTGTTGTTAAGTGATTTTTTTTTTTTTTGTTTTTGAAACCTAGTCGGACTTAGTCAGGCATATTGCACGGAAGAGGAAATATGACGGTAGTTATATTAAATTTGGATACACTGAAATCGAAATAAATCGAGAAATAAGACCTCGGTGTGTGATATGTACTGTTATGCTTAGTAATGATGCTTTGAAACCGGCAAAGCTACAGCGGCATTTGCATACAGTTCATCCTACTCTCAATGACCGACCACCCGAATTTTTCGAAGGAAAATGTAAAATCTTGAAGAAAATGAAACTCGGACCAAGTGAGGCGAATGTCGCATTGTCACAACAAGTACTAACTGCATCATTTGAAATATCCCAACTGATCGTTAAGTCGAAAAATTCTATGTAGAATCGATATACAACAATAGGCTAACCACGCGAAGTGTGCTGGACAGTTTTTTTTTCTTTTTTTCTTTTTAAATAGGCCATAGGCATTTTTTTTATTTAGACGACCAAATATTCCTAATAAATTCAAAAGTGCAAAAATAGTAAATAATACAATAATTTTGTAAATCTGTATGAATACATGAACACGTTTGGGGATGTACCAACGACAATGGGTTAGTGCCGTTTCTTAGCCTAAGTTACTCAAACCAAATCGTTGCTGTTCCAAGCGTTCGTGACGCTTTATGCCTCGCGATTTATCAAGGAGTTGGTCAACAGTTGCATTGGCGTGCAGACCTTTTCGATTTCGTCCTGGGCGGATGGTATTTTTGGATCGCGGTGCGTGATGTCGTTTCTATCGTACCGATATGCTGCTACAATTGTACAAAGACCGACATGTTGACAACGTTAAATAACTTTTATTTTGGATTTGCTGGCACTGGCCCACAGCTGGATGCCACAAGTCCAAATCGGTTTGTTGATAGGTACATAAAAGTGTCGTTTGATAGCAAGGTCTAGTAGGTGGTATATGTCTTCCATTGCTGCGAAGTATATAGGCGTTGTTACTATTTTTTTTGTGCGTTTTCTACAATTATCGTAAGAACATAATATCGATTTTTCACGAAGTTTAATAAATCCTTTATTAATTTTCTCTCGCAAAAAAATTGTTTCTTCTATAAATGTTTAACTATTGGGTACTGTATTATCTATCTGTTTTTTTGTTTACTACCAAACTCTATTGTAAACATTAGTATTTACATGAAAACCAATCGAAAAATACGTATTATTAATATTTAAAAAACACGTTGTGAAATATACTACGCGCGAGTGTAGTATAATTGCGTACACCGTGCGCCGTTTCAACTGTTTAAGATTATGAGCTCCGGACAAGCGGCCCAGTAATACGACAAATTTTACCGATTAATTGTTGCAAATTAACGGTGCAAAAAAAAAAAAAAAAAAAAACAAAAATTGCATTTGTCCCCACTCATTTCCCCCCAAATTTCGCAACCTTATGTTCACTAGAGCAATACGACAGATCGTAGTATGGAAGGCTAATGGTTTAAAAATTTGACTATAATTACGTTCCGCGATTCCTCTGGTATAAATTTTATACTGTTTTAAGATGTAAATGCGTAGGTATTCCGTTTTAGTCCTGGAAAATCGTTTTTCGGGGTTTCTTTTAAATACATATAAAATAAATTTTCCCAGACAAAACAATAATTAATAATTTATTCCCTATGCGTACATTCCTAATAATGATTACAAAGTCTTGGGTTTTTTTTTTAATATTTTTGTATCACCGTATGGGTTCTACGAGTTCTACGGCTGTGCCACGCTAATAATATTATCGATACCACTGCCCAGCCACCGCCGAAACAGGCACGTACGCAACGAATCTAGAATTATTGTTATAAACGAGAAAGCATTGAATTTTACAAGGTACGCTAAATCAATAGTATTCATAATCAAATGAATTAACTTTTATACAAATTGTTTATTTTTATTTTTATTGGGCATATTCTAAGTGCAAATTTATTAAAACTAATACACATAAATGCATATTTCTGGACATTTGAATGCATATTTTTCCAATTTCCAGTGCAAAAGTGCGCGTATATTTATCGCTGGTTATGCCTGATGAACGGCGAATCCGATATTTGTGGTAAGCAATTGCCCATACCAACATGCTTAGCTTACTATTCATTTCTATTCGGTTGTGTGCTCGAAACGTCAATGCTCGTTTAATAAACAATGAAAATATTATATAAATAATTTAAAAAAAAAAAAAATTACATTATTTTCAGTTGCTGAATTTACGATTATAAATAGTTCGAGAGTATTATTAAATTGCGCCAAACAGTCTCGGAAAATTTCAATCTTATATTCAAAACTAGCTATAAATATTTACGATATTTTTCCAATACTATATAAAACATTGATTTCAATCTCGTGCACATCGCACACAGGACTAATCGTAAATTTGTATGCGTTTCAATGTTTATACGTTAAACGGTGGTGCAGACGAAAGAAAAACACCGAAAAATACCGAATATTTTTTATTTTGCAAATTAGATTAGATAATTGATGATGACGATTTATTAACAATTCATTGGATTTCGGGCAACCTCTATCATTTATTATCTGGTTTTATCCGAGTATAGTGTCAGAACTATCGCGTGATATTCATTAATATAGTAGTAATGCAGTAGTGCGTAGGGATGATAAATTAACATTTTCTTGTATAAACAGAGATAGACGTGTTAAAGACATATTGGCATTAAAATTTGATTAAGTAGACAATGACGAAACCCGCAAGCGACTAGTGTTTTACGTAATAATATAATTTTATGGTGTGCAAATTATTCACATTATCATACGAATTAACGTCTCAATAACGACCGTATATTATATTACTACGAAGACGTTATTTCGGAGCACTCGAGCGCCAAACACACGGTTTTCCGTATCTTTCCAGACGTAAAATCTATATAATAATCACGGCATTTGTAAATCTCCCGTAATAATAGTTTGTAATTTCACGTTTAAGTTATTTTTATTGCTTTTTTTTTTTTTTTTATATATATTCTACACCCTTACACTCCGGTACACTTTCAAGTTGTCCGACAAACGGTTTTCAACGACTTTTCAACGGACCATTATTTTTTTTTTTTTTTTTTTTTTTTTTTTATTACCTAGGGTCATGATTCATTTTGTTCAATGTTCATTTATTCAATTCTATTCTATTTCGTTTAATTACGAGCATAGGTAATTTTTATTCATTTTTTTTTTTTTTAAATTTATTTCCAATTATTATTATAGCCGGTGTCTCTCAATTTCTTTTGTATTTCTTTATCCGAAGTCAATATATTTTCACCAAAGTAATCGTTAGATCGTTGAGGTTTATAAACTATTTAATAATATTACGCTGAATAAAAAAAAAGCAAGAATTTTCAATAGGATCACCGACAAATACCGGTAATATATAACTGACCCTAATATCAACTTCAAGTCACCGTCATTCAAATTGATACCAAGTACGTTTAAGAACAAGACTTGTCTGGGAATCAACAAACACGAAACATTAAATAGTGTTTAACTGGTGGTCCGGTTGCGATCAACATAATACCTAGTAGCTAAACGTTAGAACCAACGTAATATTACACGTAATACACGAGAACCGGTGGAATGTGAAAAAAGACAATGCGTACTCGGGGTGCAACAATCATAAACTCGCCAGTGTGTTTATAGAATATTGTAAAAATTATCATAAATTCTCGCATTGCGGTCTCGGTGGTGCATCACAACAATTTTGTTTCAAACACAGCGTTTCGTGAATCGTTCGGAACGAAGGAAACCCACGTCCAGAGTTACCAATCAAAAGTAATTGACTTATTATAATCAGAGGGGGCTGCAGACAGTCAAATCGTTCTTTAGAGGCAGAAACATCGTTCCAAGCGCACTCATGGATATTACAGCCCGCGAAGGAGACCGTCTCAGATACAATAAAGGGATGAATTAATCGGCAGGTGGTCGCTACGGTGGATCGAAAAACATGATTTTTTCTAATTTCGTGAACGAAACAGCGCGGGAAAGTTGTAGTTTAGTATCCCGAATAAGTGAAAAATAATGAAAACATTCTGAGTGTATATCTACAGTTCGCGCATCGGGCTCAACGTTTGGAAAGAATAGTCAAAAACTGAAATATTTAATATCGTCGGAAAAATTATAAAATCAATATATTTAAAATTGTACAGCCATTAAATTACAGTATATTATTTTTTAAGAATTTTCTGGAATTGTCAGCATAGTTTTAAATCATTCTTTGCAGTCGAACGACGGCATTGCTGGTCTTGAGAGCAACGTTGCCCTTATAAAACCGTCTCTGTTTTCTCATACTTTTTGAGATGACTCCGTCACTAGTTTTACGAGTCGATTCACACTTTGAGTGTGACACGATAAGTTAATAAACTCGAATTCTGGTATATCTCTTGTTTTCTATCATTGGAGGAGACGAGAGTTTGGAGTTAGTCCAGTTAATGAGTTCAGTGTAGTCTGAATTTTCAAAGTTTACTTTTGACAGTAAAAAATTTCTCACCGAATTTTCATTTGATTTCTGCCATCCAGCTTATAGTAACCTCCGAAAGGTCCGGCTCTCTTACATGGATTTTTTCCAAACGTTAAGCCCGACGCGCGAACTTAAGATATGCACTTAGAATTTTTTTTTTTAAATTATTTTTCCCTTATTTAGAATACAAAACTGCAACTTGCTTGCGCTATTGCGTTTTCGAAACTTAGAAATCGTTTTTTTTCAACCCACTCTAGTGGTCGCCCGGCACATTAAACCCTTAGACAAATATAACGTCGAGAACGACGGTCCAGGGACCACTTCGTTTTTATTTTTCAATATATTACGGTAAAATTGTGGTAGTGATATCGTCACGGATCCGTCACTTTTATCGGTAAAATAAAAAAAAAAAATAAAAAAACCGAGGTCGGAAGGCATTCGGTAATAGCTTCTGCGCGACTACATGACGTGAATCTAGCCCTGAATATATATTTTGCAGAAGACGATTTTCGATATGTGCACACGTCGGTGTCGTTTTTATTAACGACTGTCGTTTTTTAAAATAGCCGATTTTATGATGACGGAGCGACCGTTCGCTAAATAATATAAAGGAAATGAGAAATGACTGATCAGTTTGGTCATATCGATCGAAGAACGCCGAATGTCGTCCGAGGGGGAAACAAATATATTTGGAGAGTGCCTAAATTATGACTAGTCAATTTGACGTTTAAAAACTTTTGCCGTTGTGTAATAGACGCGAACGGATCGTACAAAAAAAAAAAAAAAAACAAATTTTACGTGAATTCGGATCACGTCATTACTCATTTCACTGGCGACGGAAAACACTCGACGGTGACGACGACGAACACGACGCGTTCTTTCTGCAAAAGAAAAAAAAAAATATTAAACGGTGACGGGTAGGACGTAGGAGTTCGGCTCACACAAAAAATACATCAAATAATGGTGACCCACTCGTTCGAGGCACGGAAAACAGAACGGTTAAAAAAAATAATCTGTGGATCGCCAACCGATATAAACTGCAGTTAATCATTGTCGGCGTATTAATGGCGGCTAAAAAAAAAAAAAAAAAAGAAAAAAAAAAGCATTTCTACAACTCAATATAATTTAGTGCAGACGATAGTTTATCGATTGCAAATTTTGTCAGATAGATGGTTGGAGCTAATTGGATTTGTACCGGTCAGAAAATTTGTTCGAATGGCAATAAGACGCTCAAGAATTTGTCAAATATTTTCAATATTTTATCACCTCTAGAAATATTTATTAGCAAATTAGAAATTTATTGTCAGTGAACATTTCAGGACTCTACTATTATGTTTAAATGAATTGAACAAATATACAAAATCGAAAACAACCGAAAACTGTTATTGTGTCATCATTTCAGTTTTTCCCAGTTTTCTCACATTACTAAGGGAAATCGAAAATTGACCGCCTTATTACATTAAATAAATCTAATAAGCTTAAAAACAACGGCTTTCTTGTAGTTGTTTGATTGAAGCAATATTTTTTTTCAACAGACGGAAAAAAATCGCTGTATTCAGAATCTAAAAAAAAAAAAATTGAAATTTTGTAACCGATTGGTTTTTATTAAATGATTAAATACTTTTATGTTAATTTATTGTCTAAAAATTTTCACATTGTGAAAATGTTAGATTGATTTTATCCTGTTTTTACACTTTATTATAATTTCGATATACAGCCGCATTTTCACAAAATTTTTCAAAAATCGTGGATAATAAATGTTTTTCAATATATTTCCACCTAAACGTTTCTTAATACACATTTTTCTATTAATCAAGTGAACGTTTTCAGTATTTAAAATTTATAAGTAGTAAAATGTCATGTTTTTTTTTATTTTATTAATTATTTTACGTTTAAAATAGAGCCTTTAAGTATTTTAATTGAAAAAAAAAAAAATAAATAAATAAAAATATTTTATAGTTTCGTTGTATATTTTAAGGTTTTCAAACCCCTCTCAAATGAAAAAGAATGGAAATTTGTAAATGCATGGCGTTACTACCATAGACATGCCCTTTGGGGGTTTCGACTTTTAACTCCTCCCTCCACCTATTATTTGTGTACTCGGGTTTCACTGTTTTTTTTTTTCTGGAAGTAGTATAGTTATTGTATTATTGTAGTGGTCTATTTCGGTTATCTAACAAAGTGTGTGAAGAATATTACAAAGAGTAATATTCTTTACATAGTGCATGGCGGGCGGTTATTTGATCGTCTCGTGTGCATACCAAATAAAACTAAAGTTACGAACGTTAATGTTCCGGCGTAGTGTTTGAACGGAACACTGTGCCGATATTTGGAAGATATTTTCGTATGTCTAGTAACGTTATTCGTGTCCAGGTCTTGAACTACATTGTAGCTGTTGCAATACTATTTTATTTCGATGAATAATCGTGAATGACCCGACGCGGTGAGAATTCTCACCGTCAACCGCAAACGGCGTTTTAAACGAAAACGGCAACACCATTTGTTTTAACGTTAAATGCGTGTAGTACAGAATTATGATAAAATTGTCATTTTGGAGCGAAAAGAGTGTTCCCCGCGTTCGATCGGATCGAGAGGTCAACAATAATTATTTATTATATTTCGTCCCCACAAATCACGCTTAGAAATTGACTTTGGAGGTGTATACGGCGATAATTCCTAATTGAACTGCCATTTATTTGAACGTGCGATATGCAAAATACATTATCGACTTAAACATACGAATTGTTATAAATTATAACGACTTTAACTTTTAGACATTACAAATCAAATAGACTAATGATTAAATATTTGTAATCAATTTTTGATTATCGTTCGAGTATTCTTAATGGTTGAGAAAACCGGGAGGAGGGGAAATCGTAGGAATAACGGGGAAATGTACGGAAATAACGATTCCGTTATATTCAGTTTTGTTTTTGTTGCAATTCGGTTGAAGATAATTGCGGAGGCAATTATCAAATGATTATTGAAAAATAATAAATAAATTAAATAATTTGCATAAATTATTTATGCAAATTTCCCATAAAAATATTATGATCCCGTTAATTCTGATCGTGGACAGTTTTTTGAACGCATTCTAGTGATTTTTTTAAATTATTTATGAGCATTTTTTTTTTTTTTTTTTATATATATGGTTATAGTTATAATTATTTTGGCAGAGCAGAACAAATTGTAGACAATTTTACACTAGTTTCATCATAAGTAGTTATTAATAGGAAAAAAAAAATTGCTTAGCGTAATGTAGTGGTTTTTTTTTATTAAACGTTTAAAATTCGAATTTTGATAAAAATATATGTAAATAATCATTTTGCATGTTTCCAACTTATGCGACTAAAATGTATTTGGCCACATAAAAATTCACAACATTTTTGGACTAGAGGCGGACTGTTGTCGTTGATTTTGAAGTTACTAATTAATAGAATTTTTAATTTTTATTTATCATAACCATTTTTTTACTGGACTTAGCATAGAATCGTTTTTTATTACCATCATATTACTGTTGCTTTCGCGTTTAAATTATTAAATTCCCGAAGAACTATTTTCCAAACTTCACATCTACATCGTGTTCGAAAAACATTTTTTTTAAATGTAGCCAAGGTATTTTCCATATCTCAACAAGAAATATAGCCAATGTTTTTTATCATTTTTAATAAAACAAATTTCATCGTGTAATTTACGCACATTCCAAACGATATTTTTGTTAATTATTATATAAAAACACTTTTTTGTAGTAATTTTCATTTAATTGTACGCAATAACAATAATTGATATAAACGTATGAATGCGAGCTAAATTTTAGCCGAAATGGTTTTTCAATCGGATTTCGGATCGGAGTAATACCGGCGATAGTCGTTCAGTTTTTTCGACCAAACGAAGTGGCGACAATAATGTAGTGGCTGACAACGGAAAATGTATTACATTTTTTTTTTTTTTTTGTTGGCCTAAGTATCTGATAATTATTATCGATTGAAAGACTTTCGTTGTCATCAGTTTTGAATGATTCGTCTGTAGAATATAACAGAGTGCCCCGATAGTATTGTACAGAAATATTAACAAGGACATTCTAAACGAATCGAAAAAATAATAAAATAATGCGTCGAGATTGTTAGTGGAAAAAAAAAAAAAAAAAAAAAAAAAAAATGAGACACTTTTAACGTATAAAGTGTTTTATTTTAACCAGCGGCTCTTCTTGATTTGTTGTTTCCGCATCGGGTGTGACTACCGGGAATCCCGCCGGTAACGATAAATCTTTTTTTTCGGCCTTCGAACGGAGTCGTGCAAAATATTCATTCCGAAAAAATACCTTAGAATAATAACGCGAAATAAAATCTCATACGACAATCGAATATAGTAACACATGGGCTGAAAATTCCCGGGCCTAACACATAGATCGCGGTAGAGTTTTGGAATTCACCTCATTTTTAGTTGATACAAACCTGCAAAAGACAGCTGTTAAAATTTCACGACAATCCGTTCAATCGGTTTTATTGTGTTATGAGTGACGCTACTTTTGTTATTTTCAAAATAATGGACCAAAAACAATTTCGTGTTTTAATTTCGCATTGCTTCAAAATACCGTTCAAGCGAATCAATGGCTTGAAAAGTGTTATGTGCACTCCGCTCCATCAGAAACAAAAATAAAACGTCGGTATGTTGACTTCAAACGTGGTCGTATGGACACTGATGATGCAGAAATGAGAAATGAGGCTGTAACATCAGAAAACATTGAAAAAAATCCACAAAATGGTTTTGAATGATCGCAAAGTGAAATTGTATGAGTTAGCTGACATCGTAAAAATGAAGATCGAAAGACCGTGTTGGCTTTATATTGCAAGCTCTGTTCAAAGTGGGTGCCGCGTTTGCTCACTGTTGAGCAAAAACAACAACGTGTTGATGATTCTAAGCAGGGCTTGGCCATGCTCAAACGTAATAAGTCGGATTTTTCGCGTCGATATATGACAATGAATGATACATGGATCCATCACTTCACTCCAGAATCAAAACGATTGTCATCTGAGTGGACAGCAACCGGTAACCCCGTCCAAAGTGCCGGAAAGCACAACAATCAGCTGGAAAGGTTATATCCTCAGTAATCTGGGATAAGCAAGGTTTAATATTCATCGACTACATTGAGAAGGGAAATACCATCAACAGTGGATATAGCGTTATTGGAGCCTTGAAGGTTTCAAGGCCGAAATTGCAACAAAAAAAAAAAAAAAAAAAAACGACCGCATATGGCAAAGAAATAAATTTTGTTTCATCAAGACATCGCACCGTGTCACAAGTCAAAAAAAAAAAAAAAAAAACAATGGCATAACTACATGAATTAAAGATCGAATTGCTTCCGCATCCACCGTATTCTCCAGATTTGGCTCCCAGCGATTACTGGCTATTCGCAGATCTCGAAAAAATGTTCGCCGCAAGAGATTTCGCTCGAACGAAGAGATTATCAGTGAAACTGAGGCCTATTTTGAAGCAAAAGATTAATCGTTCTACAAGAACGGTATTAAAATGTTAGAGCGGCGTTGGAACGATTGTGTTGCCCTCGATGGAGATTATGTTGATGAATAAAGTCAATTTTGTAATGGAAAAACAGAGTTTTCTATCTTAGGCCCGCGACTTTTCAGCTCATATGGCAGTTATGCAAAAATATTAATTCGTATATTATATTAAAATAAATCAATTAGATAGAAAAAAAAAAAAAGGGAAACGCGTGTTTATTTTGTACAAACAACAAATATTACATATGCTGCATTTTTATTGGACCGAGAGAACAGTTGAGCGGACGACTAGATAGAAAAAAAAAAAAAAACATGCATCGTAGTAAAACTGATATTAGTATTCGTTCGTTTTGCTCAGAATCTAAATTATTACCCAATTGTCAGGAATTTTTTTTGTTTTTTTTTTTTCCATGACTAGTATTTTAATATACGTGTATTATAAATGAATGGGAATTAAATACATATTCCGATGTAATATATTTTCACTCGCGTGTAATGTGATCGTTTCCAAGCGCACTGCCAGTAAAAATAACAGTACACTATTGTACAATTTTTGTATTTTATGCATTTAGTTTCTATTGTACATTTTCTTCGGTTAGACGTGACTGATGGAAATCATATCGATAGGTTTTATTATTCTTCCGGGACGAATAAAACGGAAAACTATGGCCGAAATCGATTGCGAGCAGACACGACGTCTGGAGAAAAAAAAAAAAAAAAAAATGTTCGCTTCGATAATTTTTGTTCAATGCATTAACACGTCGCGTAATATACACGCTATCAATCATAACGTCCGACAGTTTTGTTGACGTCATACAAACCTTAAAAAATAAAACATTTTTTTATTTTTTTTTTTTTTAACAAAGTTGTTAAACAAAACTATTGGCAATAATGGATGAGTGTTGCAAATATCGTACGAAAGCTGTAACTTTAAGTGCATAGTTTTAGTTTACCGGACGCAAGTAATAACATAACTTATAAATAAAATAAATACATTTTTTTCATTATCCGGTATTGGTCATATTATATTATACAAATGCATACGGAAGGTCATTTTCGTAGCCAACGATTTTATTTTAAAAATGAATTTTAGGAATTATAACGTATAGTGGAGTTGCTCAGTTGCTTTTAATTATACCCAACCACATCCTTAGAGACGCGCACATATATTGACCACAAGACAACTGAAGCGTGCCGGGAATACTGGACGAATCGATGTATTTTTACAAACAAGCTTCGAACCACAAAACCCTCTATCCAAAAACGGAACCTCCCCCTAAATTTAAAAATAACAGATGATGTAATAATCACCCGGGTCAGAATAGGACACACCCATCTAACCCACACCTTCCTCGTCACCAAAGGGCCGGCTCCAACATGCGACACGTGTAAAGTGAAACTTTCTGTCGATCACGTCGTGACCAAATGCTCAAATTGTCACGAACCACGAAAAGTCTTCATCATTTCTACCGCACTCCTCATGAGCTTTCAACGAAGAAAATACAATAGCAATACACTAATTTTTCCATAACATAAATTCAAGTAAAAAATCGTCAATAATTGTAAATAATTGTAACCCGTGTATTTCACCGTTTACCATCTACGCCCCTAGTCCAAGTAACATTCGTTGTTGAAGTAACTTGACTTGTAATAATAATAATAATACAAAAAAAGTGATTTTCTTTAATTGTAAAAATAAATTTGCCGAGAGACGGCAAATAAAGACAAGGGACATGAAAACGCATTTGGCGGACGCGCACTTGTTTATAATCGACGTCGAATTTAAACGCGAGCGCCGTGTTACATTTTTGTCTACAGAGTTTCATTCCATTTGGATGTACAATTTTTATTACCACGTCTAACACCGGCCCACGACCACGCAAATCCCGTGCTTAAAACATATGATCCGCGAGGCCAACGAATCCGCGTATCGCGCTTTCAAGGGGTCGTTTAATCGGTATAACACGAAATACTTGACGAAGGCGAATCGTTTGAAACTTATGCGAACCCTATTCCGAGTGATATCCACCAAGACGTATGCTGGCAATGCGATTTTGCCGACAATGTTACTTGTGTATAACGAACAAATGTTACGCGACCGAACTGACCCAGTCTGTCTTTCATGACGACTGCATAAGAATCGTTGTCATCCTTATTAACAAAAAAAAAAAAAAAAAAAAACTAATATTTAATACTCGTTTTATCTCGAATTTCTGGCGTCTACCTATTTTAAAAATAATAATAAAAAAAACAAACAAAGAATTAGATTTAATTCCTATAAAAATGTTTTCGGAATCATCGATCCGACGAATAATATAAAGTGAAATGCAAACGGTAGTAAAACACTCTGGAACAAATGTATTACGACAACAACGAACATTTTTTTCTCTTTCGCGTTTTCGAAATGCATTGGCATTCCGTTGCAACATAAAAAAAAAAAAAAAAAAACAAAAATAAAATAATATGACGTGTATTTCATTAGTTTTTAAATATAATTAGAGTAAATCGTAGACACAGCGACAACTTTGGGGCAATACCGACACCGGGAAAACGATAGTTGCTCCGAGGATGTTAGCGGCCTAAGCGAAAACCTGAAACCTACGAATCAGTGTAAAACCGCGACGGGAAGTGATTAAGGAGGAGAAAATGCGAAACTCCCCGTCAGATTGAAATAAAATAAAATTAAAAAAAAAAAAAAAAAACTATAATTATTGCGTTACGATAATTTCGGGACGACGAAATATTCGGCCCTTATTGTTTTTTCTGACAAATGCAACCGCGGACGTTTTGGTTTTGTCGACCGTCAATAATACCGGAAACCGTATAATTTTCCGGTTGATATTTCGAGAGGAGAAAAAAAAACGCGGAACATACAAAGCGATGTTGGAGGAAACGCGGGCTTTGTCCGTTACATTTGTTTCCGGTACAAATCGTTTATCTTTCGAATTGATTTACGAACGGACGGGATTTGTCAGCTGATCGTCCGGCCCAACCCGGGTCGCGGCGTGCGCGCGAAATGCCGCCCGTCCGTACCGCAGGATTGATTTGCATTCAGACGCGGCGTGAACGTCAGGCGTCTGATCGACAGCCCCCCCCCCCGGCTGATCGCCGGCGTTACAGTCCGACTGTATCCGATTGTTGGCGTACGCCCGCCGGCGTTTACGTCCGCGTAATAACGGCTTCCCGGCCGACGGAATGCGCCGTCGCTCGTCCGTGTGTTTACCGTATAATTTTATTGCGGGATACGAAAACGAAGCCGTTGATTTATAGTGGTACCCCGGTGCCGCCGTAGTCGTTTTTTTTTATCGTCTATAAGCGTATTCGACGTAAGTGAATTCCGTTTACCGACACGCAACACCCGACAAACTATCCGGGCATTATCGCGGTTAAATTTTTATTATTGTAAAACGCGAACAGATCGTAATTGCGTTCGTCAAACGTTTTTACGATAACAACGATTAAACAACCTAGTGGATTGTTATTTTTTTTTTAATTTTTCTTTTTGTTTCCGGAACCGTCGAATATTGGAATCCATTCAAAAATCATCACAGGGAATCACAGTTTTCACTATCGTTAATAACGTCTCGAAAAATTGATTTCGGACGACCATCGCCTGCTAATATACCGATGCCCGTAGGATATACCCTGGTAGTAAATTTCAATTGTAACATTTTCTTTATAAAATGTTTCTGTATTATACATTTCCACGTTACCGTTGTGAAGTTTTTTCCAATAATATTTGATTAATTAACACAAATGCCCGGAAAATCGTCTACGGGCAAGCCGTTGAATACACGAGGTATTTTTTTTTTTTTTTTTACGGAAATGTTACTATATCGCGTATGGCGTACACTTTTATCGATTTCTAGAACCCGCAACGATAACGTTTTTTAGTATTATATTTGATTACATTATATATATATATATATATATGATTCTAATAGTATCAACATTTGTATTTTGGTAAATTTTATTAGTCGTTTAACCATTTAAATAATTCAGATTTATCTGTCGTACATTAAAATTGATATCGATCGACCGGACGACAGCACGCACTATCTTCCGTTTTCCCCCCTATATTTACACGTCCGATTTCCCCTTCGGCTTTCACTCGGTCGTTTTTCTTCGTGGATATCCATTCCGATTCTGGCAGACGAGTCCGGAAACTGGCGGTTTTATTATATTATTCCTCGCGTGTGCCCTCGTTTCGCGTTTATTCTATATATGTTCAAGTACCAAAAAAAAAAAAAAAAATGTTAAATATTTATTAATTTTAAAATATTTAACGAATTCATACTTCCGTTGCACTTCAACACTAGAGCTGAGCGAGTCCTACATAGAAAAAGTAATATCAATTCATATATTTCATGCAAATCAATTCCTACACACGTGGAAGGTTAGAAGTATTTTTTTATGGTCAGTGCGGTTTACGTATTTCATCGTCTCGGTTTCCGCCATCACATTTAATCTCCCATTTTATTTTATTTTAATTATCACAAGCCTCTCGATCGTACAAGTCGAAGATCGAATTTGTTTGTAAATTATTTACGCGACTAGCGCTTAGCCCCCCCCCCCAAAAAAAAAAAACCAGCATAGTTTCGTAGACAAAAATTATAAAACGTGCAATAATATTTCAACAACCGCACAGTTCTTTTTTTTTTTTTTGTTTTCACCGATATCGGATAAAACCACATCGTACGTTGGCAATAATTACCGCGCGTACGCGAAATCATACGATTTTCAATACCAATGGTGTTATTTAATTAATTTGTAAAATATCGATAAAATTATTCCGAGTGTGAACGTTTTTTTTTTATCAGCATTGTATTCGTTTGTTTGCTTTTTTTTTTCTGTTTGTATTCAGCCCACACTCGTAACGAAAAAATTGAATGCCTTTCAATTGAGCTGCGAGCAAAAAAAACCATAAAAAAAAATAAAAAAATAATCCCCGCGATACTATTAACGGCTGTTTAAACGGAAATGTGCGCGCAACGCCCGGAAATCCGATCGTCAACAGAACGATATAATTATTTTATTATTTATTTTTTTTAATTTTTTTTCGACTCGACGGGCGTTGCGGACGACGGACAACGCGCTCGATACGATTGTTCGCCATGAAAGCGTTTCGTACTCGGACCCCGTCATTCGGGTCAGACGTTATATAGGAGGAGGTCCGGAAGACGAGAAGATTTGACCGTCGGAAGGTCGGGTGGCGAGGAAACGATTTTACGAGACGGACGAGTGAAAACGGCGCGCGGCAGATGCTCGGGCGGCGACGACAAACTTTCGTCGTAGTCCGCGCGACCGTGGCGGCCGTCTCGGTGGTATTTCGGCCCAGAGCGGAAAATAAAAACCAAGGGTAAAAAAAAAAAATAGGTTTTATATCGTTATTCCGGTTGTGGCTTTCGGGCGATGATCGGAGTTCAAAACGGTACGGCACCCCGGGTCACATTTCGACGTCAGCGCGTCCCGGATTATTTCTCAAATCGGCCGACGATTTCGTATCAACGGCAATGGCAACAGGGTCCGGGGGACGAGGCGAATTTGCCCGCTTCCCATTACACCGTAAAATATCCCGATCCGTATAAATATAATTTTTTCTTTTTTTTGTCTTTTGTCGCGTGCCGGTCGTACACAGTACACGGACGGGTAGACAAATGTGCCCGAGACGCGTTGTCTTATTCGTTATTATCTGTTACAAGAGGTACACATTTTCCGTTATGTCGCGAATTTATCAAAAAACGAGCTACCGATACCGGGCCAATTCGTCGTATTTGCCCTTTTATATAAAAGCTTTTTAAGCGGTTCGGAACGACGATAACGTCCCTCTCAGGGTTTGGCGATGACTCATCGACGGCATCTGGTCTCTGCGTGTTGTTGGTCTCCCCTTTTGACGTTCGGCCCGGCCACTTGTATAGCCGGGCTCCACTGGTATGTTGGCGGTGGCGACCGTCGCGGTCAGGTCGGCCTACTGAATCCGACCCCGACTTAAGTTATTCTTATCGCACGTGTCTACTTTTTGTTATCGCTTTATGTATTAGCATTTCGTAACGTGTACGTAAAACGACGCAACAACGTCCCGTTACAATCGTATTATCCATTTATTATATCCTTTTTAACAGTCCAGGATTCGAAACCCCGACTTAAACGAAACCCTGCCCGGCCATGCGGCTGGTTAAGGACAGGGTGCTTGAACGAGGGTGCGGGACAAATGCAAGTGACGTTCTTTGACCGCGGCAAACACAGCGAATCTTGTGCGTAATCCCATGGCCGGGAACTATCGTTTCGGGGTGAAATTCCCCGGGGGGGGGAGGGATCGTACCGGTAATGCGGTCGGCGACACTACAGGTACGCAATTGTCGCGTTTCATTCGCGTTTACCGTCGTTTATATATTGTCCGGGGGACTCTTAGGCCGTCGACGAAACGTCGTTCGTATACCGTAATAATAATTCATTCGGTGTACATTCCGAAGGCCTGATGCCGGTGCGGGGAAAAAAAAAAAAAATAACGTCGAACGGTAATAATACACCGACGTGCCTTCTCCCTTCCCCCCCCGCCCCCCCGGGATAAATATCGAACGGTCGCAATTTTAATCCCCGGACCGCGCGGGCGCCGCAGTCCGAAAACGCCCGATGATTTTTTTTTTTTTATTATTTTTTTACAAATGTTTTACCGGTACCGGGGGTGATGTGGGGGGGGGGAGGGGCGGTGCCGCCGTCGATACAACACCGTATAATTATACGACAAAAATAAAAACCCCGTGCAAACATTATAACACATTGCGGTAGCTCTCCGATATCCGTACAGATATAATGCGGTTTTGCTCTCGTGCCGAACATTAACATTCTGTATACGGCCCCGCCGCGTTATTTAGTATCAAAACTTTATACGAGAAATTCTAACGAAATATACGGAATTATTACGCATAATTTTCAAAGTTACGTGACACGAGGATTACCTGCACATAAATTATACGAGTGTACAATAACAACACGCCCTGTATACATGTATTTAAATTTATGATTCCGAACGTAACGAGCAGCGCATTGGTTTTTTTTTTGTCGGTTTTTTTTTTTTCCCGACGAGTATATGCCGAGGGCAAAAAAAAAAAAAAAAACAAAAACCGTCGGTTCCCGTTGTTCGACTTGACTTCGATTAAGTGCCGACAAAATTGACATAATCGGACACGGGTTTCTGTTGATAAAACGGCCACCGTGTTGTCCGGACCACTGCCAACATTATGTACGAAAATCGGCCAATTTCGATTTCGATTCGTATTGGTTATTGTAGTTATGTCGAGAATAAGGCTTAAAAAAACATCGTGCGAACATATCGAACAACGCGATTTGGACTAAACGGTTCCGGTGCACGCGTAGATTGGCCGTTTGTCTTTATTCGACCGAGTCGATAATAATCGATTGTCGTTGCGACCGGTAAAGATCAATTGTAAAGATTTTTGTTCACACGTAGTGTTATGTATTTTTCAATTGGCACGGGATTAAAATTATTCACCGTGACAACAAAAGGGCAATTAGAAAAAATGATCTCATCAGTGACCACCGACAGTAGTAGTCGCGATATGTAACAAAAAACGCCTCTGGTCATTTTTTAGATTTTCGGTAGAGGAGTTGTTCGCAATCGACAAAGTGCGAATCTAAAATAATTAATGGATTCCAATAGATTGGCGGCAAGTTTAGCCGGGGGTCGAAAACGTTTTTTATAACGTTACACTCGTCAAAAACCGATTGAATCAGATAACGGGAAAACGCAATGGATAACGACAATTTCGGTAACACAAAACGATAAATGAATAAATTGAATATACACATAACGAAACATAGACGAAAAAAAAAAAAAATCGTTAAACAATAAGCGATAATCAATGGTTATATTGTAAAATTTTCATAATAATTACGTATTGCGTTGAAATTTGTAGTATATTTTATACACGATTTCGCGAACTCTACGAATTGCTGATTTTATTTACTATTGAACGTTTTGGATTATTTGTCGCGAGTTTTTAAAGAAAATTTATGAATCTAATATGATTTCATTGACGATAAAAAACGAATAAGTTAAATTGCGATAGATAAACGACAAACAACAAAAAAAATGAAAATAACGTAAAACGCAAATGTCTTAAAACGTTTCAAAACAAAATAACGTTAAAGGAATTTATTGTTTTTTTTTTTTTTTTTTTAATTCAAGCCCATTGTTTAGCTTGTAACGCCGGATAATGCGTGTATCGTGAACGGTATTAAAAAGTTTACGTCTGGTCCGGATGTAACGTTTGTCGTCAAAAAAATTATATTATGTCTGCGGAACAGAAAATATAAATGCACGATAATATTAACAATAGAGTGACTAATTGAAGTATTTAAATGCAAAACGTGTTTTTTCCGTCTGAAAAAAAAAAAAAAAAATACGGAAAAAATATTCTAAAAATTAATAATTGACACTGTTATTAATTTGTAAACGTTTACAGATATTTATGTATTGATTTTGTTCAAACGCATTGTGACGGGAAATAGAAATTTATTACGAAAATATAGACAAAAGTTTTGCCTAAAAACTAACCGTATTCGTCATCCGCTTCTGTATATTCCGATTTTTTTCTTCATTTTTTTTTTTTTTTCGTACGAACGACAGTAATGCATATCAGTAACAACCAAGTCACGCGTCTATTGTAGTAATAATATATATATATATATATAAATATAAACGTATTATTTTTTATAGACAAATGATGGTAATGCGAAGGTGTGGGTATACGTAGACATTGTCCGAACGTGCTTGGCCTGAAAAGCGAAATCTTTTTTGACTTATTACCGCCGCCGCCGCCGCCGCCGCCGTTATATACAAACAATTGGATAATTTTTTTTCGTTCTTTACTTTTTTTCTGCATATTACGTACGATTTTATCAAACTATTTTTTTTTTTTTTTTTTGTGTATGTATTGGCGGACGGAGGGACCGCGGACAAGACTTTCGCGGTTTTTACGTACGCTACGCGGCTGTTTACGCGATACTCGTCCAATATAATAACACCGATATATATATATATATATATATATATATATATATATATATATATATACAAGGTGCGACAATAAAATAACGAGACTTTCTAAATATAACCTAAACTATTAACGTTATCTATAAAACGATTATTGAAATATGATTAGAAAACACTTATCTAAAAGTACTATGAACACTGATGGCATCGATTCATTTTCTTATACGTTAGTAGCCTTGTTATTAGTGCGAGTTCGACTATACTGCCGAAAAATGTTAGATATAAAAATCGAACAACATGTGTTAACATTAAATTTCTTGTTAAATTAAAAAAAACTGCCGCGGAATCGTTTCGTATGTTATGTGAAGTTTATGGTGAAGAATGTTTATCAAGAGCTCGTGTTTTTGAATGGCACAAACGGTTTTGTAGTGGAACAAAGGAGGACGTCGAAGACGATGATCGTTCTGGACGTCCTACCACGTCTTCAACAAACGAAAACGTTGAAAAAATCGACAAAATTAATTAATCGATATTATTATAAAGAGGTATTAATTAAATTAAGAGAACGTGTCAGAAAGAAGCGACCAGATGTATGGAAAAATGGCTGGGTTCTTCACCAACACAATGCTCCAGCTCACAGTGCATTTTCAATTCAACGTTTTTTAACTGAAAAAAAAATTTCTGTACTTCAACATCCCCCGTACTCGCCAGACCTTGCTCCTCGTGACTTCTTCTTATTTCCTTCTTATTTCTTTTCCCATTTTCAAACAATTGATGACGTAAAAATGAAATCGGCAGAACTTCTAAAAAGGCTGAATGAAAGCAATTGGCAACACTGTTTTCAAGAATGGCAGCGACGTATGCAACAGTGTATTGACGCTGAGGGAAGGTACTTTGAAGGTGATAATCATTAAATTATAACATTTTTTAAAATAAACAACTTTTATTCAAAAAGTCTCGTTATTTTATTGTGGCACCTCGTATATATATACAGTCGGGTCGCAATAACTCGAACCTCGATAATTCGAAGAACTCAAAAACTCGATTTTATTTTTAATTCCCCTAGAAATTATAATAACACTCAATGTGTTATTATAAGTCTTGTTAACTCGAATATATAAAATTGTGATGAATAGCTTAGTCGAAGTATATTGATGGATCAGGGAATAATACAAGATTTCAAAACATTATACCGCAAAGAAATTATTCGAAAAATTGTTTACGATATTGATGAAGGCAGACCATGTTCAATAAATCTATTACAATCCATGCGTATGTGTGAAAAAGCATGGCGTAATGTACAACCAAGTACAATTGTCAATTGTTTCAAAAAATCTGGATTCTATTTCAATGATTGAACAGTGTGATGGTGATGGTTTAGAAAACAATGACGACGATGATGGTGGATATGATTGGCGAATTGTAGCAGATAAACTTAATATCGATCAAGAGATTACATTTCAATCGACGATACTGTTGTAGTATATATTTTGTATATATTTCGACGATCAACGTGTCATTTGACGTCGGAATTTTTTTACGTTTTTTCAATAACGAGTAACGGTTCGATTGATGTACCAATACAACCGGGCCAAACATCGCCGTCCGTCCGGCACCGCCGACATACGGCGGTGGTAATTTTGTTCGTATTTTTTGCCACTTTTCACTCGATGATACTATACTTGCGCGCTCTATTTGTCGGACTAATATAATACCCACGATATTTTTCCACGAGACGAAAAAAACGCCGAGTATAATGGCACGTGGAGCGGTTCGGGTAAAATATTCCCATAGGTTTTCAATTTTTGTGCGTGCGAGGAGGCACATCTTGCATTCCACTGTCCTTCGAAATCGGGTTGAGTTCGTCGCCACAGTGATTCTTTACACCGGATTCTCAGATTCAATCCACTCGTTTAACGGTTTTCCTATTATGTTTGTGCATTTTGGAACGTGATAATTTTACATTTGACATTTGCGAATAATTAAATTACCCGCAATAATCAATGTTTTATCGCCGCCGTTTCTCGATGCGATAATATAAGTAAATCAAAAAACAAAATAATCCGATACCGGCAACCGAGTCACTAAATCATAATATTTAACGAACCGTTTACGCGACTCAAATCGTTTAGTGATATAATAAAAAACAAATTCTATAGTTTATATCATTAAAACGATTTATCGAAATGTCTAATGCAGCCCAGCATAAGTGTGGACTTTAGATATTAAAATGAATGCCGGCTTTTTTTCGATCTTTCGTGATAACGGACAAATTATGGCAAGCCCTAAGCCAGTGTGATCCAACTTGGGGGACCGCCCCTAGTTCAGACAACTCCGGATGAGCTTTTTCGTCTTTGTTATTCTATCGTCAGACGATGATTTTTCAATTCGAAACCAGTCGTACATACACACAACTTATACTCCTGGCAATGTTTCGTTCAGACCGGAAATTTTCACAAGACAATAATATTGGCCAATAATCTAGATCCGCACTAACATAACATTCTGGCGATGATTGAGCTACTTAGAGGCATATTGAATATTCGATTTTTCAAGTTTTTTATGTATTTTGTTTGGTTTCTGTGCGTAAAATTGAATTGGCCAAAGAGAAATGTTTGAAAATTTTATTCGGGGTTCTTCGTAAATTGTTGCTAGTGGTCAAAATAAATCCGAGCATAATGAATTATTATTTTTTTATAAGCGTATTACATTGAAATGTCGAAAAAAATCAGTCGTAGTACGATATAAGTGAGGTTTTTTCTTTTATATTTTTTTTTTTCATTATTATCTGTATTGATCGTGCATAAGAATCGTACCAGAACTCATTCCGATTTGAGCATTCTTTAAACGGCAACAAAAAAAAAATATATATACATTTTTCAATTATTGTTAATCCGTTTAACGATTAATAAAATTATTGAGATATTTGTAGCGGTTTTTTTTTTTTTAGGATATCAGCTCGGAGCGGAAACGATTTCATTTGGATAAAAAAAAAAAAAAAACCGAAAATCCCGAATATAGGTAGCTCTATACTATCCCGTAACGAATGGCGACAAAGGAAATTTTTATATACTGTATACGCGAATAATATTATAAAAAAACAAAAAAAAAAAATTCTATTTAGATGGCGGTTACGGGTTTGCCGGTCGTAGCGGAATAAGTGACAATAATTGTTCCACGGCAAAACGGCCTGTGCCGCCAGACATCCGATATAAGGCCCCGCACTCTAGTTAAACAATAATCAATTCGGGGCTTTAAAAAGATCTTTTCGGTAAAGTCTTATCGGCAGAGTGCCACCGTGGCCAAATATATATATATATATATATACACACCTACGTATTTAACACAAATATATTTTCCAAACTCCGAATTCGTTACGGAACGCGGTCTATCTCAATCCTATAATATATAGTACGCGGGATTCAGAAGCGGCGTCCCTGCCGTCTGTTTTATTTTATCTGGCAGCCGATGGGCAAGTAAGTATTTTACAGTGGGTTACAATAACGGTCTGAAAATCTAAATTTAAAATTTTCCAAATTCGAATTCTTCAACGGACAGATGTTAGGTACGACAACCGAATTTGTGAGCGAAATTCGATCTCCACATCTGTTGAACGAACACTGTAAACTTGGTGGTTTTTTTCATCTTCTGTGGAATTTCCCCTTAGCGTTTTAAACGTACGGAAAATAAATACACACGTAATTACCGCTTAACAGTGAAACGCGAAACACAGACAATCGTAACGATAAAATCCTCGACCGTTTAACCATTTAGTCGCGGGTTTAATATCCGTAATAATTCATTTGTTTTCGACGTCCGTGAACTTGGCCCGTCAATTTGTTTAATGTTACAACGATTGTCTGATTTCGTAAATTTATTTGCTATTTGTCGGCGTGTGTGAACGTTGGCTCGCTCGGAAGAACGCTGATTATATAAAACGCGGAAACGGTTTGCTATTTTCTTAGAGACAATTTGCTAAAATTTTCTCTTTTGACATGCATTCGGAGCCGATCGGATCAGACGGGCGGGCCAAGTTCGCGGACATGAGTTTCTTGTTACTCACTTAAAAAAAAAAAATATGATATTGGCACGGACTCCGGTTTTTGGGAAAAATTGGGAGGATTCTCTCGCGTTTGTTTTAATCGAATAAACCGAACTGTGTTAATCAATTCAATAAACCGGAGCGCGAGCAAATTTTAAAGTTATTTATTTTTTTTTTAACTATTTAAAATACTTATGTAATTATATAAAATGATAGCGTTTGCTTGTATGTTCGGGGTAATCTCCGAAACTACTTATTGGATCGTCTTGCAGTTTTTTTTTTTAAAATTAAAGAGAACATCGCAGAGAAGGTTTTTTGGGCATAAATTTAGTCCGCTAAAGTTAATTCATAATTAGTTATAATCAATACACTAATATGTAAAATGATAGCGTTTGTTCGTATGTTCGGGGTAAACTCCGAAACTATTAAACCGAATTGGCTGAAATTTTTATTTTTATTAGCCTGTTTGTGACGCGAGAAGTGACCTTAAGGCTGTTCAACAGTTTTAAATTGTTAATAATAAAACACCAATAGAGAATTTTTAAATTCAGAGCGACTGCTGCGAGTTGTAACGAGGTATCCGTCATACCGCACGCTACACTAATGACCGTGACCCTCCGAATATATGTTGCTTCGAAATCTCAACCCTCCCAGATTGTGCAACGTCAACGCGGTTGCAAATTACGACTTTGCGTAATAATGCGATCGATGCTACGATTGCTCTACAAAGAGCGTGCTTTTATTCCAAGAATTCCTTTGATTCCTTCGGACTTGGCGATTGGGTTCGAAGGGGCGCGATTTCCAGTTAGAGTTTCTTTCGCAGTCACCATGCATAAGTGGCACGGGCCAGACATTGACATGTGTGGGAGCTAAGATTGCGCGAAGATTGATTTTCGCACGGTCGGCCATGTACAGTAGCTCTCTCCAGAACCGCAAATCCCGTGAATAAATTCATTTTACTGCCGACGACGGATAAAACAAAAAAATATTTCTGTGTATACAGACATTTTGTAAATTTCATTTTTTTTTTTTTTTTTTTTTGCTTAGGATACATTAATATTTCGAATAATTGTTGCGTATTCTCTAGATTTATCTGCAACCTTATTCCTACCTGTGATTGCTCACACTCACGAGAGACGAGACGGGTATGCTAGTAATTACATATTTTCCTTAGCACAACACTGCGACAATTCTCGCGTCGCGATTATATTATTATTCGTGTATTATATTCTGGACATGTTAAACAGCACGGTTTCCCCATTAATAATAATTTATTACCCGTATAGTGGTCCCAGAGACGGGTCCGTGAACTAGAGAGCCCGAATGGAACGAAAATCATTCGCACATGGCAAGATTCTACATTGATATGCAGATAAATACACTGTGTAGAATGCAACGGGCTTACCGGTGTCCGGAGGCAAATCCGTTTTCGAGTTATTGACTTCTGTACGCTATCGAAATTGGACGAATGTACAGGGTGTGGCAGAGCGGACTGACGAGTTTAATGAGGTCATTAGCCTGTGATAAGATAAGAGCAGGCCTTAATAAGTGGTATATTTTGAATTGTACGGTAATGCCGTTTTTATTCGTAATCATGGTCTGGACAGGGTGTACATCGTGGTTTCGTCGTGCGTGCGTATTACGAAAATAATCATTCTGTGATCGCTACCCAAAGGGCTTTCCGTATACACTTCGGCGGCATTTCACGTGCTGAATCTGTTCCTTCTGCTAACACTAGGAAATTTTGGATACGGCATTTGGAAGAAACTGCAAGTACCCCGAGAGCAGAATTGGAACACGGAGCACCCAGAACGGTAAGAACCCCCGAAAATGTGCAGTTGGTTAGAGAGTCAATTGAGCAGTCACCAAGACGCCAATCAGCCCGGAAACACACTGTTGCTTTGAGAATCTCAGACCATTCTTTGAGGAGAATTCTTCACGAAGATTTATCATTCCATCCCTATGAATTAATGCTTGTCCAAGAGTCCAAATGCTACTGACTACGGCAACTGTAAAAATCTCTGTCAGCAAATTCTTCTGCAAATTCCTCCGATATCAACTTTTTTTCTGTAGCAATGAGGCCCATTTTCATCTTTCTGGAACTGTAAATAAACAAAATTTTCGATACTGGGCTACAAATAACCCACGGCAGCTCCATGGTAGACCACTCCACGTGGAAGTCGAGGCCATACAAGTCGAAATGTGCCGATAATCATATGAGTGCTTCAGAGATCGTCTGCAACAGTGTATCAATGCTGACGGCCGCCATCTTGGAGATATAATTTTCAAAAAATAATTTTAAAAAATGTGATTGAATTTAAACAAAAAAAAAAAAAAAAAAACCTTTTCTCTAAGTTTTACTGTTCGTTATTTATAGCCCAACAAAGCTCGTCAGTCGGCTCTGCCGCGCCCTGTATAATTATTCGTGTATTATGTTCTAGACATGTTAAACAGCACAGTTTCCCCATTAATAACAATTTATTACCCGTATAGTGGTCCCAGAGCCGGGTCGACGGTGTCCGTGAACTAGAAAGCCCCAATGGAACGAAAATCATTCGCACATGACAAGATTCTACATTGATATGCAGATAAATACACTATGCCGAACGCAACGGGCTTACCGGTGTCCGGAGGCAAATCCGTTTTCGAGTTATTGACTTCTGTACGCTATCAAAATTGGCCGAATGTATAATTAAGCCGTTGTGATGACGCCGTAGCGCATATATTATAATATGGGTTCGTCAATATAAATGCTATAGAAATCGGCAAACGAAAGCCATACATTTACATTTTGAATTTGTACGGGGTGGTTTTTTTTTGTTTTTCACGGCCCCACCGATTCAATCGGACGATTTGAGTATATTTGATTTCTGTCGCCCTCCGGTGGCCATCCGTACGGAATTGTTTTACGCCCTGTTACACCTGCCTAGTACACCCTAAACGAGTAATTCATTTTAATTTTCGTGTTTCGAAAAGCCATTATTTCTCTAAACATTTTGTTACGCGGTTAAATACTAATATCGGACGAGTTATAACGGTCCAAAGCATTTTTCAATAATATCTGATGTATTTTGCTCGTCTGATCTTATTTGAAAACGGGTCAGCTCATAAACGGTTTAACGGTATTTTATTTCAAATCTGATTCAACAAGATCAGCGGCTTTGTTCTTTTTGAAAATAAAATGTCGACATTGTTATTTGTCGATGGATGTTTGCGGTTTAAACAATACGGTTACAATTTCGATTATATTGTAAATTAGACCGTTTGACGATCGATCGACCGCAACCACCGAATAATTCAAAATCAATTTTACTAATATACAATGTTGATGGTTGCTAAAAAAAATATGTTAAAATGGCGTTGTTTATTGACATTGTTAACAGGATGTTTTGCGTTCAAAAGCGTGTTTAACGAAACTATTTCGTATTGGTTTCAAATATAAATTAATCGAATTCCGCTTTTTATTTCGAAAATGATTTACAATATTTATCAAAATGTTTTAATCTATTTTAGTAGAATAAAAAAAAAAAAAAAAAATCGCGTTATAATCAGTGTATTGCATTTGAAAAATTGTTATTTTTTTATTTTTTTTTGTTTCTTTTGATAGGCGTATATGTATAGTTTATTCACTCGTACAGAGAAGAAAAATATGTTTTTCATTTTCTGTTCAATTCTCGAGCGGACAGAAAACTATTAAATATTTCTTATAAACCCGTCGTGTAATACCAGAAATACAAAATAGCCAATAAATCTGTATTTTTCTTTATTTTTTTTTTTTTATAGAAATATATGTATACGTGCTATGTATAATTTCAATACCGATATATTATTTTCGGTTAAATCGATTTGTATTGATGGATGGATGTCTGCGAAATGCCGACAAACATTTTTGATTTCGGTTTGCGGTTTGGAGATGATGTCACTTTAAACGTATCGCGGTACTCACCCGTGAGGGATTGATGGTGCTAATGACAATTCAGAACCGCCGGGTATAATGCCAAATAGGTTTTAGTCGGGACGCGAAACACTTTTGTGCGTCGCATCACAAAACACCGATGGCGAAGGAATAAACGTTTTATCCATACGATATCTGTATATTGTCTTCTTTATCACAAACTGCGCACGGGTAGGTATTTGTTCCTACAATATTCGTATGGGTAAAATGCCTCTGCTTGTCTTAATCCACATTGAAAACCATTTGAAATTCAAATACCGAAAACCTATGGGGTACGCCGGGTGTTGTTCATGCGAATATCCCTGAGAATTTGTTTTTTTTTTTTTAAGCGTTCTTTGCGTTTGTCGTGTCGGCGGTATTTATATTTTACGTATTGTTTTTTTTTTCCATTCAAATATGACCGCTCGACTACGTTCATAGTTATTTAACATTAAAGCCTCGAGGGATAATTTATATGATCGTTTTTTTTTTTTCTTTTTTTATATTTACCACCGTCAAGTGTCGAGGGTTATGCAGCGTGGCCCTCGGAACGCTAGTTTATGGACAATTCCACCATAATAATATCCGTAACAATATCAATTCACACGTCGCATTATTATATTTTTGCCGATTCGTTTTTATTAAAATACGTTTTATTTTTATTTTTCGGTTCGGAAAACGGGTTTTCGTATATATATATATATATATATATATATATAGTACACCTGTTTCCCGAGTGTCGACGTAAATGGATATTGCGCGAACCCAAATCGTATTACGATCTACGGCGGCCAACGGGCCAACCGGAGACCGCGTTAATCCCGGTGAAGTTTTTACGAGCATTTCGATCAATACAGCACGGTTTTTGACCAACCGCCGAGGTTATAATGTGCCCGGACCAGTCCGGTATTTACGTACAGATTTAATAGCGTCGTTCCCATTTGTTTCGCACGTTATGTACAACGATAATTCGTTTTTGTAAAAATAAAATGTCGCAACGCGAATCGTCTTTATATTGCGCACTTGCATCATCTCAGGGAGCCCGGGCCGATGCCGGTACACGGTACACGGTTCATCCGAATTTTTCGTCGATAGACGGAGATCCCCCGGTGATTCGTCGACCACCGACACTATTCGCGGTCACTTTCCACCGTCGGAAGTCAGTGCAAACACTCGTATTTTCCATTCGACCGTCCCATTAAAAATATAACGTGTTTATTGGTGCAGAGTGCGACGAAGACGAGCTAGTGCACGATTGACGAAACGATTAAATCATCGTTTGTCATCCGCGTAACACAATTTTAGTCGTATACGAAATCGTACAGTTTTCAGAACGTCCGATATTCCCGTAAGAACTTTTTTTTATTTTCGGTGGACGGACGAGAGAGGTAACGTTTTACCGCATACAATTATTCGTATTAATCTCGGAGGATTTTAGTGACGATTTTAGGTTTACGTCTTACGAAACCGCGGGGTTTTTTTTTATATATTTTTTATTGTTTTAATCACATCGAAGCGGGCCGGTTCAACGCCGTAACAACGGAGGCAGCCGCCTAGAATGGTACTAGTTTTTGGGGCGGCAAATTGCGACGAAGCAATTAATCGATTTAATTATTATGCAATCCATTACACTGAAATCGATGTTCATTGTGTACAGCAAATAAAAAAAAAAAATGGAACTTTATTACTATCGGATAATGGCGACGTTAATCAAGCAGATATGACCGATGAGCTGTTGGTAGCAGTATCTGAACTATTTAAACCCAATTGTGCCCGGTTGGAAGTGTTACAGTTATAAATAACGACAGTTTTTTTTTTACCAATCGTAGCTGATAGCATTTTCGTATCATTTTTAAACGATGATCAGTCGCATCGGGCTTTCCAAATTAGATATAAATAATAAAAAACTATCAGAGGTGCTTGAGAACCAAGAAAAAAAAACAAAAAATGGTTAAATTATCTCGCTATAGTTTTTGTTGAAAGACAAGCGATGACAAATCGCGATTTTGAAAGTGTAGCGATTGATTTTTCACAAGAAAAGGCTCGTAAAATAAATTTCGTTCGATATATTTTGAACATTTGTAGTTATATATTATTCAACGTATTTATAATGTATTTATTTATTTTATTTTTTTATATAGTAGTGTATAGATAGACTGCATACGTCCGGTTATAAATATGACTTGTATTTTTTTCGTTACATTTATTTTAATATTTATTGTTTTTATATTTTATAAAGAAAACTGAGGTCACTCAGATCGTTTGTTTGTTTGTTTTTTGTTCCCCACAAAAGCACGGACTTTTTGTTAAAAAACGAAATGCGTCTTTCTTTTGTATGCCTCCCGGCCAAAAAAAAAAAAAAAAAAAATTAACTTTTGAATAGGGGCAGCGTAAATTTGATTTGCTTAGGACGACAAAAAACCCAAGACCAGCCCTGCATCGAAGTCCAGAATTACCAATTAAATCTAGTAAATTCGATGTATTTTTTTTTTTTAATTTCTATTCTAACTTATGAATATTATATCGAACTCGAAACAAAACACAACCGTAAACTAGATTTATTAGAATTGTTTTACAATTTACTTATAGAATTGGTAGTCTATTTTAGAACAACGATGTGTTATAATAACGCAGATGTTTTTATTGTTCAAAGTTTGACAATACACTATCGTATGATAGTCAATTTTAAATATTTTAAGGGAAACTTACGAGCATTTTACGCTGTTACGATAATAATGTAAATAATGTTACGCGCCAATGATTTTATCTTAAGGAAATTTATTCTGACAAAACAAACCATATTTTAAGTATGTGAACTGTTTAAAGCCGACGCGCTCATAACGAACCAACAAGTGTAGTTAAAGTCACTAAAATAATCCGTACAAAGGCATTACTAAACTTAAACTTGCCATAACAGCTAATAAACAGTTTAATTAAATACAAAAAATATAAATGAGTTTTCTTACAATCTCTTCTATTGTCACCTTTTTTTTTTTTTTTTTTTTAGTCTTTGTCTTTGTTCTTTGTTACCCGATGATGATTTTTAAAATCGAAATTCTTTAAGATTCCAATCGCACCATGTAATGAGTTTGTTTATTTTATAATATAGAATAACTATTCATTTAAAAATCCTGTTCCGATTTACAACGTGGATGTTATTTTTAAGATTTTCATCGGAATTGTCTTTTAATTATATACAAAATGATCGAAATTCATTGGTTACGAACTTTTTCATTATTGTTTGCAGTTCAAATGCTGACGAAAAACGTTAAAATGACGGCAGTTAGTTATTTGTTAATTCAGCATTTATTTTTTGTATTGCCGTTTTTTGGGTAATTCACCACCGTCCAACAGACGATTTAGACTAAATTAATTTCAATAGAAAGCTTAAACTTTGATAAAAATATTAATTTCATTTCATTTTAATTAAATTAAAAACGTTATTCACATTTTTTTTTTTTTTTTTTTTTTTTTTTTTTAACTTCTATTTATCCATAAGTCTAAATACAAAATACCCGGTTCCTGTTATTCTGGATATATTCACGAGTTATTAATAAATATTTGTGATTGTTGATTTATTCATTGATTTTACGTGGATACGAATTGTGCAATTTAGTTTTATCGGTGTTGAACGTTAAAATTTATTTTAAAATTCGTTAAAAACACGAACAATTGTAATGGGTTTTGTATTAACAATAGTTAATACAACTTACTGTTGTCTATAAAAATTGATCAAAAAATGTTTATTTAATCTGGTCTCAGAATCGTGTTTTGTTGTCAATGATTTAATTTTCGTTTACAGTTTAGGTTAGGTCAGGATAAACTAAATATCCCTATACGATATATCATACATTTCCAACTCCTCACCTACAATAGTGGCCTACACGTGATACCGGCTTTTGTTTATAAAATTCGATTTAATACTGAACAGATTGATCGCATCAGTTACTATACGTCCTGTATTTGATTTCTAAATAGTTGAACATGGCGAGTTAAAGATTTCAATATCAATAGTTGATATCTACACGAATAAACCGCAGTAATAATTTTAGTAAAGGTTTTCTTTTTCTTATTTTTTATGGCTTTAGATCTAAGCAGGAATTGCCAGGAATCGTTTTGTATAGTATTAAAACACTGTATCATTGTAGGTGATAAAACAAATATCGTATCATCTTCATCTAAAGTCTTTTGATATTTAATATATTTACTTATGACGTACACGTACAAACAAAATACAAGTACATGATATTACTATTACAATCAGTTTAATACAATTGTTGGTTGATATTTAAATGTAATAACCTTATCAAATTAATCTAGTCAAGAAACGGTAAGCGTTTTGGTTGGTTTTCAACAAAGTGGGTTTACATAAAAAAAAAAAAAAAAAAAAGGCAATATAAAAATCTTATTTCTAAATCGCTTATAGTTCCGGAGAACTTATCGTTGGTCCCGGAGCTTAGGAAATGTGGTGCCGAAAAACCATTTATTGTGTCAGCTATATATTATATTATAGTGTAGACATAGAATATCATACTAAACCCTAATATCCACTGGATCCTGTGCAGAATTCGTCGTGAAATATACATGATAAATTTCAAGGGATTACATATGCTTATATAGTAATAGTAAAACTAGTATTGCATCTGTTGTAATGTCCCAGTATAAATGATTCCCGGGGCGATTATTAAAAAAAAAAAAAAAAAAAATAGTTAAATAGCCGATTGTCGATTTTGTTGTTTGGTCATTTCGATTTGTGTAGTTTAATAATAATTATTCAACAGGATAGAAAAATGTCTGTATCCGTTAGTGGCACAGGTGAAAAAAAAAAAAAATAGATATTATCAAATACATTATTTTTTGTTCTTGGTGTTACCTATTCAATATTGAAAATTAAAATTCATTTGCCAATTTTAAACGTTGCATCGTAAACAGTTTTAACATTTAAAATAAATTGTTCACTCTTTGTTTATCGCGGAATATTATATAAACACGAAATTTCTATATTTGTATTTGCATTACAGTTGCCTGCAAACAATTAATTACCGAAAATACAATTAAAATGTAGGTGTTGTTGTTCAAAAAAAAAAAAAAAAAAATGTGCATCCATTTTTTTTTTTTTTTTACAAAATAAATTAATTCATACTTTCTTTTGCGAGTTTAATTTGTTTAAATATTCTTCGCGCATCAACGATGATATTTTAATATTCAATGTCGGTGTTTAACATAGTCGGAGCAATATAAACTCGAAATTTCACCAAAACAATAAACTAAAAGATTATTGTGTTTTGATCCCATACATAAAGAATAAATCAACGTAACCCGCAATATCCCTATTTTTTTTTTTTTTTTTTTTACATAGGATAAAAAGTATTTTACATAAATTGTATATATTTCCCATTAATAATGTGTTGGAAAGTATATAAATATATTTTCTTAGTTTAAGAAAGTGTGTTTAGTGTAATATTGTTGATTTAAAAAAATAAAAATGTTTGTAACTTAAAAAAAAACATTATTTACTACTTACATTCAATTTTTCTATTTTTTTTTTTTTTTTTTTAAATTTGAACATACCTTTATCGTAAATAATAAATCTTATCGTGAATGTCGCGTAACACAACATTTTATTCACAGTGAATATATATACATAAGTTTTTTACCATTAATTTTTAAATAAAGTATTTTCCGCGTCGTCTGTTGTCGTTTGAATATTATTATAACGAAAATTGTGGCCATAGATTCGATACATAATCTATAGGTTGAGTGTCCATAGATTCGATTTTGATAAAGAAAAAAAAAAAAAAAAAAAAATGCTTTATTTCGTTACCTTTAATTATTTAGAACATTATACCGTAATAAGAAATTATGTTCTCAAAGACGATTTTTACCTTTTGACAAACACTTGAATCCCAAAACGGCATCAATAAGAATATAACCGTAGAAATCCACCGGTTCAATAGCGAAATGAAATCCGCGGATTCGGGAATACGTTTGTGTATTTCGATTGAAACGTACCAACATAATGATTTATTGTCAGAGTATTGTGTGTGCCCGAGTATCAATGGAAACTACGATATACCCGTGCAACTAAGCTGATATCCCACCTATTGTTCGTTAATTACAACCGACGCATATTGGCAAGAGTTTTACGGGCAATGCCTACTCGAACGCGAGTGGATATTCGACTGGGAATCGCGTAGAGGGAGTTAATTCGCATACATCCGTGCCGACGAAATGAAATATTTTGATTAGATTTCCGGTTCAGACGGGACAGACATAAAAAAACAAAACAAAAAAAAAAAAAACCGCATTCGAAACGTCGAACCTACCTGTATTTGTTCGTTTTCGGTTTGCCGACCGCGCGTACCTATTCCGAACACGTTTCGCCACTAGAATCGCGCATTATTATCCGTTAGTCGATGTAAATTCGCCATACCGGCAAATTACCAAACTTAATGTTGCCGTTCTAACCGTAAACGTGCAAATGAATTGCATCGATCTCGATCTGTGAAATATTTGTTAATCGATACAATCCGCTAATTTGTAGCGGCCACATCACATTTACCCGTGGACTGCGCTAGTTCTTTTATAGTATTACGTTTGACCGCGATTTTTGGCTTTTTACCGCGAACCAAACCACTAAACGTAATATGTTACGGTTGTAAAACGATATGATCGTTGGAATTCGTTCGCTATAGTATACGAGGTCCGTTCAAAAAGCACCAGGACAAATGTTATAACGGCTAATCTACACGCTAATCTACACGTTTCAAATTGTAAATAACAATTTTTCCCGCGAATCATTGGATATTTTAAACAAAACCCAAAGTCGCTATCTCATCTCAGTTTAATATTACACGTGGTTGAAACCCGTTAGTTTTTCTCGTTCGCCGTTTTCGACATGTCCGAAATTAACGAACATCAGGTTTTGCATGAAACTTGGTAACAAAAGACGAGGTCTCTAAGGTGCCCAATGCGCACATGGTTCGACGGTGGGTGTACTTTACAATAATTTTTCCCTACAAATAAATTCGTCTTTTTCGATGAAAATCGATAAACGGCATTATTTTAACAATGGACGCGAACGTGGTTTGACTTTCAATGGCACGGTATACTGTTTCTTTAAATGTATATTTTGCGTTTCGATACGGCGTGTCCTGTGAATTATACGAGAAACGTGTAATTCTATATTCGACAAATTAAACGTACAAACAATTTAACCCCCTCAAAAAAACAATATAAAATTTAGAAATAATAAATGGTATATTTTAACCGAAGCTTTATTTTACTTAATGACGTGTGTTTTTTTTTTTCTGACTGCGGGCAACCTAACAACGAGACAAATTGCTTCAGTTTTCTATTGTAGCGCCTTTTCTGAAAGTATTTTTAATTAAAATTGCTGCATTAAAGTGGTAATTTTTTTTTGATTATCGTATTAGTTTACTTACTTATTGGGGAAAAAAAACGGGAAAATTGACGACAACGGTTTTATTATTATTATTATTTTTATTATTGACGTAACTCTGTTAAAAAAAAAAAAAACAAAAACGTAGGCTTCTGAAATGTTCACAAAATATTAATATCAGGTGATTTTTTTAGCGTGGACAGATTTTCAATATACTCTGGTCGTTTGTAAACAATTTATAGGCGTTTTATTTCTCTTTCGAATAAACTAAACAAAACTGTTTCGGCCGACCGGAAATGCACGAACTCAATGACTCAATTTCCACCAAAAAATGTACTTAATGACCAATAAGAAAACATTCGAAGGTAATATAATAGTTTTGTTTTATAACCGTTGTGTGTACTTTTTGACGAAAGTCTTAAAAATAACGGTTGCATTTTAAAACGCGCAAACATAATTTTAACTGAACTTTGCTCAGAATCGTTTTTCGTCAGCAATGATTTATCGTTGCGTACAGTTATGGATTAAATTCTTCTCCGACATTCCTATTTTACATTCAACAGCCGACTACACCTACTTCGTCCGATTCTAAAATCAAAACTCCCATTGCATACCGAGCTTATTATGTATAAATCCCTTTGGCGATCAATATGAGCATACGCGATCCAAATTTGGGGTTGTGCTCAGCCGTCACAAATTCGCACTATACAAGCATTCCAGTTTTTTACCCTCCGTATGATAACCTCCGCACCTTTGTTCGTATCGAACTTTACTCTGCACTTTGAACTAAAAACCGAGACAGTTGACCAATTGGCCATCAAACATTATAGATCTTTTTATTCTAAACTACCTAACCCATCGGCTCAAGAGAAAATATTGTAGATATCTTCTGACCTAAATTAACATATTATCCAAAGTCAAAATTGTACATAAATTATGAAATTTACTTATTGTGATGTTCAAACACAGATTTTAAATATTCTCTATAAATAAAAAAACTTTTCTCTCAATTCCCCCTGCAACAATGGCTTGTGGTGCGATGTATGTCCGTCTTTTTTTTTCGCCTTCTTCGTTCGTTTTTTTGTTATTTTTTTTTTCACATTTAGTCGCGTTTTAGTTCAATTTTTATTTTGTAGTAAGGGATAATTTTTTTTTTTTTTTTTTAACAAATCGAAACTACACCAAAGGTTACGGTTTCGCTTATGCCAATTATTTTATATATTACATAAAATATATTATCTATAATTGTAATTGTATGAGTATTGATTACCTACTTTTAAAACTACAAAACAATTATTGTCGGGTTTTTATTTTAAACACCTAGGAACTAGTTCAATATTATATGGCACGAAATTTGCATTTTTCGTGTCACTTTTAAAATGTAAATGACTTAATGGTGGTTTTTTTTTTTTTTTTATTGAAATATCGTAATTTTTATCTCGGTATCTATGGGAAACGTATAGA
Source organism: Tuberolachnus salignus (assembly GCA_956483605.1). Taxonomy (NCBI): domain Eukaryota; kingdom Metazoa; phylum Arthropoda; class Insecta; order Hemiptera; family Aphididae; genus Tuberolachnus; species Tuberolachnus salignus. The sequence goes on along the minus strand of OY101429.1, from coordinate 1,433,781 downwards.
AATAATATTTACAGAGTTTGGGTATGATAAGTAAACGACAAGACTCTAAGAGTGTTGATAAGTTACCAAAGAATATCGTTTATGGTTTTTCAAACGTTGTTCGAAAACTTTAACACTTGGCGTCAAAAACTGTAGATACCCAATCGCAGTACCACGATATCGGCTATAATATGTATACATATATTGTATATATTTCCGTTCGTTTTTTTTTTTTTTTGTCTTTTTAGCGATATTAAATTATTACGATTATTTAAATACACGTATATGTGCGACGGACTGATAATACTGTAGTGTTTAGTGTATAAATTACACTTGTACAACGACGGGCACGTGTATTACGACGTCCGTTCGAATTTAAATTGAATTACTTAATAATACTGGTAAGTAATCGCCGGTAGACCCGCCTGTTAAATAACAATTAATATTTGTATTCATTTGTATTCATTCCGTAAACGGCATTCTTGTAACACGAAATGAACTCTAGAACCATAGTAATTAAGGGGATTCGAAATCGTTACGCCACTCGTTTATTTCACATTCAACTTCTTAAATATATATATATATATATTTAGATTAAATTTTAATCCGTTAAAAAAAAACACAAAAAAAAATACCTATTGTACCCTGCGTTTAATTTATGCAGATTAAAACGACAAGAACAAACAAAAAGGTGTTTTCGCGTTCGAATATTATCCACGTAATATTTGATTTTGTTTATTTTCCGCGCCCGTTTGTTAACTTGCACGTAGAATTCGTTCGTTTATCGATTCTATCGCGTATTTGATAATATATATATATATATATTTTTTTTTATCTATTACCGATTCGCCGGCACGATTCCAAACAATTTTTCGAACTATATAACCAATAGTTCATTAATCGTACAAATTAAAATAATATTTAAATTGTATTTTACGCGATTAAATGTGTGTCGGTGTTTGGATAATCGTTTACGATGCGGTGGTATTTATCAGGTTGGATTAAACTATAGGGGGAACACAAATAATTTACATTCATAAAAAAACTATAACTGTTCAAATTCGCCGCCCCCCTAATTTTTTTCCAGCGTTTAACCCCCCCCCCCCCCCGATGGCGATTTTCATTGTTAAGTATCGATACGAGTTTGTAGTGAAAATTTACCTCTGACCATTTATCAGTTTTAGTTATTTTAGAAATTATTCTTCACTAAAAATATTTCTTTAAACGAAAACGGCGTGTCCAATGTACCCCCTGATTAGTTTTATGCATATCGAAATTTTTGGACAAATATTCGCTTTCTTCGATACTATGTTGAAAATCAAATATTATTACTAAATTCACTAACAACGCTTAGGGGTAACAATTTGTAAAATAGTGTTAAATTAATACTTGAACAATTGCACCGTAGATATTGAAAAATAGAAGAAGAAAAAAATCGCCGCGTGAAAACTTACACGGATACGCCCGAATAGTTCTGTATTATTTTTATTATTTTTCAAATCAAAAAAAAGGAGGATTTTTTTAAAATAGTTTGTTAAACACAACCGTGTTTGTAATATCGTAACGCCGTTTAAAAAATAAAAAACTAAATAAACGTTTAAAAATTAAACACTGCAATAAAATGATTTAATAACTCGTTGAAAATGTTTTACGTTTAATTTGCACGGCAATTTCGTTCACATTCCACTGCAATGTGCAGGGAAATACTAAAATATTAATATTAAGAGGGTATCAACGTGGGCGTTTGTTTGCGTAAAAACTTTGTGTCGACAAATCGTTTTATTTCGTTTGATTCGGCGAACAAACAGCCTACGGCAAAAATTAAAGAACACTTTCAGAAATGTATTTATGGCTGGGAGGCAGGGCACGCGATCGCCCCGGGCGGAATTTTCTAAACGAATTTCGATCACTGACGCTAAAACGCCGTTAAAACGTTTGCTCTCGTCTCTCAATTCTGGTCGATAATATTATTATTTTTTTATTGCAATCTGTCATATGTTTATCATATTATACGTAAACCGCGTGCCCGTATGACCGTAGTCTAAGGCCTCTCGGGTTTAGTAACGTGTTTCGATGGTATTACACCGATTGTCGAAAGTGAAAATTAAAAATTTAAATCATTTATTATTATTATTGATTACAGTTTTAATATTTTTGACGTCGATTTGATCTAAATGATTCGGATGTTTAAATGAAAACTAAAGGGACAAGTGAGAATAAAGAGACAACAAATTAGCATCCCCGAGCATCAAAAATCCGAGTACATATCTGCACGCAAATTTATAACTGGGCAGTGGCATATCTATTGATAGAAAAATGTACGGATATTGTTTTAGTATCAACAAAGGACACTTTCATTCTTGAGTCACTACCGTTTTGTTCGAGTAAATTCAAAATAAATACGTCGTTTTCTTGATAACGGGCGTTGTCTTAAATTTTAATGGCTATTGAAATTTCCAAAATATATGTTCAAACGGGTAAATTTTCCCGTTAAGCATGAAAATGTCATTGAACGCAATAATTATAGGTCACGGTAAGGACCCAGGATGATTTTTTAATCGATATAATAGCGAATTTGTGTACAAATTAGCATATTTTTTTTCTTTCGATATTTCGTTAAAATTGCCAATGCGCAACCCATTAAACGCGTTGGTTGGTGTGACCTCCGCTCGATAGTCAAATGATATTTTTCGACGCGCTGGTACACGGCGAATGTTCTAAAATAGCGTATAGATTTTTGTAATGAAAAAAAAAAAAAAACAAAAAAAAAAAAAAGGAATAGGAGCATTGTATTATGTTTGATATTTTACATATTGTATTATCAGCAATAGGATTAATATTGTATATACGTACGGGAATTATTATTATTATTATTATTATTTTTTTTTTTGTGTATATGATTAACAAAATGAAAAAAAAAAAAAAGAAAAAAAAGAACCACCGAGTTATATGTTTAATATTACCACTGACAGCGGAGAGATTATCTAACCGAATCCGGCGAGGGCTGAGGTGTAAAAATGGAAATAATAACTAATTGTAATATGTACGAGATGACGGCCGACGGTACTATGAAATTCCAGTTTTGGAGAACAGAATTTTCGGTCCGGGTTTTAAACTATTCAATCATTTTCGGCAATAGATAATCGCCGGGAACTCAACAACTATAATAATATTACTAATTCGTATAATACGCGCAAAGCGTACGTGCCTGCTGTTTGTTCCGGTATAAATTATAATATTATTGCATCGCTTACCGTAAGTAGAAACGCGGTTTTAATTAAAACGTATGGAATGATATAATAATAATAATAATAATAATAATAATAATAATAATAATAATAATAGAATTACAATTATCGTTTCGGGTACCGCAAAACGCTTTATTAAAACCGACTACAATATTCGTCGTTAGGTAGTGAGCCGGACTTGGTATAGTACGATTCAAAAAACTATATTATATTGACAATGTCACCGTTGACCGAAGGCTTCTCAGCGGACGTCGAATGCGAGAAAAGGTCTGAACACACTTATAAACGATAAAGTTACTTTATTCACCGAGACCGGGCGACCCGGGCAATCGCACAAATGGTAGGGTATGCGATACCAATGGGTCTGCCCATACGTCGAGCCGACACTAAGTCCGAACTATGTCTAAAAAAAATCACGGAAACCCATGTCCGCGTATAGAGCCGACTCTCCGGAATACGGCCTCGCGAATGTAGAAACCACTTAATTAAAGCACTTTAAAACTACTCTCTGAACAGTCGTAATTCTTAATAACAAACAATTTATATATTTAAACACGGCAGTAACCATAAAAAGATTTCGATATTTTATATACTACACACACTATGTAAAAAGTAGTGATCACCGGTTTCACCTGATTACTACAATTGTAATTATTGTACGACCGTACGTTTTTCGCGATATTACAAAATTATCGTTCGTCTATAGATTCTAGGCCGTTTTAGATTCTGAGTTTTTACTACAATACGCGTGTGTGTGTTTTTTGTTTTTTTTTTTCTTTCTTTCTTTCATTCCGTGAACACGGTTTCGACCAGAATAACTTGCTCCAATCATCAAACTATAGACACCTCGTAGACAGTTTCACACAGAAAGTGCATTTGGATGATGTTTTTTTGTTGTTGTTGATTTTTTCATATTTTTCTGAATAATAAAAATAAACCGAGTTAAAAAAAAAAACCGGAAACCAGTGATATGGTTTCGAGATATTCAACGAAACCCGGGAACAATCGTAAACTGTTTTGGTTGAAAATCATTTTCAATTTAAAATCAACAAACAATTCATTAGCCGCTTCATTCACGCGGAATCGTATTTTATTTTTTTTTACTGTTTCATTCAATACGAACGCGTATATTACTCAATCCATTGCCAATATTGTATTTTTTTTTCTCGCGGAATTCAATCCGAGCAACGATAATTTCAAAATATACATCTTACCGCGCGCGTTTCCACTTTATATTTCTTTCTCGTCTCGTTTATTCCAACCCTCGGTTCCACAATATTATATTCGAATATTATCCCCGCGTTTATTTATAAAAAAAAACGTCATAGTATTATCACACAATGCACCTGCCACGTCGTCATCCGTTGACTTTATCCCCGCAGCTACTTTTTTTTTTCTTTTTCTTTTTATACTCGGTGCGTATATTTTTTCTCAATATTCTCGTCCGAGAATCTAACCGATCATCGGTATAAAATAATAACAAATATAACCGGCCGATATTAACTATTCTCAAGTTGTACACTATAAAAAAAAAAAAAAACCGAAGAGATACCGACCGAATTGTGAGTTTTGAAGAGCACAGAACCTAAAATAATATGTTATCAGTAATTCGCTCTTTATAATTAGAGGTCTGTGTGAGTTGTTATTTTTTTACCTTTTTTGTACGCATGGTGTATCACATCGATAGATATGTTCGAGGTACTAGAAGTGGAATTTATCGTCATATTTGTAAATTCTATTCGTTAGTAAAACGACTGTATGTATCATTCTATTATTACAACGCATTATTATAATAAAACAACAATATAAATGTAAAATATATAATAATGTATATGAATAATAGGAATTTCGCTTCCCTAATGTTTCCTGTCCGTGTTGTCATGGTTACGAACAATTTTACTTAGCAAAATGTAATATGCGTAGAACAAAAAAAAAAAAAAAAAAAAAAATAGATTTTGTGCATTTACGACATTTTTTTAATTTAAAAAAAATCATCATCGGGTAATAGAACGACAAAGGCGAAACGAAAATGGCGTAAATATTTTTATATTTGCAGTGTCGCTTCTCGTATTATTCTATCGGAAATGTTTACATCGGCCAGTGAGTTTTTCACATCTAGTGAGATGTGGACTTAATTCCAAATTTTTAGTTTGTCTAGTTCACTTGACTTCGGATCCGACGATTGGATACGTCTGCCGAATACAGGAGAACTATTGTTAATAATAAACATACCGAAGCCACCGGAAACATTATGATTTCTTTTTAAGATTATTAACGAAAATATTGCAAACTCGTAAATAAACATATCACCTCAAATTACCCTTTGGTTTTAAGATGCCGGATCGAGGGAATTCAATACCGTATCGAACTGCGCCGAGTTCAATTTGGTGTGTACGTTTAAACCGCGGACTACGACCACCGTATGGATCGTTACATAATTATGCGATTGTTGTGGTCCATTCAAGACAATAGACATTCATTTAAAGGGTAAATGAATACGACGGGGGTGTTGCGTTATCATTAAACACTACAATTGATATCGCCAACGGTTGTTAATACCAAATTGTTCATTTTTTTTTTTTTTTTAATAAATTCGAATCCGAGAATTTTCGTCATGTACCAACCGCGTCGTAATACCCGAACATGCATTGTCGTCCGTGCGGGTACATTCCGGGACATGCACGTCGATCGTCTGACGTGTGCAGTCGTCTATAGTTTTACGGGCAATGGTGTTAACGAGTCGCAATATACGTCGACAGCTGTGTTCGTTAAAATAAAATAAAAAAAAAAATGTTGTCAGGATAATATCGAATCTTGCACACGAATCGGCCCGGTAGTATGTATAAGCGAGCAAAATAAAACCGTCGGGCTTTTTTTTTCCCCCTGCCAATAAGTAGTGACGACATAAAGGACAATAGTGATTGATGGTCGGAAATGTAATTTGCGAAAACGACGATTATTCGATCGATTATCGGTAATATTGTTGACGGGGAAGTTTCAAATTACGTTATTCGGCGCCGGACGGAGAAGTAAAACGGGCCCGAGTTACAATTCAATACGGCCCGAAACTATCAATTGTAGTAATTTTATTTCTGAGAGCATATTTGAAATTTGAATTGTCACAGTGTTTTGCCAAATCTACAAACAGTCACGAGTTAGGTATTTACTAAGGTACAAAAACAATACCAAAAACACAAAAATATCACCAAATCGATTAGTATTTATTGACCACGATTATTGTGAACGGTGTCTGAGATCGTTTTTTTGAATAATATATTTTAATTTTTATTCCGCTTCCACTATCATTTAGTACGATTTTATTATTTTATCGAACAGTTTTACGTATTTCGCGGCATATATAATATATATATATTTTCATCTGGCTAAAAACGGTGGTGGTTTTACGTGACGTCGCGACAGGTGAACTCCCATCACACCCTATTTGATAGTCCATCTGAAAATATTTTATTTTTTTTTTTTTTTTTGTATAATGATATAAGAAGAATGTTTTATACGATCATAAACAATTGATTTACGTCTACGGTTTCGATGGTCTACGTTTTACCAACATTTTGACAATAATTAAAATTGTTTTTTCCATGAAAATATGACGTATGCTTTTGACATTCGAGTTATCGCGGACGGTCCGTCTTCACGTTACCAATATTAAGTTTAATTTATGTTCAAACGTAGATGGACGTAGTGGGTATTTTACTATTTTCGCCTCCGGCCACTTCTCGATAGAGATAGAGACGTTAATAGTGAAAACGGGTGGGTCACGCTAGAGGGTCTGAGGCGAATTATAACGTAAACCATAATCGAGATTTACGACAACTACCGATCAAATGCACCATGATAATAAAAAATAACAAATACAAGTAGAGTATTTATGGAAAAATCGTAACGGTTGGTACGTAATATTTTATTGTCGTTCGAAGGATTCACTTCGGTCAATACGGTAGTTACGATATGGGTAAACGTCAATCCAATAACGGTTGTATATTAAAAATCTATCGAAAACGTGTCGGATCTAAGATTGAATTTTTTTTATTTGATTTTTTTTTTTTTTTTTTTCATTTAATACGCTTATCGATTGTTTCGACAGGAGACCCGTAAACACGCGAAATACTAAAATAAAACGCTAAAGCCCTACAGTGTAAACTGTGAATTCCTCTTTTCTCGCGTCGGATTAACATTCACGGTTGGGGGGGGGTAGGGGAGCGAAAAATCGAAATACGCGTACACCGACGACGACCTTTTTCTATCACCGGTCCGGCGATAAAGTCAAAAAGGTTTGCCCGATTGTTTGCGCTCGAAAAATTTACATAAGCTCTTTGTATAATTTTAATACCGTTCTAATATAGCCCGGCTCGCGGCCGATCCACACGAACCAATGCAATTCACCTGTATCGCTATAATCTTTTAATTTTTCTATTTTTTGTTTTTTTTCCCCCGTTATTTCAGAACGGCCGTGTGCCCCGCGAACGCAACGCGCCAGTAGACGGATACGCGGTGCTTGGTGCTTAGGCGGCCGCGGACCAGAACCGGTCGGAAACCGCGACGATGGACGGCCGCGGCGAGCGGCCGCGCCCGCCGCGCCCGTGGTGGCTGCTGGCGTTGACGGTGGCCGCCGTCACGGTGACGGCCGCGCACGGCTGGACGCCCAGGAACGGGTCGCGCATATCGATCAACAACCGGCCGGTGGACGTGTCCAACAACGTGTTCGGTCCCGTCCGGGGCCAGAGTTCCATCAAGCTGGGCGTGCTGAAGAACCGGCTCAAAGAACCGGTGCAGATATCGACCACGCCGGCGGCGACGACCACCAGCACCGAGCGGTTCCGGCGGCAGCAGCTCACCGTGCCCCGGATCATGGCCCGCCGGGTGCACCACCAGAACCTCACCGTCGGCCTAATGCTGCCGTACAAAGCGTTCGACACGCGCATCTACACCAAGGAGTTTTCGTCGGCCATTCACTGGTTGCAGCGCAACTTTAAACTGCACAAGACCAACATATTCAAGAACTACGAGATTCACCACATAATCGCCATGAAGCAGCTGACGCCCACGCCTACAGGTCGGTGACAAACATTTATATTCGACTATTAAGACTTTAATGCATAAACGTTCAAAGTAGAACCCGAATTGAAAACGCGTCTAAATATCCGTTGAGAAGGACAACTTAGTCTTGGTCACGGTCTTAGAAGTTATCTTTTTTTTTTTTTTTTTTTGAAATTTTCAAGTGAGGATTTACCATCTGTACCACCTCAGGCGCAATATGTTTATGAGATACGCATAACTTTAAATAAATAACTTGACCAAGTCTAACTAAATTATGTACAGAATGAATTTAAAGAAAGCAGCCACCCATTAGTGACGCATTCGTTTGATTAGATGTTATCCCTAGGTTACAATTCTGCCATATCAGTGTGTGCCGTTCAATTGAAAAACTACGTTTTTAAACATTGTCGCTGTAAAATTGAGCACTGTTGATTATACGTTATTAGGGTTAGGCTGAAGGAGGCTTTTAAAAAAAACGATGGTCCGCGGGTATTAATAAAACATTTTCAAAAAAAAAAAAAAACACGCAAGTTAAATAAATTAAAATTTTAATACAAAAGTTTAATTTTTGCATAAAATATACCCGGGTCTCCGCGGACTTCCGTTGACGTTTATTCACTAATTAAATATATTTAATGCTGACGACTCGAGTTTACTGATGGAATTCGTAAACTTATCTCTACCTTTAATTTCATCCGAAACGGTACAAGTGAGTTTTATGTCTTCAACAACGAATTTTTAATAATTATACAAATCTTCACAATATTAAGCGGTCGTATTTGATAACACATTTCTACGGGTATAATATCTCTAACGTTAATTACGCCTGACCAGCACCGTTTATAAAAATGAAGTGAACGTTTCAAACATTTTCGACAAAATTACTGTTAAACTGTGTTTAGATTGTTGAGTTTATCGTTGTAGACACACAAGTGACACAACGAAAATCACGACTCATTTCTCGTGTTTAACAACGAATATTAGGGTGGGTCGAAAAAAAAAAAACCATTTTTTAATTCCGGAAACGCAATATTGTGGGAAAAATGCAGTTTAATATCCTAAATAAGGGAAATATAATTAAAACAAATTCCAAGTGCATATCTTCAGCTCGTGCATCGGGCATAAAAATTGAAAAATTGTTAAAAAAAATATTCTAAATCTTCAGAAAAATTATAAAATTAATATATTTAAAATTGTACAGTCATCAGATAATTGTATATCGCTAAGTATTTGCTTGAAATCGTATAGATTTAAAAAAACTATATTTATAGACCTCAAAATTTGGCAAAAATAGCTCGGCTATCCCGAAAATATGTTATTAGCAATGGCAGTAGATGAGAGAGTCCATTGCAAGGGAGTTAGCCTATTCGGAGTTTACTAGACGGCAGGAATCCAATGGGAAATTGGTGAGAAACCACTAAAAGTTAACGTTGGAGCTTCAGACTTCACTGAACTCATATACTGGACAAACTCCAAACTCTAGTCTCCTCCAATAATGGAAAATTTTTCCACAAAGAGGCTCGATAAGCTTAAAAATACAATAGTTATAATCAGAGTTCGATTTTATTAACTTTTCGTGTGACACGCAAAGTTATGGATAGATTCGTAAAGCGAATCGTATAAGACGGAGTCATCTCGAAAAGTATGTGGAAAAGAATACAGAGACGGTTTTTTAAGGACAACGTTGCTCTCAAGATCAGCTATGCCGTCATTGGATTGCAAATATTAATTTATAACTACGCCAACACCTTCTGAGAATGCTTAAAAAAATAATATGCTGTGTTGTATACTGTTATTTAGTGACTGTACAATTTTATAATTTTTCTGAATATTTCAAATATTTCAGTATTTGACTATTTTTTTCAAATATTAAACCCGATGCGCGAACTAAAGGTATTTTTTTTAATTATTTTTCCCCTTATTTACGATATTAAACTCCAACTTTCCCGGGCTATTGCGTTTCCGAAATTAAAAAAATCGGTTTTTTTTTTCAACACACACTGGTGATTGTGGTACCTATCTATTGGTCTATCGGTTCAACAGTAGATCGATGCCATTGATCGTCAGATTTTAAGACATTGTTCGCTTTACGTCAAATACGTCGGATTGATCAATAGTTTAATTGACTTTATCAAAAATAGATTGGAAAAAAAAAAGTAATAGCGCACATGACGCTGTTCGTTGATTTTTGTCTGTAGTCAGAGAAATATAGACAGGCGTTGTCGATCATTTGTCAGGTTGGAAATGAAAATACATAGTAGTGTAGATATTAACGGCAGGAATGTTTGTTACTTTTGTAGTTTTTTTTATGCATAATCAAAGAGCTATTTTCAACGAGTGTGTATGCGTGGTAGTCGAAGACATCATGGACCCTAATCGATGGGTTTGTATTAATTTATTTTCGGTTCCATTTTTTAATTTCTTTTTTTATTATAACTTCGATCGAATAAGGATTTTTGTTTTTCTTTTCTTTTAAGCTGCTTTATAATAAATAATACAATCAATAGTGGAAAATTCGCAAACGTATAGCGACCAGGATTTTGTACCTTTTTAAATTCAAATTTATTTTCATTATCTTCCGTATTTTTTTTTTTTCTTTAGGAACGATTATTATTTTTCAGAGGGTTTAAAACGATTAAAACGATTACAGTGTAGCGATGGTTATTGCATCACGGACAGGCTAATGGCTATGGTGATTTACGCCTTGTTTTTAGTTTTTTTTTTTTTTTAATTTTAATGAGCGTTATCGAAGACGAATTTTAATTTTAAAAAATCAATAGGTACCTATATTGTTGTACAGAAAAAAAAAAATAAAAAATAACATTAATATTTTGTATCTACAATGAAAATATTAAATTTAAATTTATCAACGGTCAGGACACTGTATTCTTTATCAATTGAGTTTACGTTCGGGATGAGGGGCCCGACATTTTGTGTTTAACGATCTTTAATTTTCATTTCTCGTTCAACAGCGTTGTAGATAATATTCGTGTCCAAATTTCATAAAAATGTAAAAAAAAAAAAAAATAAATTTTAAATTACAAGTCCTAAGTAAAATATAAGTTGCGTGTGAGTAGTATACGTCAGCGTATTATTATTTTTCGTCTTTGCGCTTCGGATGATGATTTTTTTTTTTTTTTTTTTTTAAATTAAACCTGTCGTACTCCCGCAAAACTTTAATAATAATCCAGGTTTTGTTATTTTTTTTTTTTTTTTTTTGTTATTTGTCTACATATTTATTTATTTATATATTTTAAGGTGTTCTTTTTTTTTTTTTTTTTTTTTAATTTAAATATTTTATCAAGTATTAATTTCTAAATATAATTTTTGGTTTTTTTTTTTTTCGTTTCATATTATTCGTATCTGATTGAACCGTAACAGTTTTAGCAAACATAATTTTAATTGGAACCGACGTTCGCATGTACCGAGATAATTCAATATTGTGTACACTTGTATATACACTTTTTTAACGACAAACTAAATATAATTTATTTCCATTCACGAATATCTGATATTTCGCATCTTTGTTGTATTTCGTTTTTTTATAATTATTTATTTTTTTTTTTTTTCACGTATTACGACGAGCACTCGAAAATCAACACTATGCTATTACTTTAGTTTATTGACGGTTTTTCTCGTAAAGTTCGCGATACGAATCATAAAAATATAACGGAACGCTGTAAACGTTAGCGCAATTTTATTTTACGATATTTGTCTATTCTTTGTATAATGTTATAAACCGTATAAATTGGTTCTGAGTTTTAAACAAAAAAAAAAAACAAAAAAAAAAAAAAAATACTGACGGTCATCGTCGGGTACACCGAACGATAAAATATTAGATTAATATCGATGATTATCAAGATGCGATTGGTTTATTATTATTTTTTATACACAATATTTTGAATTACACGTGACAAACGTCACTTTGAAAATGTACGAGAGTACATAGGCCATAGGCAAAACCGTTATTGTTTGTCGACAATACGATTTTTAGTTTGAAACAATTTTTTTTTATTATAGTAGCAAAAATTATTTTAAGTTTTAACATTTTTTTGGTTGTGCGTGTAGCATAGCATTCAAAGTAAAGTTTTACTAAGATATGTGGTTTTGTTCCCGGGCAAAACTTTTTCGGTTAGTAAAAATATTCCGATTTTTTTTTTTCATTTCCGTGACTTAAAATATGTGGAATTTCCGCACGGTGGAACTTCAGTTTGTAAAACTGTTTTCACGAAATATACTCAGAAGAGTTTTTGCTTAAAAATTAAAATAATAACAACTGGATACATCGGCTTTATTTTTTTTTTTTGTTGTTTTCGGGGTCTAGATCCAGTCGAAATAGTAGACTCCAGTCCGTAATAGTTTACACAATTTTTACTAAAGCCGCACATGAGAGTAAATAAAACCTCGAATGTGAATAGCAGACCAGATAAATAAACCACTTTTCGACGACAATGAAGTTAGTGACTTGATTTTCGGTATCATAAAACATTATCAATTTACGATCATAATACACAGCGATTTCAATAAAGTTAGAAGTCCGGGTTGTCTGCGAAACTATCGAGTTAAACACGATCATGCGTTATTATAGGGTAACGAATAGTTGCATAACGAACAACGTATGACCGAATAACGAATAATCGTAAAAAAAATGATAAAATTACGAATACAAATAATCCGATGAAAAATAAACGAACGAATAGTACATTTTTATTCAAATAAAAATGTAAAATTTTTTATCGAGTCGATTTTTATTCGAATAACGTCCAACTGGTCATAATGGTATTTGCTGGTCTTTTCGGGTTTTCCGTGTTCTTTTTCGTTTACTATTATCTTGTTTTTTTTTTTTTTTTTTTTTTTTTTTTTTTTTTTTTTTTTTTTTTTTTTTTGACCGCTTGTCGCAGTCATTTTCGAAACGTAATCGAAGTCGATTATATTTCGGAATGTTATTGGCAGTGCATCCACCAACACCGTTCCGAATTACCGAGTCCGACACTTATCACATTCTAAACCCACTCTGGTCGTCCAGTTATTTTTATTTACCGTATTCTCTGAAAAATTGCATACGAATCGATGACATTTTAGGCCAGTGTCGCGTCGGACGGACACAATTTCTGTTTTTTTTTTTTCGTTTTTGTTGAGAGTTGCGTAAACTAATCGTCAAGAGGCCCGGGGGGTCCTCTTCGGCGTAGCCCTATTAGCAACATCGATCGTCGAGCCTATACGATTACAACGAGAACCGGCGGTAATGCGTGAAAAAAACGCAAAAAACAACCCAGTCGAAAAATATTCACTCTCTTGAAACATCTGTCGGGCAGGTAGGCAGGCCAAGGAGTCGGGCGAGAATGACTAATACGCGATAATACATTCGACGCCGGTGGACCGAACGCCAAGACGGCGATATATATATATATATATATATATATATATATTTTTTTTTTATTTATAAAACTATTTATTTATTTACAAATCGCTTCGATTCGATGTCACGGGATACCGGACATATGACATTCCCATGTAGTATGCAAATGGCCAAACATTACCAGTATCATACGCATACGTAACAGTACAACAGTGCGGACGGTTCATCCGACTTGTAATTCGAACGTTGCGAGTTATGGTTTTACGCCGTTACAATAGGTATTTTGACATGCATACGAGGTGCGACAATAAAATAACGAGACTTTCTAAATATAACCTAAACTATTAACGTTATCTATAAAACGATTATTGAAATGTGATTAGAAAACACTTATCTAAAAGTACTATGAACACTGATGGCATTGATTCATTTTCTTATACGTTAGTAGCCTTGTTATTAGTGCGAGTTCGACTATACTGCCGAAAAATGTTAGATATAAAAATCGAACAACATGTGTTAACATTAAATTTCTTGTTAAATCAAAAAAAACTGCCGCGGAATCGTTTCGTATGTTATGTGAAGTTTATGGTGAAGAATGTTTATCAAGAGCTCGTGTTTTTGAATGGCACAAACGGTTTTGTAGTGGAACGAAGGAGGACGTCGAAGACGATGATCGTTCTGGACGTCCTACCACGTCTTCAACAAACGAAAACGTTGAAAAAATCGACAAAATTAATTAATCAATATTATTATAAAGAGGTATTAATTAAATTAAGAGAACGTGTCAGAAAGAAGCGACCAGATCTATGGAAAAATGGCTGGGTTCTTCATCAACACAATGCTCCAGCTCACAGTGCATTTTCAATTCAACGTTTTTTAACTGAAAAAAAAATGTCTGTACTTCAACATCCCCCGTACTCGCCAGACCTTGCTCCTTGTGACTTCTTCTTATTTACTTCTTATTTCTTTTCTCATTTTCAAACAGTTGATGACGTAAAAATGAAAACGGTAGAACTTCTAAAAGGGCTGAATGAAAGCAATTGGCAACACTGTTTTCAAGAATGGCAGCGACGTATGCAACAGTGTATTGTTGCTGAGGGAAGGTACTTTGAAGGTGATAATCATTAAATTAAAACATTTTTAAAATAAACAGCTTTTATTCAAAAAGTCTCGTTATTTTATTGTCACACCTCGTATATGTCTTATGGCTGGGGGTCGCTCTGTTAATTTGTCCGACACCGAGAATGTTACCGCGACGCTCGTTTGAAGAACAAGCTCAAAATCGTCATTCCGATAACCGAACCGCCGCGAAATGACTGTATTGACGAATTTCCCGTCGCTGATAACGAATTCAATTTTCCTTTTATCCAAAACAAATTTGGTGTTTCCTGCACTGTTTCCGATCGCCTTTGGTTCGAGAATGATATGAAGCACGACGTTCCC
The DNA here is from genome assembly GCA_956483605.1 of Tuberolachnus salignus. Lineage (NCBI taxonomy): Eukaryota > Metazoa > Arthropoda > Insecta > Hemiptera > Aphididae > Tuberolachnus > Tuberolachnus salignus. Next base: position 1,418,694 of record OY101429.1, on the reverse strand, counting down.
CAGAAAGCCGTAGATTTCTTGCTCGAAAAACACCCAGACTTAGATTCTCATAATATGAGCGTGTGCAATACTTGTTATAAAACTCTGCTCAGTAACAAAGTTCCCCGTTTTGCTACGATTAACGGTTTTTGTTATCCTCCATTTCCGTCTGATTTACCGCCTCTCGATCCTATCTACCTGAACGATTAGTGTCACCGCGTCTTCCATTTAAAAATTTAGAAAAATGTATACTCAATAAAAATAATTGCTGTCTTTGAAAAATAAATAAATAATTCCTGTCTTTGAAACTTGTTTATTTTTTACACGTGTTAAAAAAGTTACCTACAGTTTAATCCTCGTCTCCTCGTATCTAATACCAAATTGACATCGACATTCTTATGTCAACTATATTCAGTAGAAACAAGACATATACATGTACCGATGTATCTGTATGTAGTGTAGATACTCTTAGTTTTTTTTTTTTTTTATGTCCAGTGGAACGCCTTTTTGACTTTTCACGTACGACAGTGTGGCATGCCCGAGGTACAAAGCATGCCCGGCTATCGGTACGCGTTCGATCGTAAATGTACAAACTCGAAAGACGAGAACAATCGTCGAATGTGCTCGGACGCCGTGAAATCCCGTGCTCATTACTACATTTCCATATTCAAACTAAACCGAAAACATTTATTTTATTGGAAAATCATTGACCGCGAACGGTGGTACAGGAATACACGACGGGTGCCACACGAGTTAGTGGTGCGATATAAATCCGGATTATCCGAACATCCCGATAAATACCGATTTCGTAATACGCAAATTTATGTTTTGAATTCCGAAATCGGAAATGTTGTATTTTTATGAACAGCAAAACGTTTGCCGGGTCGGCATGCAATATATTATATAAATTAGAGTGTATGATTTTTTTTGTTGTACTTGTTTTACAAAAAAAAAAAAAAAAAAAAAAACTAAGAATTTGTGATATTTGTGATATATTTTTAAATGTAAAAAAGTAGTTAACACGTTTATACACGTTATTTGGCGCTAATGCTTCATTGAGCATTCAAGACAATATCGAATCACAGTTATAAAAACCGAAATTTAAATTCGGACGATAATCCGGATTTACAAATCCATAGTCCGGATTTACAAATCCGAAATCCGGATTTACAATAAATGTTGGATTTCGAATTTCGGAATCCCAAAACCCGGATTTTTCGCATCACAATTACGAGCACGGGTACGTGACCCGACAGTGTTGGAAAAATTCAAACAAACTATATACACACACACCAAGAATTATGTTTTAATGGAACAATTATCTTTCGTAAATTTTCGTTGCGGTTTTTATATCCGATTTCTACAACGACAACGGGAAACTCACAAGGAAACTGTGCAAGTTTTTTCGTTCGATTTTGTTTCCGACAATGAAAAGTCGAAAACCCACCACCCACCCGTCGAGTACGGATATACCGGACGACCGGAATGGCATTTCGATTGGATCGTGCGGTTCGTTTGCGGCAATATATTACACGCAACGCGAATATTCCGCGCATAAACGTCTATAATATTTTAAACGCTATGGCGTGTTTTTTTTATTTTTTTTTATTTTTTTTTTTTATTATTACGTTTTACCGCCGAATCGTCCGGACGTTTATTATTCACCCCTGCCCCGGGGGAATTTGTCATTGGCGGCGGCGTTCCATACGCGCAAACGTCCGCAAGAAAAGGTACCGCGGGCACCGTAAACGCGTGCGTTAAAAACACTGAACTTTGCGACACGGCACGACGGAAGTTTACACATAAATATATAACATGCCAACGGGTAAAATACGTAAAAAGAAGAAGAAGAAGAAAAAAAACTAATAATAGAGCCAACGGGAAGAACAGCACAACCGCACGACGAAATGTGTATTTTATTGGGCTCGTATTTTAGTTATCCATTATCACCGTACGGATGTCGTTGTGCTGGGACAACGGGTAGTAAGACGGATATAATGGATACGGGCATGACCTTGAAATTTCGTCGGTTTTTTTTTTTTTTTTTTTTATCGGCCCCGGAGCGCGACAGCGTAATGGGAAATTATTATTTTTGCGACAATCGAAATATCATACAATAATCATTTTGCTAATCGACACATGTAGACGGTAGTCGTGTGCCGGAAATACTCAATTTGACGGTCGTAAAATAATTTCGTCTTTGTCGTTTACGGCACCCGGCAGGCAGGTCGGCCGAGAACGATTTCCCGGTTACTTAAATTGTAATATTTACGACTTCTTTATAACTTCTTGTTTTCCTTTTTTTTTCTTTTTTTTTTTTTTCTACCTACGTTATACGCAGTTTTGGTTTCGATACAAATAGTGCGCTGATTATAATGAATTGCGTTGTAAATATATTTTATCACTGCGAATTTTCTAAAAAAAAATATATACCGTGAAAAAAACACTGTAGTGCTTCTCGTCTTTTTATAGCCATTTTATAGTGCGATGCTTTTACGGACTTTGTCAAATAAAATATAGAATAAAAAGTACGAAAAAAAAATAAAAAATAATAAACCCTGAATGGAAAATACAATTTTACTAAACCTAAAACTTTAGCTCTCCGTCCGTTATCCCTGAAAATTATTTTTATAGTGATTTGAATAGATATTGATTTTTAAGTTTTCACTAGAATTTTGAACACACAGTTTTGGGTTTAGGTATGTACCTGTGATATTTTTTAGCGAAGTATGCGGTTTTATCTATATAAAAACATGTCATGTGACATGTCGAAACAAATATCGGAGAAAGTAATACAATTGCCAGTGTAAAATATTACATAAAAACGAAGAAAAACGGGAAAATTTATTCAATCCAGAAGCGAAAAGATGATTGAATGAAACACGAAAAGCACTCACGCCTACTAAAAAAAAAAAAAAAAAACAATAATTGAATAAAACGTCGAAAGAGACGTGACAATAATGATATCAAGGGCGGAATATATGACCCGGAATCATGACGGACATAAATAGAGAAAAATCATAAATATTAAAAGACGTGAAAAGAAACCAAGTTACGGCCGGTGTGTACGGGACAGCTGCATTAAACTAGTCTTAAGATTATTAACAAGGACAGAAGGCGATTTGTTGTATAGTGACGATACTCGTTTGGAATTTACTTTGATAATAGTATAGGCGATTATAGATTTTGGAAATAGATTGAAGTATTTGAGACTTAAGAAGATTATTAATTAATTAAAAAAAAAAAAAATATTAAAAAAACCAATATACAACATAAACGAGTTAGGATAGTCCATTCAACGAGCTCGCTAAGTTCTCGGATTCGTAACGTACTTATAGACTTGTATATAATATACAAATCAAGTAACCTTATAATCTGGCCCGATCCACACTTAGGGTTCTGAGGTCCGTACTGAAGTCTGGTAATCGAGTCGCTTTGAGGTTTTTCGACTTTTTCTCTCTCCAGATCAATTAGTTTTTAATTGTATTGTTTATTTTAAACGATTTTAAATGAATTCACAATTCAAACGTATACTCTTTGATGATATTCAATATTTTTTTTTTTTTGATTTTTAATTAGTATACTTTGAAGTACTCTTTCGAAATCCAATGTGATTTTTTTTTTTTAAACAATACAGTGCAAAACAACATTTTTTTTTTTGTTTTTTATTTATGATAAATATACTTTTCTTGAATTATTTTATGGAAACTGTGTGATTTTATCTAAAAAGTCCATAGAATTATGTTACCTCCAATAAAACCAAACAAAATCCCGTAACTCTTCGGACGGACACGACGTGGATAAAATCTAAACTTAAGTTTAGAAACCCAAAAAAAGTACCTATACCGTTCATTAAATTGAGTTAGACCGTAACGTATCTGATGTTTTTTTTTTCAATTTGTAGTTGACTTTATTGTAAAATTCAAAGTCTCGTATTATTTCGAAATAAATCACAATACTTAATCCAAATCAATATATTGTAATTTAACGTTGGGCTTTGTTGCCGTACCGCGGACATTCGACGTTAACAACATTATATTTAATCGATTAGATTTTTTTGCGAATTATATAATGCACATTTGGGACAAACACACCGTATGGTATTTGTGTAGCGACTGCGGATTAAAACATAAAAAAAAAAAAAAAAAAAAAAAACGTACGTACATAATAGTTATAGGGCGCTGCATTAACCCATATTTTTTCTTTTCAAATAATTTAGTTTTATAATCCGCCGCTATAAAATACTCTGTCATAAGCAACGGAGCGAATTCAATGTTCATCGGTCCGTATTCTTCGATAAAACTAAGAAACTACGAAAAACACGGGTACGAAAACGCCGAGAGGGAAGTTCCGTGTAAATATATTTATATATATACTGTTATATTTTATTTTTCCACGCAATTTTATCGGTCTCGAAAACTTTAATCCTTCGTGTATATTACGAATATAGAGAACTGCTATTCGATAAAGTATCAAAACCGATTTCGAAAAGGCCGGCGTACACCGGGCGCACCACGGGCGGCCCGCTCTTATCGTGGGTTAGATGTTGGGAAGGTGGGATATATCCTATCGTCCCGACATATAAAAGTGTAATATATTCGGTTAAACGTATTTTGATAAATCCAAATACGTTTTGTTTCCCAACAAATGTTACCGTGAATCGCTGATGAAATTTGTGACAAAATTAATTTCACCCTGAACCCCCTCCCCCCCAAAAAAAAAACTGAATAAACTCGGAAATTCCCACCGGCTATAAACGTCGGAATGTTTTTAAAAATTATACAACGTCTGGAAAGTACCGAAATATGTATTCGGTGAATGGTTCGGGTCTCTCCGATAGGATTATTTTTAACTGAATTACAACGACAACTGTTGTTGCGGTTACATTCCTGTTTTTCCGATTTATTTCCCGGTTTTCCTCTATTATTGAGAAAACTACAGGGAATATCGAAAAACGATTATCCAAATGCAGCAACAAGACGAAATTGGCTACCGAAAATCATCTCTCGGACGAAAAATGCAAAATTATTAAGCACACAACTCATTAAAACTAGTACAATCCTCCTCGTTATGCTCATAATCTAAAAAGTCAAATATTTACACGAATCTAATCTTAAAATGTACTGTGTCGGTTGGAGCAAAATATTAAAACAATTATAAATTATTCGTATTAACAATTTAACTATCGTACAAAAAATAACTATGAATAAAATTATGAATTTCAAACTTATAAATAATAAATTTGAACATTTTTGGTTTATTTCTTCTTTTAAATTTAACCAAAAACATTAAATAATCACTTAATATTTGTGTAAATAATTTTGAAATTTTATATCCGTGAGCGAATAATAAATACAATTATTATATTGTACCGTATTGATTAAATTTTATTGAAAACGAAAAAAAAGAAATGAACTTCTCGGACATTATTTGTAATATGGGTAACCGTTAAAACTTTACAAAATGAGTTTTACAACTTTAACACGATGAAAACGAATGCCAAACGTAAAGTTTTCGAATTAATTTCCATTATGCGAAATAAAAATTAATCTACCGTTTAAAAACGAAACGTACAAATAGCTATTCGATATTCACCGGCACTTATTAACGGTGGAACGGCAAATTTTTTTTGTCTATAGGGAGGGGGGGACGTTAAATTTATATATTAACATATTATAATTGTATCAAAAAAAAAAAAAAAAAAAATCTACATTATTACATTCATATTAATACTGTGGCCGGTTATTTAGAGGCAAGTGTGTAAGCGGTCGGTTGTTTAAGGTAACAAGTAAATATTGTGTTTCTACGATGTTTCTACCGTTGAAAATAATCTCCGTTGGGTGGCGTGGCAACAAACTCTACTACAGAGGCGAACATATTTTCGAAGCGCCCAACCTCTCAGGAACTCGCGAAAAAATAAATAATTTTTATATGTCTGATTTGAAAAAAAAAAAAAAATTAAAAAAATGAACGTTACACAATTTTCGGGTAGGTTTACGTTATTGTGTTCGGTAAAGACGTGCAATTATTAATCTTTACGTTGTAATTACCTAATCGAACTTATCCGGGTACCGTGTGTTTTTATATAGTAAATTACCGCCAGTAGTTACACCGCGAGGATAACATGCATGGTCAGCAGAGTCACGTCGATTTCAAATGGTTTTTTTTTTTTTTTTTTTTACGAAAGAAATGAACCCACGACAATTTTGCCAGAATAATGTTCTCGCCACGTCACCGGCCCCGGATTATTTTCGAAATAAAACGAATTACATACATCTCTTTGTTTCTAAACATAAGACAATCAAATATCTAATTTTTTTTATCGTATAAAACAATTCATCAATTTGCACCTCAAGGAACAATATTTTGTCGGGTAGTTTGCCCAGAAATCATATATTACTTAATATAAAAAAAAAAAAAAAAATGTATTATTGGTTTTTTAAATTTATTAAGCCTTCCATTGCATAGGTTATACTTTAATTCAATATTTAAATACATCTAAATACAGGTCACGATGACATATTGTTTGTGAATGTTACAAATGTTGGCTTTAGCGTGTTTTATACAAGAATTTGTAGATTGCCGATGCGTTTTCTTCGTAGAGGTTTGGGCTTATTGTTACGATGTTGGATTGTTGAAAAATTTGCGGGCTTTCGTGTATTTTGGGCAGTTGATCATCATATTGATTCGCCGGAGAGTGTTACGTGGGATTCGTGTCGCATATTGGAGTGGCACAGTCGCTGATAAGTTATGCGTGGGTTAGGCGTAAGTGTCCTATCCTTGCTCGGGTAACAATTATTTCCTCTCTTCTTTTTTTTATACCTCCAGGCTGCCATTTTTCGTTAATTTCGTTCTAAACAATATTAAATGACTCGGATAGTGTTATTTGGTTTCGGTTGCGAGGCATACAGCGCAGAGGTTGCTACACGTTGGCTAATGAGTTTGCCTAACTGTATTATTATCAACTATGTTTCACATATTTTGATACTTTTATACTTGATACTTTTAGTCAATTTTGTTTTAATTTGTTGTGCTATACGAAATAATGTATCATCATTTTTACAAAAAAAAAAAAAATTGTTTTTGATAATAATAATACCAAAGTTAAATAATTCAAAAAATTTGAAATTAAGTCAAGTATACGATTTATATTTACTTTTCGCTACACATTTCGGCGAATCCCATACCCAATTTAAGATTATCAACCAAAACCAGAAGGCTGCGTCATGAGAGTTTTCAAACATTCTACGCCACCTAGGCGATAAGCTCAAATATTTTCGTCTAATAACTTTACAGATTGGTGTAACGTCAAAATAGTTTTTTGAATTTCGGTAATCTGTCAACGATGCATTGCTCATACAAGTGTAACTTATTATAAAGTAATGTTTTTTAGTATTGTAATTTGTATACGGTTGAAATGTTACGTGGTACATTAATTGGTATTTTGTTTGCCTTGTTTACCGAGGTAGTGTCGTTTGGAAAAAAAAAAACGTATTTCATTAATACAAATAGCAGTTGAATGATTTAATTTTAACACTTCAACTAAAAATGTCCAAATGGATTCCATAAGGTACCTACTATGTTTTGATGAAAAAGTTTATTTGAATTTACTGCGAGCATTGTCCAAACCAACGCTGGAAAAAGTATATTAAGTTTTTACAATATAAAATACCGGAATAGTTAAAATGTTAGAACGGCAATGTTTCCCGTGAAAATTCTATATGTCCTACAGTTTGTAACTTTTTTTAACTGCAGTGGTGTTAATTAGATTTCGTAATTTAACATCACCTCTGTAATTTGTTTAATTAGTTTTGTACCTTAAGTGGATGAAGTTATTAAGAGTTTAGCTTCCTTTCGAAGAAATAAAACGTTGTTTTGAAATGTATGATGTATTTTACTTTCTTTTTTTTTTTATATATATATATATATATATATAGTTTTTACCCTCGCACCGCCACCACCACCCTTCCCCTCACAGTGAGTAGTTTTAAACAGATACTTAAATAAATATCAATATATTTTAAACATAAATATAGATGTGCCAGACATATGTACATATGCGATTAAAACGAGAATCCTCTAATTTGCTTACACGTATTCTACCGGAAAATCACCTGTCATTATTATTCATTATCGATTCACTTTAATTATAATCGCGAATGTGGTTTTGATGCGTTCGGTAAAAAATGATAAATGATGATGACCGCAATTTTGTGTATCGAAAATATATTCGATATCCTTTAGAAAAACAGTCTTATACTTTTTATTGACTTAACGAAGACGTACTCTATCGATACATCGTCTTGTACAACATGTATTATTCATTGTCGGCCCACTGGGGATTTCTCGTGAGCGCGCCGATGTCAATCCCGATAAATATTCGCTAAAAAATTTAAACTTCATCGTTATTTATTTTATTCAGCGTGTAGGTATATCTACTTTGTATAAAACGTTTTTGGTGAATTGAAGTAAATTCACGTGTGCGGGCACATACATACGCAGGCTCCATTGTAACCGGCACGTTTCGGTTTTTTCTTTTTTTTTTTTTTGGAATAGCCGTGGCCGTAAATCGTGGGTTAATTACAACGGCTGTTTGATAAATACTCGTAGGGAGAATGTGTTATAGAAATCGCATTGAACGGCTCGGAAATCTGTACGCGATTGCTCGGAGAAAATATCGTTTTATTTTCGAAAAGTTATTCCAGCATGTGTGTGTGTGTGTGATAAGTACGCAACATGTACTGTTTCTATATTATTTCCAGAGTAAACCGAATGGGAAATGCCTTTTTAAGGTTATAAAACACCTATATCGAGTGTACGGAGAAGTTTCTCTTGGCGCGTTTCATAGTGCGCAATCAAAACGGGTCTTGGGCCAAAAATGACCCATTATCAAAATAATTCTCTCTTTATACATGCGTACTAAAAAAAAACTTTTATTGTCTACGTTTTGGAACGTACAAAGTTTCGAAATCAAACATTAAAAAAAAAAAAAAAAAAAAACCATCGATACACATACATATTTGGCACCTCTGTCGTGTTAGGTTATTATTTACTAATATATTTAATTTGCAAATATATAGTGGAAACGTATAAACCGTCGTCGGCGAGATCGTTTTAACTGTCGTTAACGAGTTCTTCAAATCGGTTTATTTACGCGCATTGTACCCATTTACGAATTGGAATAATTGGGAATTTAACGAGTACAATTTGAACTCGCGTTGCCCTCCCCTCATTCCCTTCTTACCTATAACTTTGTACATTATTTTAATGGTATTTTAAATACGATTTATTTCATATGCCGGCCATCGTGTAGTCTTCGGGGTAGGTCACGAGTATTATTTGCGGCGGGCTAGTGAACGAAGAAGACGCCAAGTGGAAGCGTTCAAAATGGGGCCGTGACGCGTAACTCCCTGTACTAGTACTAAACGTAACTAAATGCGCATTGTCCTCGATAATAATAGTGTTATCGTTAACTGCAGACTTGACTGCAACTGTTAGGTTATTGTTGTGCACGATTATTACAATTTGTAGACTACACGCCAATTCATTTGTATTTTTCGCCGGTTACGTCTTAAGGGGGTCTTTGGAAACGCTGTGGTCTGTGGCGCAACAGAAGAATATTTTACGGACGAGCTGAGCCGAGAGTGTAACAAATGCATAAAGTGCCAAATAGAATTTCGGAAAAAAGAACACTTTTATTGGACGCTATGATCGATGAATTGACAAAATGTATATGCAAATCCGTTGAAATTGATTGTAGAACGGATTCTTTGAAGGTAAGTAACACGTAGGAAGACTCTAGCTAGAATATGTAAAACGGATCACGGGGGATCAGAAAATTCGATTTGCATTGACTGCCGAATAGGAATGGCGACGGCAATGACGGACGGAGTGGAGCTGCAAACTATTTTGAGGATTGATAACAGGAAAGTAAAAGAGATAGGCCTTATCAAAAATATTTATGTGAAAGAATGTGTTCCCCGTGGGACGAAAATAATAAATAGTAGTTCGGTACTCGGATATTTTTTCTAAACGAATCATATTTACCCCGAGTACACATTACGACGATTTTCGTTCGTAAAGATAGGTGTATTACAAATCGTATTATTATAATATTCGAATGATATTTTGATACTATTTGCCTTCTACCCTTGGTGATTATTATATCAAATGTTTCATTTAAAATTAAACATTCTATACGATATTTAACATTGTCATAAAATATATCGTGAAAATAATATTCAGTTGTCGTTTTGTTTTTTACGTGACAATTAATATGTATCCGCACGATATCCGGTTATAACATGTAACGTGATCGTTATGATATTTGTTCGTATAGTAAATGTAAAATGAGAAATTGCCTTTATAGATTCGGTGTGACTTTTTTTTTTAAATTTGTTTTTCATTGCGTTAACAACATATCTACCAGAAACCGTATTCCAAATCATCTACATCGTGGATGGTTTCTGGTAGAATTTGTCGTCGAATTGGTACGTAAAGCCAGACGACAATCTTTAGTCATTCGTTTATTTTATTTTATTTAGTTAACACAATTATTACAGTTGAGAGTGTAGTAGTTTTTATTCTATATTTATTTAAAAAAAAAAAAAAAATTTAAAATTAAACTTTGCATTAAAATGAATAAAGAAGCTATTATTGATATTGCTATTTACCTTGCGTTTGATAAAATAAAAAAAAAACCATAGGGCAAAAAAAGATTCTGGACGAAGAATGGTTAAAAAAAGGGATACATTTTCCATCGTAATCTTCTAGACGAATTTCGACTATCTTCTCCTTCTGATTATAGAAACTTTTTCGCTAGCTAAAACGTTCTTTAACTCACGACGGCGATTCGATCTCAATGTGTTTTTTTTTATTTTTTTAGTTGTATTTATGTCAGCAGTTGGACCAATTATATATTTACCAGAGTAGCAGGTAAGCTACGGTATAAATGTATAAAATCGTGCCAAAATTCTTCATTATTTTACTTGATCGTCATTTTTTGACGAAGATATACAATTTACAAAAGACCATCTTGACTGATGATAAAAATTCAAACATGTTTGAATTTTGTCGGTCATAAAATTTGGTTGTCAGTCATATACACATACACGGTCAGCCATGCATGCCAATCTCGTAGATTGTCATTCAAAAATGACCGTGAGTGGGGGGCCCAAAGGAGCTTTTTTCCAATTTTTTTTTTTTTTTGCTTTTTCATGTAGTTTTCTTAATAATAGAAATAGGAGAAAAATGTCAGAAAATCTGATATGTTACGCAATTACGGTTTATGTTTGCGTTGGGTTTGGTTATAATAAATTAACATTTCAATTATTTTACAGTGTTACAAACTGATATTAGAATTCGTTGCAATTACGTATAACTTATTACGTAGTTAACGGTTAAAACAATGTTTCGGCAAATATTAAATCCAACTCCGCTCTGAATTGTTTTCGCGTGCAATGATTTATCGTTGCGTACATATATATTATAGTAAATCATATTTAATTGTATCGTATCTTTTCAATTTCAAACCCTACAACGGGGGCCCGATGTTTGCCCGGCATTTTTATCGTCTTCTTCCGATATAATAGGAATTTTTAACGGTCCCACGATAAAGCTGTGTCGCCATCACTAACTCGTTTATTTTATTTTATTTTTTTTTTTTTTTTTACCTCAAAATTCATTGAGTACACTTCCCGTTATTTATATATCTACCAACATTATATTCAGTGTGACCGCAATGCACTTATTAGTTATTGCTTCCCAAGTCGTTTCCTTAGTTTTACTACCTAGCCGAGATATATTTATGTATTTATTTTTTTATTACACGCGTTGTTCTGACGCACCATATCGAATTTAATCTGTTCGTTATACCGGATAAAAAACCGTTCCAAGCAGGAACTCGTTTCTATTTTGCATAATCCGCATTTCGTCTATATTATTATATAAGTAATATTCAGAAATAGTTAACTTGAGTTGTCTTAGATTAAAATTATATTTTCGATTTGGATATTGTTGAGTAATTTCGATGTGGTTAAGTTACACTAAATGTATTATTAAGAGGAAGTGGCCGACGGATTGGTTTTATCATCACAGACAACACCTAGCTTAAATTTTCGTCCAAATTTTGTTATCAGTACGGACTAAATAAAAGTCCCCGGTTAACAGTGATTAGTAGACATAAAAATATATGTTCAGTATATTTATGAATACGGTTAATACGCAACAATTAAATTAAAAAACGGTGAAAAATATTGATAAAACAAAATTTAATTATTAATTGATAATACTATTTGGACGAAATTTTACTATCAAAAACGAGAACCAATCAGACATTAATGAATCCAGTAGCCACTATCTTATTTTAGGTTATATAGGTTACACTCTATACAGTAGCTTGGCATGCCACAAAAAAACATTTGAAATCACTACCGATTTTGAGTTTTCAAAACGTCAATATGTGTTTACAAGTTCCATGAACAGAAAACGTTTTAGTTGAAATCAATGAAACGTCGGTGGTCTTGAAATTTTCTATTTTTAATTCTTTAGATACAAGTAGACGGGGAGAGATGGTAATTTAAAGGTTTCCGAGGCATCGCGAAAAGGACTTTCCAAAAAAAAAACATTACATACTGATTTTAAAAAAACAAACATCTGCTTTATACAATTTTACACTCGAGCCAATATGGTTTTACGGCGTCCAATTTTTGGGCGCTGCCTTTACAATAAGTAAATGCAATAACTGACAATTAAACTTAGACTATGAACCCACAAGAGTATGGAGACCAACCAGTGTCGGAACCCAACGTGATAAAGTATTTTTTTTTTTTATTATTATTATTATTTACTGAACTGAAATTTGAAAAAAAATGTTTGTAGCGCATGCATGTGCCTATAATATTAAACTGTGGTGAGATAGCGACTTCAGGTTTTATTTAAGATATCCACTTATCGCTGGGGATACATCTATTTACAATTTGAAACGTTATCGTGTGTAGCTTAGCCGTAAAGACATTTGTCCTGGTAATTTTTGAACGGACCTCGTACTTATCGACGACGGTAAATATGTAAAATTATTGACGTGCCTAACCCGCATTTTTATTTCTCAAAATTTGTGTAATGATAGAGTTCGATAATACCGGACGGAACGCATTTAACAAAAAAAAAAAAAAAAATAAATAAAGGTACTCCTGCTAAATGCCAGACGTGATATCTCTGTAAACATTTTTACAAAACGGATTATTAAAAACGAATTTCTGCTACACACAATTCTACGGTCAAGCCAATATGGTCTTAAGGAGTCCGATTTTATGGCACCTGCTAAGAAATCAAACATTATTAAAAGCCATTATGTCCGTGTCGTTTGGCAAACGAATACGGGTACTGTTGCAGGGTGCGTCTCGGTTTCCGTTTTAGCGTTTGCACAAAAAAATAAAAAAATAAAAACCTGTACACCTTGTACCGTGGTAATTACCGCACGTTCATTAATCGCGACCGTTTGTAATCATTTCGCCAATCGTCGTTATACCGTTTTAATAGAACCGTTCGGCGTGTTTATATATAACGCGATTTAATGGCATTATATTATAACAGTTATTCGCGTTACGGTGTAATTCAGCGTCCCGTTCACTAAATTAATAAAACCCATTATATCCGTGTCGTTTGGCAAACGAATACGGGTACAGTTGCAGGGTGCGTCTCTGTTCCGATTAGCATTTGCACAAAAAAAAAAAAAAAAAAACATAAACCGTTTTACGTTGTTTCGATTCAAAACGTTATGTTAACTGGCCGTATTGCGTTGTTTGAACTGAAATTCGAACACTTTTTATTTATTTTTTTTTTTTTTTTATAGCGTAGGCGTGTACTTATCGGCGACGGTTAATAGGTGAAACTATTTACGTGCCTAAACCGCATTTTTATTTCTCGTAATTTGTATAATCCTAGAGTTCGATAATACCGGGCGGAATACATTTAACAAAAAAAAAATAAAGGTACTCCTGAAAGGTAAAGGTTTACCTGGTTTTTTTGTAGAAAAAACATTACAAACTGATTTTTAAAAACAAACTTCTGCCTTATACAATTCTACGCTCAAGCCAATATGGTCTTAAGGAGTCCGATTTTATGGCGCTGCTAAGAAATGAAACATTAATAAAACTCAAGTATTCCAATCCTATATCACTACGTGTGATTACAGACGCACCGATTTTTTTTATATCAGTTCACTCCTTCCGCTCGGACCTCAACAAATTCAAACAATTTCAAAAGTAGCAACTTCTTTCTAAAAACTTTTTCCCTCTCGCCTTGTCGATCACCCGCAATCTCTGATCATTGTCCTTGACTCTTTCATTATCTTAGTGAACCCACCGTGAAGGTTTAAGGGAGACCTACTAATATAACAAAAAAATAAAAATATTCCATCATAGACACGTCGCATTAAAATTATTGCTGCTGTGTTATGTTTTTAATCATTTCACTCATGTCTTCACATTAATATCACGTATACTCACTGTAAAAAATTACTGTAGAATGTATTTTTACAAATAAATGTTAAAAAAAAAAAAAAAAAAAAAAAAAATGTATAAGATGACAGAACTTTTCATCCAATTATTGTAACCCTCGGGTGACTCTTTACTACTCAATGTAAATATTTATTTAATTTTTTTTTCGCATTACCCACACCGTTTGTTTGAAAAATGTCAATAGTTTTAATTTATTTGTACATCGTAATTTTTTTTTTTTTGACTGTCAATATTAATACGAATCGCATGGTGTGGGTGTGTAAATGTTAATTTGCGGTTTATCCGGCCATCAGAGATAGAGTTTGGACAATAATCGCAAGTTCAAATTAAATTGTAACAACCTAACAAATATTTCAACAAAAACGAAGTCAATTTATTTTATTTTTGAAATATAAAACGGTTTTCAATTAATCCGATTAATTCAATAAAAAAAATAACGTAATCGTAGTAAACGATGTTAGTAGAAACGGAATAATATCGAAGTGGATTATCATTAAACGTGCTCAACAATACGATCTGAATTTTAAGAGTTGTACTAATTTAGTTGGCATAGGATTCTGAACGAAGCGACGAATGTATTGGTTTTACAAAGATTATTTTATTTATTTGGTTTTTTCTCTGTAAGCAACATGGTACCAGAAATCTTTCTTCAACTTCCACGTACAACGTCTTTTCTGAAAGCATTTTGGATTTGGTCAGGTGGTCGGGTGAAATGATTTTCGTAATAATTGTGCGAAACCGGGAAATAACCGTAGGGAAATTATTCGGTTAAAAATAATCGTAGAAACGTGAAATTATCATTTTTTTTAAAAAAATTCTAAACGTGGACTAATTACCCGATGTAACCATTCAAATATTCTGTCGAATTCTGTACTATTGATCGGCATTAGTTTTCATTCGAGTTCAATTTGTTTGATCGTACAGAAATGATTTAAAGCCAAACGTAACTCTATCCACGTATACTATCCACATCAATAAAATAATAAAAAAAACTCGGACATTTTCAAATAATCATAAATATCAGAAAATAGGCCGGAATATATAAATCACGTCTTGAACGTGCTAATATTTTTTATTCGGACGAAATGTTAGGTGTCTACGGTTTTATTTTATTTTATTTTTTTTCCTAACAAAATCGCGTTTAACAGAAAACGTCGTTTCGTAAATAAGTCGTCCAGTTATTATATCCACATCATTTTCTGGTTTTGCTCAATTTTTAAATAAAGCACGTTAAACATTGAAATATCATCACTATTATACAACAACTGGACAACACTTTCCAAAAAACAGAAACCATCTCCGATGTCGACGATTGGGTCCAAGTTGCTGGTCAAAAAACTGTTCGAGACATCAGACAGTGAACATTTAAGATAACAAAAAAAAAAAAAAAACTTTTAAGAACCAATGCAATTCGCTTAGAATCTAATATATTTATATTTATAATATTTATATATTTATATATAAATACATAAATATTAATATTTAAGTAAAATATACTCAAAAAGGCAAAAGTTCAGCACGGGGTTTATTACAATACACAAATTTCCATGTTATCAATTATTTATACTAATAACAGGGTTCTAACGTACAATACGGTATAGCAAAGTATTCCGAAACTTTTCACTTTTGGGATATTATGTTTAAATTTTGGCAAGCCCACCACATATATACTGATGTCCTGCTTCGGTCCCAGCGAATAAAGAATAATTTCCTTTAACGGTATTTCATTTTACGATATTCACATCAAAAGTCAATTCGGTGATATAGCGTATACGCTACGGTATTTGTGTTTTTAATATTATTGAAAACCACGGTCTCTAGCGTTTTCCGTGATCTGTAAAAAATATCGTTTTCAAAATATAACGTGACCCGCAGTTAGGGAAAACTATACGGTTTATACGTATAGTACAAGTCTTTACATTAATATGAATAATACTTGATGCGAATTACTTCCACATTAACTTCCACGCAATAATTATATTGGCATAAATGTATAATATTGTTATTTAAATTAATAAATTATGACAGTTATACATTTTTGACATATACAAAATGTCGCGATCAATATCAGTATATATTGAGTAGGTACACGAATCAGAATTCATATGATTTTTTTTTACGCCTTTATATTAAATGTTAAACTCTGAACCATGTTATACCATATTTTTGCATATTTTATCTTTCTGGTCTGTGCTCGCTGTTGCAACGGTGATTAAATCGTTAAAACTCAATTTATAAATCCGTTAAAACGTATTCTTAGAGCGACAGATCCGGATTTGGTCTACTGTGGATAAGCTATTTTTGAGTGGTCACATTTTGGAGTTAAAAATTAGAATAATTACTTACAATTTGCTTAAAAATTACATTTTCTATTTGTATTATACGGAAAGATAATAGCCAAAGAGATACACCCGGACCTTGACAGGGCTTGACAACAGGCCGATATTATATCGGCAAAAATTAACTGTGGATCGGACGAGCACCGGATCCCCGCTACTGTACACCCGCCAAATAGTAATAATTGAAATTGACTTACAGCTATTATTATTTATTCGTACACCTGTCTCTCTTACCCGATGCACAAACGCATTATTTTCATTAATTTTATTACGCAAGACCACGGGGCAGTGGTATAATCGTATTTGTGTTTAGATAATTTCGATTTATTTAACAACAACAAAAAAATAAATAAAATAGCTCGACACAAGAACGTCGATCGGAAAAACGAATATTAGATACGGAATAATTGTAGACGTTTTATCCCCAAATAAAAGACCACGAACTGCAGTGTCATAATACGATATAAATGAACAATCCGTACGGTATCGTTAACCATCGTGATGTTAATTATTCAAATCATTCCGTTTAAATACCAACGCAGTAACAACTATAGCGATATCGTTAATTCCTAATACGTTTTTCATTAGAGTTTAACTTTTCGACACATAACTTATACTATGCGTTATGCAATTTAAACTAATGTCGTAATGAATTTTAACATTTCGAACCCCACCTAATGGGACGCAATTATATTTCCGACGGAGTCTGGCCGAGTTGAGCGGATTATTCGATTTCCGGGCGTGTGCGTTTCTCATTTAGTATTCTTTTCGTTATGGTTTTTCATTTTCCAAATAGTCACAATATTCCACATATTTCGGATAGGTTGCTCTTAAAAAAAAAAAAAAAAATAATATTTTTTAGATATACGTTCCACATATAGGCATAATTTGATATTAGTTCTGAAATAGAGACTAAATGGAGTTACCCTGGAATCGTTGTCGGGATGTAATGATATTCACCAACGTTATTTTACGCGAGTATACAGGGCAACAATTTTACACGTTATCTATCGTAACAATACAACGAAATATTTCAAAATTTTAAATATATTTTATACAGGGTGCGGCAGAGACGACTGACGAGTATTGATGGGCTATAAATAACGAACAGTAAGACTTAGAGAAAAGGTTTTTTATTTTATTTAAATCAGTATTCAATCCCATTTTTAAAAATTATTTTTTGAAAATTATATCTCCAAGATGGCGGCCGTCAGCATTGTAACACTGTTGTAAACGATTTCTGAAGCTCTCATATGATTTTCGGTACACTTCGACTGGTATGGCCTTGACTTCCACGGTGATTTTCTGTTTAATTTCTCCTATGGTATGTGGGCGATGTCTGAAAACCTTATCCTTGAGGTAACCCCATAGGAAAAAATCACATATGCTTAAATCTGAGCACCGTGCTGGCCAGCCTATGTCTCTTCTCAGATAGACTAACCGCCCGGGGAGCATTTGTCGCAAGACAGCAAGTGAAATTCTAGCTGTGTGCGCTGTAGCTCCGTCTTGCGGAAACCATACATCTCCCAAATCATGTCCTTCAGCCATGATAAATCTTCGCGAAGAATTCTCCTCAAAGAACGGTCTGAGATTCCCAAAGCAACAGTGTGTTTCCGGGCTGATTGGCGTCTTGGTGACTGCTCAATTGACTCTCTCACCAACTGCACATTTTCGGGGGTTCTTACCGTTCTGGGTGCTCCGTGTCCGAGTCTACTTAGGGTACTTCCAGTCTCTTCCAAATGCCGTATCCACAATTTGATAGTGTTAGCAGAAGGAACAGATTCAGCACGTGGAATGCCGCCGAAGTGTATACGAAAAGCCATTTGGGTAGCGATCACAAAATGATTATTTTCGTAATACGCACGCACGACGAAACCACGATGTACACCTGTCCAGACCATGATTACAAATAAAAACGGCATTACCGTACAATTCAAAATATACCACTTATTAAGGCCTGCTCTTGTCTTATCACAGGCTAATGACCTCATTAAACTCGTCAGTCGGTTCTGCCGCACCCTGTACCTACACAAAAAATATCGCCCGAGTACATTCGTTCATGATTACTTATTCACTACGTGAAATCAATAGGTAAATCTGTCTTATTTATGAGTTATTATTATCGTATAGTATTATCTCTGCAAAAACCGACGTACTAAAAAATTACATAATTTTGCATTGCAAATTCTTACGGCTATTGACGTACCTACGGCGAGCGGGGGCTTAAGTGGCCCCCTTCGAACAGTATTGGCCACGCTGAAATCGCATAGGAATAATATCGCATATATAATTTTAATATTTTACTATCACATCATTTGGCCCGTTTCCTCGTTAAAAAAATCGTATTGGATCTAGATCCACGTCTCACCGTCTGCACCGGTTCATCTGTGTGTTATATTACAATTTATTGTCAACAACGATTACCACAAATATCGTTATACTGATTGGGTATACGACCCACTCAAATGTGAATCTAATAACAGGACTCCGGATTTAAAAGCATATTACAGTTATAAAACGTTGGTCGTCCTATAGTATTGTATGTTTAGAATTTTCCATAAAAAAAAAAAAAAATATCAAATACAATCCTTATTACGTATAATGCGTCCCAGAGTTATTTTTATTATATTCGAATTCCACTTGGTAGATAAAATCGATTTTATTATTGCGCCAAACAAAAAAATCAAAAAAAAAAAATCTTTATTATATTTTATTTAAATGGACGGCCAACGGATTTAGTGTTAAAGTGATTTTGTTCGGTCCACAGTTTATTTGTCAAAAATCAAATCGTAATGGACAATGAGAATATATGAGATTAAAAATGTTGAACATTCGTACAGATCGCAATCGTTGGTTTTTTTTTATTATCAATTTTTGAAAAAGTTGCTGAATCGTTCGTAACTTTTTATTACATTTGTATGCGTCAATTAGGTGACATTTGGTTTGTCTCTCTCATTCAAAACGTCACGTTTTTTGGTTTTTTTTTTTTTTTAATTATTTATATTTTTCCTACCGTAGACAAAATCCAACAACAAATACACCGGTTTTGGACTAACACGCGGAGTTCTTATGTTTTATACAGAACAGATGAACAGATGGGTGGGGATCGAGAACATATCGAAACCGGATTCATGAAATTTTAAATTCTTTAATGTAAAGAGGCTTTGAGGAGTTGTGGACTTTTTGGATATTTTCATATTCTTAACGTTACGAGGAATCTATTAGTTTTATTATAAGTGTGCTTTAAAAACATAAAATTGATTGTGTTTAGGAACAATATTTCAACCAGAAACATATCTTATGTTCATCAACTTCGGGTATGGTTTCGGGTAGCAAATTTTGTCTAGTTGATGCATTGAGGATGACATTTTTCAAATTTTCTTTGTAAAAAAACCGGCGAAAAAATTTGAAAAATGGGAGTACTTAATTATATCGTAGACTGTCGCCAGAACCCGACTTTAAAAATCATAAAAATCTACAATAACACGCATTTCGTGTTTTTCGATAAGCTTCATTTGTTTTTTTTTATTAAACTTTAATTGTAAGCCACTTTCCGTACAGACACTCGGCCAAACAATATTCTAGTAAAATCGAAAATATTTATTTTGCCATAATATTTGTATTGGACTTTTACAATAAAACATGTGTGTTTAACGAGTTTGTTAAGAATTTATTTCATAAATATTCATATGGAATTTTACATATACTTAATGTTTAGGGTATTAAATTGAAGTCACGGCTTTCTATAAAAACTTAAAAGTTACGTACAAGAAGAAGAACTTACAATGAATACGGAGATGAATATACGTGTATATTTGTTTTTGTTCGATAACTTATCATCTTGGGTTCAAAAATAAATAATTTATAAACTTATAATATTAGATCTAAATATAAAATGCAATAAACTTTAAAACGAATATTGGTATTACCGTGTTGGAAACACAATTAACGGGATCCCCTTGAGAAATCGAAAACGGAAAAAACGCAACATCCAGGTTTTTTTTTGTTTTTTATTGACATTTTAATTATACGTCTACAGAGGCGGTATAATTCGAAGCCCCTATTCACCATCAACGTTTTTTTTTTTTTTAAAAATTATAATAATTTATAATAATTTATTACAATTATGTACTGGGCGATTTTTTCATTATTTCTACGATTTTATGAAAACGCAATTTATATACTTTTTCATTCGACCGCTATGGAATTGTTCAAGTTTTTTTTTTTATTTTAAATTAACACTCCTTAAACTCCTAATACTCCATTTACGTTAAAGCGTCTTCGTTTTCGATTTTCAATGGCAAGTTAAAATTTTAAACCGGCGGTGTGTATAGGTTTGTGTAATACACGCCATATCTACTTTTAGTCGATTATCCTTCCCTAATTTCCCGTTCCATATATAATAAAATATTTATGAATATCAAAATGTTTTTTTCAACCGACTGTTCTCTTCTTGAAGCTGATTTGAAAAGTGGGCGGAAGACTACACGATTATCATCAACGGCCGAACGGGTTAATAGAGTACAGTTTTAAAAAATATTGTTAATTAAACCATTCAAAAACAATCAAAAATAATAAAAAAAAAACTACCAAAATCAATTTTACTCGAAATGTTCGTAGAAAAAACAAAAACATAAATTTCTGCGTGTTTATATACGTATATAGATATAGAATATTTAATTCCTTTAAAAACAATTTTCTCTGGTAATAACGAGGACAATTACCGAGAAAAAAAAAATCGACCTTATTTTTTTTTTAGAACGAATTGTGCTACTATTCTTTATTGTGTTAAACATTCTTCGGTATTTAATTTAACATGCTGTGGCCCATTAAAAAACGTTTCTCTCCCTCACCCCCCCCCCCGGCACCCCCTATTAATTGTATACGTGTTACGGAAATTATACACCCGTCGGGGTTGGTTATATATATATATATATATTTTTTTTTTTAAGCCCGAAATTTACCAGTAGTGTTTCGGTATTATGTATTATGCAACGTTCGATTAGTCCTACTGGACAGTATATATAAAAAAAAAAAAAAAAAAAAAAAATGTATTTCTATTATAATAATTACCGTCAACTATGAAAACCGTTCTCTAATGCCAACGTGCCCCGTAGACAACGTTTATTAGCGCGAAGTTTAGTTCGATCAGTCATTTACATAATTGACTCGAGTCGTTATATTATATTATATTTTAATTATATTATCGTCCGTGGCAGACGCAATATTCGAAAATCGTTATTGTGTCGTTCAAATTTACTACGGACACAGTCGCGAACGTATATCATATCCTGAGCAGTATATTAAAAAACCGACACAAAACGACCACTCCAGTCCATTCGCGTGTCTCTAGCGTTAAACAATTGCATTGGGAAAACGGCTTTCAGGCTCTGTGTATAGGCACTATGTCTATATTATTAACGATTAATGTTCGGACGTGTAGGCTTTTAAACAAAATTTAATAAAAAAAAAAAAAATAAATAAAACGCATTTTTATTATAACCATAAAAACAACTGGATACTATAAAAATTAACTAAAACCGCCGTAATAACGCGTCATTTATTATTTAAGCCATCGTATCGACAGACTTGTATATTTAATACGACTAAATGTGATAAAACCGTTTCGGTGGACAATATTATTAATATTAAAAAAAAAAATTACAGTGATATACATTATGTTTTTTTTTATTATTTATAATTCTCAGTCGGCATACCGCAGTACGCAAAATCAATTGAATCTAAACGGTTTCCGTTTTTTTTTTCTTTCTTTATTTTTAAACCATGACGATAAACACAAATTTGTATATACAATTTGAATTTATATTTGCCCCGGTAATCATAATCTTATCACTTTCCAAAAACTTCAAATGCATAGAATGAAGAAAACATTTTTTTTTATTTATTTGTACGCGATATTTCATGTATACATTTTTTTAATCAGACGTAAAAATCGTAAAAACAATAGATAAATTCAACACATTTTGGTTTGTCTATTTATATATATTGGTTTTAATGTTCATTTTGAAAACAGTTTTTCTCTAGTTTTAGTCTATCGGTCGCGCGTTTTATCATACGAAATTTAAACTTATTTCCAAGGCCGGGCATGTCCAATGGTGTCCTTTTTATCTCGGTAAAGCGATGTTCAGTAGTATTTATTTTGTTGCTATGTTAATGTTATTATTTACGACAGTGCGCATAATTTAAATAGTTTAGCCGTTAGGTCCCGAAGATGCGTGTATTGAAAAACGAAAATAAAACCTTGCCAAATAATTTATACGTAATCCTATAGTTGCTGAATAAAACATCGCAATTTTAGCTAAAATTATCAAATACATTTTGTTCGGATCTTACATTCCGTTTCGTAAACAGAGTACGAACACGAATGAATATATAAAATATAAATGTTTAATTATATAGCTGCGTCAAAATACCAAAGTCTCCCGAATACCCTACATTATTTTTAAATGAGGAAAAATACCCGTATCCCGTCTCTCCGGAATTTGGACAATTTTACATTAAATATTAGGCGTCTCTAAAATATCGATAAGCTTAAGTGAATTTTTGAACAACGATTCTTTCGTTATCTCATAGTATTACTTCGGTTGGGTAAACCGTTGCGTAATACAATAATGTTACATAAAGTTCCAGAACCAGAACTAACGTAATGGTTGTTTTTTTTTTTTTTTTTTTTTTTTTTTTATGTATAGAATTTTTTTAACCTAATTACTTATTTTACGAACATTTTCAAAAGGTCAAATTAAACTCGGTTGACGATCGATTTTCACATTACCCAGTTGTGTTGAGTTCGTATTATTTTGCATTATATTTGCATTTATTATTTTATGTTAAGCCAATACAGATTATTGTCCTTATTGAATTTTTTTTATTACACACAAATGTTTTAATTAATAAAGTGAATTATAGATTCCACTCTACAGAATGGGGTAGATTGTGCCAGACTAAATTTCCATTATTTTAGTACGGACGATGGGAGTAAAATTCCTCGTCCTTATTTTCCGGAATGTCTTGAAAAATAATTTCATGTAACGTGTATACGGTATAACCTACTCTATAGGGAATAAATAAAAAAATAAAAAAAAAAACCAAAAATAATAATAAAAATAAAGATGAGAGGAAGTGATGATACATCTGCTTAAAGGCGCTTATAAAATGTAGTGGAAAGCGCGTACTAAAAAAAAAAAAAAAAAAATGATATTCAGAAAAACAGCGTTCTAAATTTATTATGTTCTATAGTACCACCATAATCGTTTGAAATGTCGGAATAATATTATAGGTGATAATATATTGCTATTAGACTGATCAGTGTGCTCAACAAATCTGATTACAATTTAAATGTTGTTGTATCAATACAATTATTTTTTTACAAATCGTATTTACACGACGATTTTATTTTATTATAACCTAGCAATATATATTTTTTAAAACCATAAAATATTATACAAGTCATTATAATATTAAAAATTCTAAACATTTTCTTATATAAACTCAAAAAAAAAAATGTCTTTACCGAATAAATACTTATATTGATTATACATTTATTTTATATTTATTTAAAAAATAAATAAATAGTTGTAATCAATACCAACGCATGTTATTAATATATATTTTATGTTTCAAGTTTCGTTATACACTCTGGTGTAAATCCAAAGTTTGAACGAATCTGTGATAAATTACCCTCCATTTCTGGTTCTTGGATGAGTAGTTATGCCCTAATTTAATATGAACGGGTTTTAAAAACACGATACAATAAAACCTAGGTGATATCTCTGTAAATAATATATTAATTTTTTTCTACCAACGAATTTTCAAATTGTATTATCGCGAATCATCAAATATGCTCTAAAAAAATGGTTATGTTAAGAAATATGCTTTTAAAATTACAAAAACACCAAAGATTCGAAAATATGCAATATCACAACTGTTGATATATTTCTCTTGTAGTATTATGAAATGCATTTCTAGTACATTTAATAGTCCACAAAATATATGTGCAAACGCAATAACTCCCGAGCTCTATTAATACCACACTTATATACTACGATATTACAGTCACATTTTTTTTTTTTTTTTAGTTTAGATTAAGATTCGGGTAAAGTATAAATAAACTTATTTGATTCTAATCGTACGATTGTTTTTCGACCTTAAAAATCCGCGCACGATTACAGTCACTATCGTAATAGTTGTAAAATTCACAACCGTGGCAATAGTTACTGTCGTGTAAATAATGTACTAGTATATATCGTGACAGCAATTGGATTAATTTCGGTTAAGTAATACTACTATACGTGTATGATAGTCAATAGTTAATACCGTGAGAGTGATCGTAACTATCAACCAGTGAACGCACATTGTACCGTTATATTTTAGGTCAATAATATACCTATCCCAACCCTGGATGCCGTTAAATATTTAGGTTTAATTCATGACCGAAAACTAACCCGGAACAAACATATTAAAACTAAAAGATTGATCCTTAACGCTCGATCTAGATCGCTAAAAACGTTATTATCAAAAAATAAACACACCAGTTTAAAAACCAAACTAGTAATATACAAAACTCTCCTAAAGCCTATATGGCAAAAAAAAAAAAAAAAAAATCTAATTTAAATAAAATTCAAGTCCATCAGAATATTACTGTAAGAAAAATCACTAACGCTCCCTTATTTGTTTCAAATTTAACTCTTCACGAAGATCTAGGTATCAAACCGCTTATAGCGGAAGCGGAATTATTTTACAATCGGTTTTTTCGTCAAACTAAAAAATCACCCCAGCCCACTTAGTAGGGAGTTACATACCTTCACACTTCCAGGAAATCAACAACGCAGACTCAATAGCAAACGGTGACCGTTTAAAATAAAAATATCTCAATAAATAATATTTATGCCTAGCTATCTTATTCATATCCAGGCTTCTTGTTCAAACAAATTCATGTTTTATAGTCTTACTATCTTATACACTTGTCGTGCGATTATTTGTATAGATTGTGTATTTAATTGTGAAAATAAAAAAAAAATATTTCTATTCCTTGTTTAATACGTTATAATTCATATTTAGAGAAGTCAGTAGTCACGATTTCGCTGGGTTATTAAAAATACCTACCATATAATATCTACTAGGCGATAAAAATGTTTTATGGTATGATGAAGAAATGTGTAATGCGTCATATGATAATTCTAAAAACGAACAATGCAAAGGGTCTTATATAATAACAAACCATTATATCAAATTAGTAGTACAATAAAGGTACGGATCATACTGAATCGTATAATGCAAACTTTAGTAGTAGTTTTCGTGGTTACTCAAACACCTTGGGTTTTAACAACAATTTCAGCAGACTATATCTGTCACCGGAATCAAAAGCTATCGTCAAATCCAATCGCCTGGTTTTTGTGGAGTTTGAATGTGGTTACGTCACCGTTACAACTGGGTAAGAATTGACAAATATATAGGGAAAAGCGGTCTACAGCGTAATGGATTAGCGATAAAAAGGGTTGACGGTTGTTATGAGGAGGAAGTGGCGCAACCACCAAGGGGTGTAAGTTCTTAAGGTGTCTGGATGACCCTTCCCCCCCCCGGCCTCCCACTGTACCGCATTTATGGAAATTAAATATTGTTTTTTTTTTAAACTTATGTACAAAAATAATCATGCCTCAACATTTGTAATCATGATCGAATGTACTCGGGCGATATTTTTTTTTATTTTGTGTAGGTACAGGGTGCGGCAGAGCCGACTGACGAGTTTACTGACGTCATTAGTGATAAGATAAGAGCAGGCCTTAATAAGTGGTATATTTTGAATTGTACGGTAATGCCGTTTTTATTCGTAATCATGGTCTGGACAGGGTGTACATCGTGGTTTCGTCGTGCGTGCGTATTACGAAAATAATCATTCTGTGATCGCTACCCAAAGGGCGTTTCGTATACACTTCGGCATTCCGCGTGCTAACATTCTGTTCCTTCTGCTAACACTATCAAATTGTGGATACGGCATTTGGAAGAGACTGGAAGTACCCCGAGAGCAGAATTGGACACGGAGCACCCAGAACGGTAAGAACCCCCGAAAATGTGCAGTTGGTTAGAGAGTCAATTGAGCAGTCACCAAGACGCCAATCAGCCCGGAAACACGCTGTAGCTTTGGGAATCTCAGACCGTTCTTTGAGGAGAATTCTTCGCGAAGATTTATCATGGCTGAAGGACATGATTTGGGGGATATATGGTTTCAGCAAGACTGAGCTACAGCGCACACAGCTAGAATTTCACTTGCTGTCTTGCGACAAATGCTCCCCGGGCGGTTAGTCTATCTGAGAAGAGACATAGGCTGGCCAGCACGGTGCTCAGATTTAAGCATATGTGATTTTTTCCTATGGGGTTACCTCAAGGATAAGGTTTTCAGACATCGCCCACATACCATAGAAGAAATTAAACAGAAAATCACCGTGGAAGTCGAGGCCATACCAGTCGAAGCGTATCGAAAATCATATGAGAGCTTCAGAGATCGTTTACAACAGTTTATCAATGCTGACGGCCGCCATCATGGAAATATAATTTTCAAAAAATAATTTTTAAAAATGGGATTGAATACTGATTTATATAAAAAAAAAACTTTTTCTCTAAGTTTTACTGTTCGCTATTTGTAGCCCATCAAATCTCGTCTGTCGGCTCTGCCGCACTCTGTATACAACCGCGTGCATGCCGTAATCATATTGCATATCGGTATTACTATAAATACTCGAATTTAACCGATAAACGTGTTCTAGTCGAATAAATTACCTATTTATTTTATAAAATGCAGCACATCAAATAGGTGGATCGCACGATTTGTATTGGATTTCAATTGTATACAGTACCCGCTTAATAATGCGACAGAAATATGGATTTTATTATCCATACATTTGTTTTATTACAGGTTTTTTATAATATTCCGACGCGATCGATTTGTAAACATACAACCGTAACACAAATCCGAATTAGAGTTACATAATTAAATTAGAATTTTATTCTATATTGTATTGGACTGATTTTGATTGAGTGTAGATTATTTGTGCGTCGCGTTTTGACAACGGTTTACTATTATTCTGTTTTATTTCGTTATTGTGCGCCGGTGTACAATTATTTTAAACAAAAAAACCATCATGTCATAATATTTACGAATATAAACGAACAACTGGGACACAAAACATTATTTCGGGACACGATCGAGATACCTTGGGTGTTAAACCGTTTAGTGTGTGTAGCTCGGATGTTAAATACGATATTTTCTAATTTTACAGTACGTGTAGCCGTGTTGTTCACAGTGTTCACAATTTCCACAGCATTTTACCGGAATATGTTGTAAAATAATCTATTTTCAGTAGGCACCGTGACTTTTAAATTTCCCATCGTCCGTAGAGTTTCCATATAGAATGCTGCGGATAGTTCTATTGCTCTAATGCATTTTTTCGAGACAAACTTAATGAACACGTTACCGAACAACTGCAGTGTTTAAACGTTTATTATTTGTAAATTAAAACACGAGACGTGATATTTTATCTTGCGATTCAACTCACCGGCTTTTGATGAAACTATTTGCACGGCACCGTTTAATATTTAAAAGATCTCACTCGCGTCCGTCATATTATTAAAAAAAGTTCCCAAAACAATTTCGTCATAATTACACGACTGTTAAATATTAACAACGGTGCCAACAATATTACACGATAATATTTTAATAATTCAATTTTACACCCAAGAATTAAAATTAAGGCAAATAAAACTTTTGTTAACACGATACTGTAAAACTATTTGTTAGTTAGACTGAAAATTAAGTTTGAATTATACAAAATGAAGTTCTTGCGTATATTAAAACATATTAAAAACGTTTTACTGGCGATTAATTTATTTACATTTTCAATTTTATTTTAATTTCAAGTACACTTATTTTAATATTAAAAAAAAATATACACTACTCCGATTAATGAAACACATAGTCTCAATATGGGAATACTTTTTTTTTGTTCTCCTAAGTAAAGCAAACCCTATTTCAATTATTCTCTTACAGTCATATGCCCGGGAGAATTGATTGAGTTTCCCATATGATTGCTAAGTGTTTTTGGGATGTTTTCCATAGCTGTTCGCGGACATCCGTATAGGGATGTAAATCCTTCGATATTATTTAATTTGCACACTAGCGTGTGCAGATACATTGATAAACGCGCAAAAATAATTACGACTACGCCGATGAGGATATTTCCGAATATAAAAAGCAGTCCCATTCTAATCCCGATATTCGCGAGCGGTTTTCGTGTTTATATGCAAATTCGCTTACGTCTTTACAGCATTTCGACTCGGTGCGAGAAACGAGGTATTGAATGTAAAAAAAAAATAATAATAATAATAATAAATAGATCGATATACTACCGCATTCTACGAGTATTTTCGCCCGTTATTGTGACCCGGGAAATTCCTGTCGTCCGTACTACGTTTCGACGAACAATTTCTCGAAACAATACAGAGAAATAATACACTGTACACATTTTCCGTCTAATTGAATCGACGACTGGACCGGAGGGTTAGCGAACGAGATATTTTATAATACCAACGGTAGACAGATACACTCGACAAACGATTTAAACGGACGATTATGACTATTATTTTACGCAACACTTAGTGAATTAGAGAAGGTTACCATTCGTATATATATATATACGAATTCGTAAAACTTACCGGATTAACATGTTTTGCAATTGTCGCGAGACTCGTCAGAGAAACTGCACACGTCTAAGACAAATAAATGTACGAACACCGGACGTACGTAGTTTACGTTCTAATTACACTCGTAGAATAAATACTATGTAAAGGACGACATTTTTTCGAGTTAGTGATATAACACCCGATAAAATAACAATTGAACAACTATTCAAAAACATATCGGATCAGTTCCACCAGAGCATTAACGACATTTATTCGAAACTGTATTAACGCAAACAATTTAACAATTTTTTATTTTCTCAATTTATCGTAGCCGTTCCGCACGACATTACCCGTGCCGATTTTATTTCCTCTCTTTTATAACCATTCCATCGCAGAATTTTCGAATATATCTTCGCGATAGACTAAATTACGTTTTATAATAAAATTGAATTTAACGTTTTTTCCCCCCCTAATAACTGTTTGTTTTTTTTTCTTTCGTTTTATTCGTTTCGCCACGGTAACGCATAAATAAACAATAATAATTGGATTTTTATTCCAAAATAACCAAAAAATACGTGCGAGCTACCCTTTAGGGGTTGAATTTCGGCTTTGAGGTGCAAACGTTCCCGTTCATCTGCTTCTGTATGCAAATTTACAAACTTCTCCGTGCGAAAAATTCGGTTGTGGATCACGCGCAGATAAACAAACATTATTTTTTTTTGTTATTGGAGATTATGTACTGGTATACCAAATAAAATAATTTCTCAATACCTTTTTTTCTTACTCCATAAAAAAAGTTAACTGAATTTGTTAGGATTTTTCCATTTTACCGTCAAATCTCTATCAATGAGCTATGTTATCAATAAATTGTTACGTTCTAATGTCCGCAAAGGATAAACGTGTATTATATATATTTCAAAACACAGACTTGAAAAGAAAAAAAAAATCGAATCGACTAAGTGCTATTTTCATTATTATTGCAATAGAGAAATATTGCATGACTACCAATAGTGTATAATATAAATTTAATCTTAAAATTTCTAAGATAGATATTAAAAAAAAAAATATATATATATATTTATCATTTAAGATGAGATTTTACAAAAATGTGAAATACGCCGGAGGACAAAACAATGTAATTTATAATGGTAAACGATAAAAACAAAACAAATATTTCGTTTAAGAAGTGTATTGTTTGCAATAAATTATAATTATTAGCCATACCAATTATTGTATTTAACCGATGGCCAGTAGATTTCGAACCATTTTTTCGTTTGAGGATTTACTACATTTTAAATGTACTTTGAATTTGTTGTGTTTTTTTTTTAATGATATTTGTCCTTTGGACATTTTTGTTGTAGTTTAAGTGAACAACTAAGTTAATCGAGTCCGATATTAGTTATACAATAAAGAATATATACAATTGTATATGGTCTTGTGAACAGGCGCGGAAGAGAACATAAATCGATTTGAATATCCGTGAGCGGGTATCGTTGAGCTCTGGTTTTTTTTTTGAATTTTTTTTATAAATTATTAATCTCGTAGTCACAAAACTTCGAAAGGTTGAACGATAATTTAAAATAACGAATGCAACCATATCTACGATATAAACGTACTAAAATATACTCGAAAACACCGGACTGGTATTTATGTATTTCCCTAGCTGCTAGGTCCCTTTCTACAAACAATGCGATACATATTTTACACCGTAGAGCGTTTATATTGAACGAATAAACCGGGCGTGTTACGTCCGAATGTCGACTATTAAAAATTTTATATTTATCAAGAAGTACCGTTTTGAAAGAAAGAAAAAAAAAAAATTCAATTCAAAAACTGCAATATTGCGCAATGTATTATTCATTTTGATTGTGAGGGCAAGTGTTTGGATATGTCGCGAGCATCGTGAATTATATTTCTAAAGCACGTTCTACACAATATTGTTATATTTCGAATTTTAAACATTTAACCTCATCGAATGAAAAATCGCACACCTAATAAAATAAACTAGAAAATATACGACGTAAAATAGTAAGCGTAACGTATAAACAAGTTGAATCCATCCTGTTGTCATGAAACAGTAAAACTGCACGCCTTATAATGGATATTATGAAAAACAGTTCCCGTGCTAAATTTTATACGTTTTAACTAGAGACAGTACAATATTCTTAACACTCTTTAAAAAAAAAAAAAAAAAAAGATTTTAAATTTTAATATTTGTATTATATTCATTCTATTCGCGAAATTACGACATTCCTTTTATCGCAATGATTGACACTAAACATTACAGAGCAATTTCAATATACTCTGTAAGAACTGTTAAACGGCACGTATCGATTATTATTTCTTTTTCAAATTTTTGTTTTTAGCATTTGAAATTATATTTGTTCTTGTTTTTATGAAATTTGATCATCGAATGGACTTTAAATTAAAATATTTTATCCGCAAAAAAAAAAACTAGTAAATTTCAAATAGCTGTTTATAATTGCAAAAAAAAAAAAACGACAGAATATTTTGAAAATTGTACCGCGTCAGGAGAGAGCTTATTTAATTATTCGGTGAATGTTTTAATTTTTTAAAAAAAGTACATCAAAAACGGTTTTTCCTGTTTTTTTTTTTTTTTTTTTAGAAAATAGAGTATGATTTCTGGTAGACAATTTTTTAGACAGGAGATCAATAAGAAAATAGCATACATCATGGTAAAATCAATACATTCTTTATTACGCTTGGAATCTGAAAAAAATAGGACAATTCAATTCGTGACTCTATTCTTTCTGTCATGATTTTCAATTTCGTATTATATTTGATTGATTCACATAGTAGGTTTGCACATTTCCACGATTAAATTTTCAAGTTTAATCGAACACGTTATAATTTTTATTTTACTAAATGCAGAACTAATAATAGGTTTTATTATTTTTTTTTTTCAATTTTTCTTTAACTGTTATTAATTTACTGTTCGGCGCTAAACAATATAAATATTTTGTTCGGTTTACCGAGAACGTTTTCACCTATGGACCGTGAGTAAATTAATATTTATTTTTTTTTTTGTTTTCCATGTAAATTCATTATAATGAATAATTATTGCGTATTAGTAATTTCCATTTAAACGATATTATAACTCGAATTATAAACAAATGAGCTTAACGTAAATTCACGGATTATACAAATGAAACATTTTCTAGAAAAAAAAAAAAAAAAAAAAAAAACTATTCAATTTGACCGAATTTGCAATAATAAATCGCAAAATTTTAATACTAAATATTGAAAACGCAAAAGGACTCGTCAACGTCTACGAATAGTCCTGGTCGTACACGTCGTACAACGAAAAATATGACTCCTGCTAATTGACATTCATGTCGATATAGGACAAAAAAAAAAATGCACATGTTAATGTTACTATTAATTTCCGTCAATTTAAACCGGTGTAAAAAACGTCACGCACAATAAATATAATCGCCAATCTGTCGGCAATTATTTGCAATATTTGCATTTTTATTTGCCCGAAAACGTACGGAATAATAATCGTATAGTCAAGGTGGACTAGAGTTTTTTTGTTTTTCACTTAACCGTTAACCCCAATAAATGAAATTGCCTCCATCCCCCTGACGGTGATGACTTTTCAAGTGTAAAGAAAAGAAAAAAAAAAAAACAAAACGACAGGTATCCACGTAGGAGGCGCCCCCGTTCCAGTTGACGATTGTTTTATTGTTGTCGGCCTATGCAGATTTTCTCGTTAGTCGTCTGCTGAACTTATTAACTACAGCCGTCGACAGCGTCTCGGGAATACGTTTTATATGATTAATTTTATTATTTCGCTTCGGCTTGTGCCGCTAAAAAAAAAAAAAACAAACAAACAAACATTGCCATGATAATATACTGACCGAAAAGTTCACCGGCTGCGTTTGGAATTATCGCGTCCAAACCGCGGTCGCTCGCCCGTCGGGTGGATGGTGGACGGGAACGACATGTCCCCCCCTTGTGATAAATTAAAATTTGCCAGTTTCCTGTTTTCGCCACTGAATTATTATAATTTTACATGACGTTGGCATTACTCACGAATGTTGTAAGTGAAAAAGTTTGCGAAAATAAATTATGTAAATAAATGTTTTCCTTCCCGCTCCCCCCTTCATCCATTATCACATTGAAATTTGCGTGCAAATCGTATGCGTGTAGAGTTTTGATTTATTCCGCCAGAGGTCAGTGTTTGTTAGTTACACTTACGGGTGATGTGTACGCCAAGAAAATGACAAATGTCGCAAGCGGATTTATGATTACGTATTTTATTACGTACAAATGATGTAAGCGATGTCTACGCTGTTTTTAATCTCAAAATCGTATTACCAATCGAATTCCGATACTTACCGGTTTACAATGTCGAACAACATTTGTAACGCTCTAACCGTTGTGAGCAGTTAAAATTGTCCTGGTTTTGTTTTTAGGAATTTGTAATCTGATTATAATAGAGAAGATAATTATTGTATGATTTTTTTTTTAATGTTTATATATTTATGAAAATGTTGAATTCCTCTTGTTATACAATACAATGCAATAGTTATATTATAATTTTATTAAATACAAATGCGACACGCGATAAGTGTAGTTATACATTATTTTTTATGAATACAATTGCGTTGAGTACCGTTTGTCATTCTGTTTGTTTTCCGAGACATGCCTGGAATATAATAATAATTTTTTTGTTAAAACTACTCATTATATGTCTAGGAAATTATAACACGATGTTCGTGTTAACCAATTGCAATACTGGTTCGCTATCGTAGTATAACATTTAAAACACTTCCCGAGTAAAATTATGAAACCATTACTCATAGCATTTGTTAATTGTTTCGCGTTTGTGACTGTCCCAGTGTTATAAGGACCGCTGACCGGTATATAAAAAAACAAACCAACCACATTCGACTATAATTTAACATACAGAATCCGGCAGTGAAACTGGTTGGCTACAATATTTAATTACTATTGAACAGATTCATTTATTTTTATTTCATTAAATATAAATGTATAGTAAAATCAAATACCATTTGGTGTTCAACACGAATAAACAAATATTTTCCATACACCGAGTTTGCCGAATAATCTACATTGAATACGTGCATTCCTATAGTCAGAACCGGGAATTTCGAACGACCTCTCGCAGCACGTTAACAGGAATCGCTTCAATCTCGTGCTGCTGAATGCGTTGTTCTAGGCCGGCATGGATAGTTCTCGGTGGATCGGTTTCAAATACTTTTGGTTTACAAAAAAAAAAAGAAAAACCCCATTGAACACTATTACAAGCCCGATTTAACAATCGGGAGAGCGAGGGGGCCAGTGGGATATTCCCGTTCCGTCTTGCTGGACAAATGTGTGTCCGTTCACTCGCAGAAAAGGGCAAGCTGTGGTGTAATAAACGTTATAAAATAAGTGTCACGTATCGCTCCGAATTAAGACGTTACTGCATTTTCGGGGGGTTTTTTTTTTACGAGGGTTTCTTAAATCAATTGTGTTTGTGTCCAAACCACCGAGAACTATCCTATCCCTCGAAACAACGTATTCGGCACGAGACCGAAGCGATTTCCCGTTGTTAATATGCGGCGAGAGGTTCCGACCACGAGAATGCACACGTTGCAATGGACGTCGTTCGGCAAACGTATTGTATAGAAAACAGTTTTTTTTTTTTTTTGTATTGAATTTCAAATACACTGCGTAATGCTTATACCTTGTACGCACTGTTTGTTAAAATAGAAATAAATCCATTCATTAAATTGCAATTAAATATTGAATCCGTCCCGTTTCAACTGCCTACTATTGCGTATTCGTTGTGTTGTAGTTTAATTTCGTCCGTCCCGCTGAAAATGTACGTCCTCGGCCGAACCGATTCGTTGTGGTCGGGAAGATAATACATTATTTTAGATACTCGGGCGGGGGGTCCTCTCTATCGCCGGTCTGCGATCTGTTTGCGGGTGACAATTGTACGTGCAGAAACGACCGCGTTTGCGTTTTACCGCACGGACATTATTGCGGTGTGCAAATGTAAAATAAACCTCGCGGCGCGAATCCTCATGCCACGTTTACGCATGAAATCTGCAAAAAAAACATACACACACACCGTTATTGCACTCGATACGCTGAAAATAAAGTTTTGTCAATACAGTTGATCACACTATTTTTTTTATTTCGTCGTCCAAAATTTATAATTGTTTTTTCGTACAGTAATACGTATTTAAAAAAAAAAAAAAGCCCTGTATATAATTGTCTTTGAAATTTTACCTTTCGGGGGGCGGCGTTGATGCTATTTGTTTACCGAGACGTGTTCAAATATTTTCCCTTCTCGAAAAAAAAAAAAAAAATATTTTCGGTTAGTGAAAATGTTCCACATTTTTCACGTATTTATATCTTACGAAAAGAAGGCGGTAAATTTATCTTTTTCCTTGATTTAACACCAGTATTTCCGAAATATTTAAAAAAAAAAAAAAAAAAAACTAACAACAAATACCGTCGTTATAATTTGTGCATAGACATAAATATATGAATTTAGTAACATTGTTGTACCTCGTATAATCAATCGTGCCATTCGGAACATAAAATATGAACGTAATTGAAATATATTTCGGTCAGATTATTACACGAAAGATAGCGAGTTGGATACGTATTTAAATTAAGTGCATTTCATGGTACTTGCTTGAAATTGTCGTCTATTGCATAATAATATGGATATAAATTATAACTTAAATAACTTACCTCTAAATTATGTATAATGCAAATTAGCTACAACTTTGGGGACGTCTCCCCGAGGGCATCGGAAATACATTGGGCGTATAATATGATATTAAGAAATACTATTTAAACGTATATTTTATCACGAATTATTTTAGTAAATTGCAAATATGCACCGAGCCATTGGAACTCATTTACTGTAACTGCGACCGTTGTTAACATGTATGTATTTTATACTCATCTTTAAACGTACATAACATAATGTAGTTAAATGTTGAGTATCGTGTATGTAATGTTGTTCGTTACATCGCCAACATCTTCTCTTTTTTTTTTTTTTTAATTTCAATCAAATGCTCTCAGAAATGTATTTTTGGCGTTGTGTAAATTCGTTTAAAAAAAAAAAAAAAAAAACATTGTCACATAGTTTTTCTTTTGCCCAGAAGTTGAAATCATAAAATCATTATGGTTTTTTAAATACCTTCGTGACGTGGACATTTTGAAAATATTTCAATGATCATTGTTGATAGCATTGCCTAACGGTCTTACAAATCGAAAATTGAACATCATGTCCGAAATAATTTTAACGTGCTCGGTTATAAAAAAAAAAAAAAAATGTAGGCCAATATTAATTTTATAGACAATTTACGATATATTTCGATAGACAGTTTTAATGATTTGTAGTCGATTAAAAGTAATCTGTGATATACATCTGTGATATATAAAAAAAAAAAAAACCTAGGTAATATACGTGATTTAGCAATATTTTGGTGTGTGATTCAAGGAACGAAACGTAGCCATCGCGACGAGTTATCGATATTTACTTAAATTAAATTACGAAAACGATATTATTAGTTATATACGTATTTAATATTATTTTTTTAAATAAAATTTCAAGATCGTTTTCATAGAGGGTTTCCCAAGAGAGTGTCCGAGAGTAAGTCAACTGTGAAAAGCTTATTGTGATTTACGAGGATTCGAGGGGGATTGACGTAGCGTTATTATTTTGCTACGTCACTGCAACGGTATATTTACACGACCGTATCGGAGTATAGAGTACGGTTCGATGTGTATGTCAATTCGAACAAATACAATTAATTTTTTTTTTTTTTATATATATAATAATACATGTATTTTTGTCGTTAACTTTGTTTTTCGTTTTTTTACGGTACGCTCGTTGAGACGTTAAGTAATAATATTATGCATTTTAAAAATACACGTACAGCGGAATCCGCTTGTGTCGATCTTAATGAGACCTAGAGAATCTTATTGTTATATCTGAATGAAAAAAAAAAAAAAAACCGAGGTTAGGCACGCGTTTTGCCGCTTCGGTTATTTACGTTATTATACGTTAAATATCATAAATGTCTGACAGTCGCTCTTATCGTTTCTCCGAAAAATATTAAAACCATCAACAAAAATCAAAACCAATAACCGAACTATTATACCAGAAGCTCGCCTAAAAACAAAACAGCCTACACTCTGGACTTGTGCCGCTCACCTTTACAAAATAATTCAAATAGTTCTAATAACGATAAATGGACACAAAAGGCCGGATAAAGAAACCTCTCGAGTTCCTCCAAGTTCAACTCTCTATTAACAAATACGCAAAAACAAACAAACAAAAATTGAAAACAATTTATTTCAAGAAATCGGTTTGAAGTGTTGTCGCAAATCAAGCCAATTGTAATCGACACAATCCCAGAAGCAAACAACCCTTATGCGCAATCCCAACAGGAGAAAATCATTCATCTTCTTCCACCTATAATGGTAAAAGGAAAAAAAGACTTTGTTAGTTTACGCGCAGAACTCATAGACCTTGTGGATCCCGAAAACTACACTTTTAAGTCAAACATTAACAACCTTAAAATTTAAACAAAAAACCAAGAAACATACAGAGCAATCATCTGAAGCAGAACACCAAACCTACCAAATGCAAGAAAACAAAGCCTACCATATAGTAATAAGAAACTTACACCCAACAACCAATGTAGCAGAAATTAGAACAGCCCTAGAAGAAATCGGTTTCCTGGTTCGCCAAATCACTAATGTGTTATACAAATCTACAAAAGTAAACCTCCCTATATTCTTCGTATATCTAGAACCCTCAGACTTAAACAAAGATATCTTCCATTTAAGCCACATGCCCCAGACCAACGTTAAAATCGAAGAGCCATAAAAAAGGCGCGACCTTGTGCAGTGACTCAACATCCAAGAATACGGCTACACAAAAACTTACTGTACACATACACCAAGATGCGTTCGATGTGCCGAACACCACCCCACCTCATCTTGTCAAAAGCCTCGCAATCATCCCGCCAGATGTGATCTTTGTCAAGGCGAACTCCCTGCCAACTACAAGGAATGTCAATTCCACAAGGAGCTTCAAAAACTTCGTAATCCAAACCCAAGACTCAACCATCCAAATTCAATCAACAATCATTCTAATCTAATGACCCCACCGAAGGTTCCTTTGGCGGAATTTCAATCCCATCTTCTCATAGTAGTACATATGCAAATGTAACTTCAAACCAAGATCCTCCAAAAGCTGACAACAGTCAAATAGACACAGGTACCTTATTATCTAAACTTATCAGTGAATTCCAAGCTCTCATTTCAGTCCACTCTTCTCCCTTCTCACAAGATTCCTAGCCAGACTTACAGCTCGTAATGATAAACAATACCCCAACTTCTAAATCATTGCTAATTCTCCTTTGGAATGCCAACGGTATTCATAATCACATAGCCGATCTCTCACATACACTTCACGATAAACGAATAAACATAGGACTCATATTCAAAACACATCTTACTAACCGAAAACAAAAATACACATTCCCGACTACACAATACTTAGAGCAAATCACCCGGACGGCACCAAACATGGAGGGGCGGCAATAATAATAAAATCTACAATTCTCTTTCACAACGTCTCTTAACTAAGCGAACTCCATATACAGTCCTTCGCCATTCAAATCATTCTAAATCATTATCCAAAATCTATCTCCGCAGTATACTGCCCTCCTAAAAATAATCATCTCTCCAACACTATTTGAGCAATTCTTCAACTCCCTCGGCAACGACCAAACGACCCGGTTTCATCAGCATTACAAATGTTACAATCTGTATAATTTTTAGACAAATTAGGCGGAACGTGCTCCAGCCAAATTCCTGAAACACCTATAGGAACGCTTGGCGGTACTCCGCTTATTTTTCCGAAAACGAAATTGTGTCTTTGGCGAAAACGGGTAATCCAAGAAGAAGAACATTGAAAATCTGCCATATTAAAACGCTTCCCGAATTTAGTCGCTTTTCCTCGGAGTATCATCGGAGTATTATCGGACCATTTATTTGATTGTTTTTCGATCGTTGGACCTTGAACCATTCTTAGGTGAGCCTGTACCACGTCTAGATGTTGGCTGGATTTTATTCTCTTGTAAGATGTATAGACTTTTAGAAAAACGTTTTTTTTTATTTGGTCTTTTGACTTCCATATGGTAGACAAGATGGATCGACTGATTCCCGGGTCCTAACAAATATCTTTATTAGACAAATCACTTTTTAAACGTTCAATTATTTTCACTTTTTCAGCGATAGAAATTCAACGACGTCTTTTAATCGACATTTTTAAGACCGAGACGTGTCTAAACAATATATATTGTACCGCATACTACGATATATGTATTACAGATTAGATAACGAATTAGCGCACCGGACGTAATCCAATTTATTATTATAGGCGAATGAAAAAACCAATTTTAATTCCAAAATAGCATCGTTATATCCGGATTATCGTTGTAACCGATATCGTTATATCCGAAAAAAATTACTGCACGTGAGATATAAAACCAACACCATGTACATTGGCTGGGAATCGTTTTATCCGGAATTTTGTTATATACGGCATCGTAATAAGCGGAATCTACTGTTTACCGCCGTGGTATAATCGTATCATATAATCTTCAGACATTTTGTATCTATCTATATTTTGTGTCCGAAATCGTTTGGTCGTTAGCACGAGTAAATATTGAATTAGGTCTGTTATTTCGAAGTATATTCTCAAAATATTGTTTTTTAGGCACTGTTACGGACTCTGTCCGTTAACGTGTCCATAGCCAAGTACGGATTGCGCAACGTTACGCAATAATAATACTGCATAACATTTATATTGAGTACCTATACAACTTATTATTATTATTTTACCGATATGAACGATGTACGATATGGATTATCCCGGGGTTTACAACGTTCAAATTGTGCGTCCGGACGAATTGCGAAATCGTCGATTAGGCATCACGCCACAATCGCGAGAGCCCGATAAAGCCTAGTGCCGGGTAAATGCGTAAAAAGAGGCCACGGATTCGGACCCGAGTCGGAGTCGAAGGAGTGCCAGGAGAGAGAGAGAGAGAGAGAGAGAGAGAGAGAGAGCAGTTCGAGCAGTTCAGGAAGTCGGAGAGTGGACGTCGCGTCGTTCGAATTTCTTCACAAGACAAACAATTTGGCCCGGGTTTAGTGGCTCGTGCCCGCAATTTACACGATGTTTTGGATTTACACATTATAAAATAAATAGTTAAAAGTTGTAATTGTTATCAAACACGTGTTTCTATCTCTCCCTTCACTGTGTTCAACTGGCACGTAACAATACAACGAACATTCTCACAAATTCTTGATTTTCAACTGTCAGCGAAAAGTGATAACACCACACAACCGTTCCATTATCAGTAGCCGTACGCAATTTTTTTATGGCCTATGCGATAGACTGCATAGTAACCACACACCCATAGAGTTAGATATTAGCATATCGATCGTGTACTGTACTTTATGCACTCATCGGCCGTCACGTATAGAAATAATACATAGAAAAAAGAAAAATATATATTATTTACATCTGTGCTACCCAATAGTATCGACAGTAACCACGGTTTGAAATATATCGTTGGAAATACAACACAAGAAACAACACTGTTTGTCATTTAAAGAACTAGGTTTACTTCTAAATTAAAACACACAAAGAAAGACTGAAATAAAAGACACACAGATTATTACCTATTACAAGATGCCTACATAAATTAAGCAAATAAAAATATACGTATTTTTATTTTTCATTAAAAATGTTTTAACATGTTATTATTAATATAGTTTTGTTGGTAAAGAAGAACGAAGTATAATACGCTAGGACTGTTTTCTATTTCAAGTTGACAATACAGTAAATTGCGTTCATAAAATACTCATGTATGTGTAATTATTTTCAATTTAATCAACTATATTTTACTTTTCACAAGTAATGTTCTTTTGTTTTAATTAAAACCTGTGATACAAAGACTTGACTGCGAGTTGTGACTTGTTAGTAGGGTTAGGTATACCAGGAATATTTTGGAGCATTAGTTTATTTAGATT
Organism: Tuberolachnus salignus; assembly: GCA_956483605.1. Taxonomy (NCBI): domain Eukaryota; kingdom Metazoa; phylum Arthropoda; class Insecta; order Hemiptera; family Aphididae; genus Tuberolachnus; species Tuberolachnus salignus. Next base: position 1,377,056 of record OY101429.1, on the reverse strand, counting down.
TATTAAAAATTTATCTACATTTAGAAACTCAATGAATTTCGACTTATGGTTATGAGTTATTGAGTTTATGACTCAATATAATCAAAATATGATTGCAATTTTTATGGGGCGTATATGCAATGGTGAGAGTTTATCTATTTGTCTTGTTTTTGAGCCGTTTACATAAAATAGTGAAAAAAAAAAAATATATATTTTTTTTTCTTTTCTAGAGAATAATTTAGCAAAAAAAATATATTACCGTAATTGAAACACACCAGGTGGTAATAATATTCACACGGATTCTCCACCGTTGTCGATTAAAATCGGCGGTAGGGAGGGGGTGGTCTGTTATATTTGTAAGCCAGTCGGATAATCGGTGTGTCAATATCGGTTCAAGTGTTGTTCGCAATGATTGATAGAATTTTATTTCGGGATTAAAATACGTCATGATATTCTATATCGGTGTTTGAAAAAAAAAAAAAAAAAAAGGGGTTTCGCGTTTCCAGAGGGACGTGCGGTTCGTATTATACCGATAACATTTTAATGTAAATAATTTATTATTAACCAGTTCGATATTTATACGGTGTACGTCGTCTAGTCAACGGACCAATATTGTAACAATACATAGAGACGAGAAATGTTTTAATACAATAATACGGGTTCCAAATAAAGCCAGCGTTTGAATTAAAAAAAAAAAAAAAAAATGTGCTTTCGACATCTTGCTGCTATTGTTCGAATACCACGAGAGGTGTTGGGAAATTGTATTTTTTTTTGTCAGAAATCGCGTTGGCCTTATCTGTTTATGTATCCATTCTTCAAAATGTTTAATAGTGTTTTTTTTTTGTTTTGCTAAATCGAAAAAAATTACGTTCAGATTTTTTATTCTTCCTATGGTATTCTTTTTTTTTTTTGAATTTATTTTTTGCAAGTTAAAAAACAGTGGGCTTATCTGCATGCATTCGTATTATTAAATCAGTAATGCCCGATGTGCTCTTATTAATTACAAATGTTTAAAAAGTAAAGATTATATTTAATTAACTAAAGTTAATCTTTTTTTTTTTTTTTTTAAATAATATTAAAAGAAAATAGTGCATTTGAACTATTCTGCGCACTGCTTATAATGCGCAGTCTCAGTATCGGTACTTTTAACTGATCATCATAAATATGGTTAAAAAATGAATATATTTTTAATGGATCAAGTTAACCACGCTTTATCTACCTACTAAAAGTATTGTCCTAACAAGGTTTTATTTTAGATTCAGAGTGGAACGAGGTTTGTACTAAAAACGTACTATAATATGTTGTTTTTATCTCTGGACACGATTTTTTTCTCGATGTATACAAACGCATTTTATATAATTATTTATAAAAAAAAAACATTTTAACATTTATACGCAGTACATAAGAATGCAACACAATAATATAAATATTATTGTATTGATTACATTTTATGATATTTTTTCGTTTAAAAATAATGCTTGGAAAACATGGAAATAATCCACTTTTAACAAAATGCATTGTACCCACTTTACACGAATTTACAGAAGTCTTAAGACGTAAAACGCGTTACAACAAACGTTTTTTAACGATGTTAAAACTAAATTAAATTTATCATCTTAAATAATACTATTTTACAATACTTAAAAAATAGGTCAACCTATTTGATTCTTAACGAAAAATTCTTCACGATTATTATAAGATTCTGAGCGTAGTGTGAAATGTTTTGGTTTTACTATGATTTGGGGAGTTTTTTTTTCCGTTTGCGATCAAATGTTTTACCACAAAACGTATTCCGGTTTTCAAGTGTAGTGCCTTTTCTGATTTCTGAGATATTTAAAGGCATTTGCAATTATCATATTATTTTATTTTTTATTTGGTTTTGTATGGATAAAATTGTATTATTGATGAGCAGAAATGCACGGAAATTTGATAAACGGTTTAATCGTATTTGTTAACCTTAACTACGAAAAAGAAGAAAGTTAAATGTAAATTTTTTTTGTATCGTTTAAATTTTGAAAAAACTCGTATAGATCAAGATATTTTGCTATTTTCCAAAACGGTTTTGGTTGAAAAACAAGCAACGTAAAAAACACGGACAAATTAAAATTTATATTGTAGTTACAAATTAATACGATTTTCATTTTTAATATATTAAGACATTATTACGCTCAGAGTATTTTTTCGCTAGCAATGGTTTTTTATTGCGTCCAGATATAAATTTAATTCGATTTTATATACTACTTTTTCAAATTCTCACCTATAACGGTGGCTCGCCCATATCTTTTACGTTGTTATTTTTTGTTACACTTTACGTATAGTTTATAACTGGTGTTCGAAACTACTAATGCACATATAAACTGTAAGATCTATACTATTGTAAATGATTAGTTTAATACTATTTAGTTATTGTTTTTTTTTTTTATTTTGTTCCAGGTTGGTGATAACAAATTCATTTTAACATTAAGTACTGCCATCATTCGTGGCATACGTCATAAACATTATTAATTAAAAAAAAAAAAAATGAATCGTACGTACAATATTATATTTTAATAATAGATTTTGAAAAAAAAAAAAAAACGAAGAATGTAATGTTTTACTATAACGTGTAATTTTTATATATCTGTGAAGAACTTTTCGATCAGAAATCCTGCTCCCGATCATCGTGACCTACCGGGGTGGTTTTTAGAGTTAAATTTTTCACGGTTGTGTTCATTGATGAAGGTGTTTTTTTTTTTCTAAGATAATAGAAAATAACCGGGAAAAAATCCTGAGAAAAACGGGAACACATTGGGTTTTTTTATTTTAGATTTTTCATTTTGTGTTATAAATCCTTTAAAAATATTAGTAGACATCTGCAGTTATGACCGAATACTTACATTAGCATGTTTGAGTTGTTTACACCAATTTGATATGTTCGAGTTTTCAAGTTTTTAATTTGTTTTAGTTGATAAAATATTTTTGGTGTCTCGAAAACGATTGAATATTTGATACAAATATGAAAAATCCATAAACGCCTGCTAGTTTTTGAAAGTTCATACTTTGATGAAAATCATAAAACAAACATGGAATTTCGTGTACTATTTTCCGATGCAAGTTTATATAATTTCTATGGCTCATTTTAACCAAACATTGCTCAGAATCGTTTATCAACGCGTAAAAATATAAACTAATATCCTATCAAGCGCGATAATCCGATATTAAATAATAGCGACGAGAAAATCATTTTTAATTTACGGATGAAAATTTTAAATATTGCCTTTGTAGAAATATAATGGCATTTCAGTATGGAATTTTTTGTTTCAAAAAGGTAAAATGATCTTTTTTTTTATAAAAAAAAAATAAAGAAACCTCCCATATAATTGAATATTTTGATTATCATACACTAAACATACCCCACCGTCAATGTAAAAGCATTGTTAACATGGTTAGTGTAATTGTTCATTGAAAGGTTCCAAGTACCTACGTCTATATTATATTATTAACACATTTTTTAATAGTTTTCATAGCCATACATTAATCGAAGACAATGTAAATTATTACACGTTTATCCCACGTCCTCCCATCCAAATGCATCTAAACATAAGAACACGATATGTAGTGTACCACGATAATAGTCACGTTCCTATCGTGCTAAATTCGTTTTTTTTTTTTTAAAAAAAAACTAATATTTATGTTGACTTATTGGAGAGAAAAATCACAGTCCTTTAAAAATGAATTGGACATAATACGATTCGAGTTTAAACAACTATGTTAGTGTATTGTATATTATACTTTTTAATTTAATTATAACATCGATTAATGTCACGTGTAATTTTTCTGATCCGAACTACTGTATTATTTCTCGACGATTTTCAATATAAGACGAAATTATAATAAAAAATCGTGTTATTGGAGGTAAGGTTGTAGTCGGTAAATAGCGTTGTATAATACTACGTTTATTTCTGTACGCTACAATAAATCGTTGCATGCGAAAAATGATTCTGAGCGTAGTGAGAATTAAATTTCAACGGTACTACGTAGCGCAGGGAGTTTTTTTTCTTGTTATTATAAGCATTTTAAATACAAATTATTTATGAAAACCGTAAAAATCACTGATCAATTTCAAAACACGATTAATTGAATTTCGATCATAATCGATTGAGAAATTAAATTTCTCTCTATACAGTAATCACTCGATAATTCGAAAAACTCCATAAATCGAACTAAACGCTTAGTCCCCTGAGAAAACCTTTATAATTAGAAGAAAATACATGTATTCCGGTCCCCTCGATAATTCGAAATGTCTGTCGGTGGTTTTTGTTATAATTCGAATTTCTTTAAACGTGATTATATGTATGTTCATATGTACATATAAAGGTTATGCACAATCTATTTCACGTACTCGTAATACGAGGGAGAGGAGACGGAGGTTCTTGTCATATCGTTGAAAGAAGCCAAATATTTTATGTCAGGATTGCGTCAATTTTTCGAGCAATCTGAAATGGACGAAAAAAGATGCGATACAATTTTCAATGCTATCGGTAAGCTAGATAACGCTACGGACCAGATTGTTGCCAACAATGTAACACAAAAAAAGATTACAGATTACTTTGATATGTAAAATATAATAATATAATAAATAAATGTCAATAAATAAATATAATATGTACAATTTTTCATCTCTCTTTAATTCGACTTAATTTTTTTCCCCCTCGATTATTCGAACACTCGGTAAATCAAAAACCTCTATAAATCGAATTGTTTAGCTCGGTCCCCTGAATTTCGAATTATCGAGTGACTACTGTATCTTACCGTATCAGTAAAGTATTTGTAAGTTTTGTATTTATATATATATATATGATTTTTTTGCTTATTAAAAATACATTTTTGCGTATGTGGAAAGTAAATTTATAATTCTTATACCTAGATTCGCCCCTATATCCACCCACATAGAAATGTAGTTTTATGACCGCCTTTGATTTAAATAGAAATAATAGCACGAAATTTTGTGTCAATGCGATTTTAATTTAGTTTAAACAATCTACGAACATAACGATAACGTGCATATTGAGACTAAAAAAAAAACTAATCTTACGTGAATACATTTAATCAGGGCTTTAATTTGTTTATACATTCAAAATTACCATACGAAGATAATTTTATCGGTGAAACGAGGTTTTTCATTTTTATTTATAAAACGGTATTATGAAACAATTTATCAAATCTTAAAACTCGGTGATTTTTAACAGTCTACGAAATAAAATTGAGTAGTTAAAAAAATATTAATAATTGTTTCGCCACGAATAATAATATTCTTAAACATTTCGTGAAAATTGTACGTATATATTTTGATTTTTGGAAGGCTGATATTTTACGCGAGTGATATTCGAATTGCACGACTACGCAATACATTTTTGTGATAATAACACACGACTATAAATTGTGATTATAACGACGGGTTTATAAATTCCTTCTTATGTGAGCTTAAATTTAGTTTGAGTTAATACATTTTGATAATTCATAAATGTTGTACGAATGGCCAATAAAAAACCCCTCAACTATTAATTGTGTGGCGTATTCCTAAACGTAAGATTAGCTTCGGTTGTTTCATAAGGAATTAAAACAATTACATTTCAATTGCTCATAAACCAATATTTAATTTGTTCAACTGTATTTAAGAACATAGAATTAATAAATTATCGTAAACAGTAACGATAATTTGAATAACAAATAAACTCACTAAATTTATAGTCGTGGGCGGCACGGGGAATTAAATCACGTAAAAAAAAAAAAAAAAAAAAAAATGGAGTCAAATAATAGGATTAATGGCATAATTATACCGTCTGGGTTTGAGAATTTCGTACGAAATTCGGATAGGATAACACGAGTTGGAAGGAATGAAGTCTTGTGTTACGCGACGACGTGCAATTTGAGACGGAGTGCAATACTGGACAATATGTCTTGGCCGGTAACTCGTTTCGACAGAATGTTGTGTATTTATTTAAATGATGGTGGGGGGGGGGCGAGATGGAGTTGACTAGTAATTTTTTGAAATGTACATACGAAAAAACCTTTAAAAATCTCGGTGGAACGTTCACAGGCGTGTATTTTGTAGGTAACGTACTATCACATAAAATGGACAATGCAATGTAAAATAGGATTGTTCAAATCGAAATTAACTTTGAACTACGAATATGCAGACATTTCGATTTGATTTTACACCGGAGGATTTCTGATAGAATAATGATTATGCGAATAATTGCATTGCTTCTGATTGTATTGATTCGTATGGCCTTTCGGGTCTAACAGGACGATGCACTCGCATTCACTGTCTCGGTAAAACTAATATGGCAAATGTTCGTAACGTAGAACGTTAATATGGGCGTTCAGGTTGAGAAATAAGAGGTTAAACACTTCAAATTAAACTCATGAGAAGCGTACTATTTTCGAGGGCAGTACCGTTGCTAGTTTTGCGTAATACTGTCAAAACAAAGACTACAGTAATTTTAGTTATTTTGGTTTTTTTTTTTTATTTATCTTCGTTTGACAAAATGTATTTAATCAGCTACTTACACTGCCGTCGAAAATTGTCTCCTATTAAAATTGTATTGTTTGTGATCAAAATGTGACCTGAACGTCAAAATTCGTGTTATACGTAACGAAATTTTGATAATGACAAAACAAACTGAGACAATAAATTGCATTTGCGACGTTTTCTTAATAAATAATAATTGGTAAGTGAATAATATAATAGTACTGTTATTAGTATTGCAAGGTTGAATTTTTAAAATGTACGAGTTTTAACCACTAGGAAATGGAAAATTTAAAAAAAGTATATATAACAGATTAAAAAACTCAAGTCGTGAACAGCTTGTTTATCGTTGAGAATAATAGTACGTTTAAATTTTTTTCGTAATTTAAACAAAAATATATAAACAAATCGTCTACAATTTTTAATTTACTCTTCTTTCTCCAGTATTTTAGTTTTATTATAAAATGTTTAAAAAATAATAATATTTGATATCGAAACGCACAAAATCTGAAATAATTATTAATAAAACTCATTGGAGTGTGTGTATATATATATATAAAAGGAAATAAATTATCATTTAATTTGAGATGACCCGTGCATAAATATTTAGACGAGAAACGAATTTATTATTTTACTGCGATAAATTATACGTCGAGGACAAACGTAATTTATATTCCCTTTTTTATACTGCTAAGTTTTAAAAAAAATAATTTCCCGACTTTACCGATAATGCGCCTCTTTTAGGATAAAATATATTTTTAAATTAATTAAAAACGCCATCTTTATTATACCTATTGTTTTTGCGATATATGAAAGGCCTTATTTTAGCTACGAGGCGGATAAAAAACTGGCATAGAACGTGTATGGTACGAAATGGTTTTTTACTCATTGTACTACGCGTATTGAAAGTGTTTTATGTTTTGTTATGAGGTTTAATATTGGATTTTTTTTTTTTTTTTTAATATTGTGTAAATAGAGTAGTGACAAAGCTCTCGCGACTCAATTTCGTAAAACAAAAAGATTCCGGCACTTCGGGATATGTCATCCCGGATGCGTGCGTACACGGCGTGGTTTTTATAGTCGGTTCGTCGAAACAATACTCATTAGAAAAAAATACAAATAAAAAAAAAAAAAAAAAAAAAAAAAAATTAAAAAAAAAGGTAGTAATTTGTTCGTAGACTAACGGCGCGTTTTGTTCTCCGTGTGCAATGCTATCCGACACTCGCGATAATCGGCCATCGGTTACAATCGCAGCTTTTAATCTGTTTAATCGTTACGTTGGCGACCGTTTTTATTGTGGGCCCCGCGTTCGAGAGTAATTCCGAATACGCCGGCAATCGTTGCCATTTGATAACTTCTATTTACCGCCGTTTGTAATTAACTTTATCCACTCGTTTCCGCCGGTTTTGATATTTTATCGGCGGCAATTTAATTGCACCGTCTAAAACCACCGCGGTGTTACGCACCTGTAAAATACGCTTCGCTTGGCTGGGGAATCCGTAAGATTTAATTTATTCCGCCCAAGAGCAGAACAACCAGGGTGCAATTAGGTAATATTGTAATGTACAATCGAGTATCGAAACAACTTTCGCCGGACGGTTCTGTTTTGGCTAGTCGAAACAAATGGGAAAAAAAAAAAAAATGGTATTATTATTACTGTGTGAAAATATTACGATTATTACGACGGTCGACGGGTCCGTTTTTTTTCCCCGATTTTATTACGCGAGAAAAAACCCGAAATACCGAATGAAATATTAACAAGGACATTTATTTTAGCCTATGTTTCTACGATCCGCCGGATATCCGGTCGTAATATTTTTTAAATTTTTTCGCACGGTTTATGACGATATTCCGAATACGAGGCCTGTTCAAAAAGTATCAGGATTTTATTTTTTATAATTACAAAAATGAAGTTACATAGTATTTGAAGATATCCCCTACGAAATACTTTCCTCCGGACGATCTTGTCGTTTTTCAATAGTCCTTTGGAACTGTTCCAAAGTCAAAGCTATGAGTTCTGTTGCCGCGTTCGCTTTAATTTCCTCTACAACTCGAAATCGTTGTTCTTTAAGCGCAGATTATAGTCTTGGGAAAAGAAAAAAAAAATCACACGGGGCCGGGTCCGGAGAACAGGGAGAGACAACAGCAATTGTTTTATCAGCCGAAAATTCACGGATCGACAGCGATAAATGTGCCGGTGGTGCATTGTCGTGGTGAACAATCGCTGAACGAATTTGGCCCTTCTCATCTGTACATTTTCCTGTAAAATTGCATTCAAACAAATGTTTGCCGAAATTCGTTTAGAATCGTGTTCGGTTCACGATTTCGATTTGAACGTATAGATTCAAATTAGTTTACCACCATAATATGCCATAGCTACAACAGTGGTCTGGTGACGGTGTGAATTTTGTGGGTTTTTTTTTTTTTATTATTACCGTTTTTAAATCTTTATAACAGATGACATATCGTCGAGTACGTCAGGCGCCTGACGGCCCAGAATACCAATATTACCGTACAAATATTATAATTATATAGCGGTTGCCGCGAGGATGTGCCGAGGATATACGGCAGTAGGAGGAATATCGCAGCATAGTTTTGGAATTATTTCGAAAACGAATTTGGTTTGCAAATCGTCGCGCTTATTATTTATGAAAACAAACGCGCATATATCGTGACGCGAATGTGCGGTGGTCGGCTCGGCGGTCTCAGCAGTTGTTCGCATTTACTCGCACGTAAATACATCCCGTTGAACAGTATGAGTTTGCACGAGCGCCGTTTTTTTCGAGAAGTTTTATCGTGCGAGCACGGCGTTTTTGAAATTCTTCATTGAAATCCAAAATGCGCCAGATGCAAATATTAACAGACCCGTATGCAGTTTCAGTGGCCCGCCTAGGTGCAAAACTTATGTCCAAAACCCACCATCCGAATTTTACACGGTTACACTCGTTCTTCCATTCTGAAATATTTTCTTAATTTCCCTTGCCCACAACCTTGTTTCCTCCTACCTCCTAGTAACGCAATTTTTTTTTTTTTTTTATCGACATTACGTGTCGTTATAATATAAAAAACATTATTTATTTGTAATAAATAATATTCCTTTTCCCCCGGATAATACAATTATCACTTAAATTTATTAAAATTTTGCCGCCCGGCCTAATAGCGTTATTGTGAATAATATCGTTAAACGGTTTTATGCAACGACTGATATAATCCGAAATCCTCGAAAATTCAAAAACCGCCGTATATAGTTTTCTAGATACGGTAAAAAAAAAAAAAAATCACTCTGTACTGTTTTACGAAATCATGATTAATAGTGTACCTATATATTTTCGTACGCGCTTTGTTGAAATAAATTGTATTATTATTACTGTTATTATCCCGGCGTTGGAAAAAGTTTCTTGTCGCTTGTATTTATACAGTCAACTTAAGTTCAGCAATCGAAAAATCAACATTTCATTTTCGTGTACACGAGTGTCGTTAGTTCCCTTGCAGCCGATTATTAAAGTCCATTAATAACTTTCCAAACAGGTAGTTTCGCGATATTTTCAGAGACAATTTACCTCTCGAGTACACATAACTCGCACTGTCGCCACTGGTCGTGATTGGTGACAAATTCATAAGATTCGTGACAAATTCATAAGCGTTTACGCGGCTACAAAACGTATAGAAACTTTTTTTATAGACGTATTTCGACTGTGTTTATGTTAATATTTTTTCTTCCAGTTATTTACCACTACTGTAACGCGTTACAAACCTTAAATATTTACACTTAAACTTTAATCCGAACATATTCTGTGCAAAACTCTAAGATAAATTGTTATCGTCTTACAAGTTGAAATATTTGTTATTAAAACTGTTCGTACATGTTTAAGTTTTGGAGAGTCCGCCAAGTTTTCAGACGTAATAAATTTTATCTTCTTGTGTTATTTTTTTTTATTTTTTTCTCCCCCCTTTTTTTTTTGTGTAGAAATAATTATAGCGCTATCAACTCAAATGAACCGACAACTAAACTTTACGTATTATTTTTAGGGTACGGTTTTTATGCCTTAATTGTGTATACAAACATTAAACGATTAATAGACAGTAAGGGCGATTATGATTCTCAAATAGTTAATATTTCACGACCTAAACTTGGGCATTCGCGTACACTTATAATGAATATCAATTACGATGGTTATTTTTCGTAATATTAGTTATAAAGTTTAATAGAAATGCAATCGCTATCCATATATAAACGTTTAGATAATTTTTTAATTTTTTTAGCATAAATTATTGATTATACTGATTATACGGGTGTAATCAATGATATTATAGACCATTTCGAGCTTTTACCGCTTTCGGTATTTCACCCCATTTCAACCCTCGATTAGGCTTCAGCATATCCATCCGACTTTGGTTGGAATCATCTGAGGTGGTCTTCCATCTCGATTTTTTTTCCCTTTATAGCCATTTTGCTTATCATTTCCCTATGACTTACACGACCAGAGGGTCCACAGACCACAGAGGGTCCATCGACTCCCAGATAAATATGACTCAATATTTGGCACTTGATATACCTGGTTTACTCATAAATTCCCGTTAGTTTTAGATCGGTATTCATTATTTTCCTCAACGGGATAACCTTAATCGGAGTATTTTGCGTTTAAAGGTCATTGCAATTTGTTACCGGCCATATTTCTGCTCATACGAATCAAACAACTGTACTGGTCATCGATAGCTCGTGTAAGTTTGGGTTTAAACAGTTTCTCCTGTATAAAAATCCATTTTGTGAGCTATTTTAATTTTAAACTTTACGATTATATATATAGTAATAAAGTATACGTAGTTTCTAGATATTAACCCATAATGTAAATCATTTTTTACGCGAAAAGTAATCAACGAGTTCTCATCAGAGCCTATTTCAATGGTGAAATTAGTAAAAAGATTTTATTAATTTTCCATTTTGATTGTGTTAATAAATAATAAACAATTACGATAGTATAATATTTTATTATACAAAACTTTAAGTGTCCAGAGAGATGTCGCTAAACTGTTTGAAGAATAATTATAGGTCCATCGGAATACTAGCATACAATACTCTTTTGGAAAAGTTTCAACTATAAAAAAAAAATGGCGTTTATTTTTATAAATTATAAAAAACTACGCAAGATCGTTAGCGCGGTTCAATTTGGCGTAAAACTTTTAAAACAGTTTGCCGAAAAATAATAATTATTATTAGTGAACATGGCGTGGTATACCGGATACATGGAAATTTTTATAAACCAATGTGAATTCTCCTAGAAATATTTTGTTCTCTGTATTGCATAATACATTTGATACACCATTCGATACCGCAAGTTGATTTAAATCGGAGATTTAAACAATGGCCAACATTAGCTTTTTATTATTTTTTTTTTTTTTTTAAAAGCTTATTGTAAATTTATTATGATTATTGAAATAGCATTACGTAATATAGGTAATTAAATGTAAGACAGTGGCGGTACGAAAAAATATTTTGCGATTTTATTTTACTATAGCTCCTAAAATAAATAATACTAAACTAGTTTCTACTATTTTTTTTTTTTTGTATTTTTCTCCATTGATATGCCGACAGCGATCGTATCCGTGTATATCCGCGTGTTCAGAATACTGCATTAAAACAATTATAAAAAAAAAAAAAAATTATATTTTAAATATACTTTCCACAATTTTCACAATAAGAAACAACCGAGAGATTTTTTTATGTAAAATTATTTCTAATAACGGCAAATGAATTACTCTACGTATACGGTGATTGTTTATGAACAATTTTTTTTTTAGGAGATTAAACATCGGAACAATTGACCGATATAGTTTTTAGAGGAGTTTACAATATTACTGCCTGCTGTACCGGAGTAATTTTCGCAAAAACCATATATATATAGATATGTATGATGTGGCACAATATCGAAACCTTTTCGGCTATTTTTCCTATTGTATATTTTTCTCACGGCTGATGTGTCAATGGGGTGCATGGAAAAAAAAAAAAAAAAAAAAAAAAAACCCGTGAATTGATATAAAACTATATGAAATCCCTACGTCGCGACGGCATAAATCCATCAAATCCGAGTATTTTTTTTGTATATATATAGAGAGAGAGAGAGACAGCAAGCAAGAGAAACGGAATTCGATTTTATTTCTCAATGTCCCACGGGACATTGTACGCGTGCAGTAATGGAAATCCGACGGGACCGTCACCGGACTCTTGTGGAGACGATAGGACATGTAGCAAAACGTATGTAACACGGACGTCCTACAGAATCGTTCTTGTCATAAAAATTACGGTATAAACCGATCGAGGAATATAATTCATGCGGAATATGTTGTTCTCGAGTACATTATTGTAGCAAACCGTCGCCGTCGGTCGATTCGCAATCCCAAATGTGTTTTTTTGTTCCGATCTCTAAAAAGTGTTATATACACACGAATTATAAGTAAATAGAAGTAGAAGATGTTTTAAGCATAGTGTTCGAGATTTTTACAAATTCTATAATAAATTAGAACTCCCGACGCTCATAGAATAAACCGCGACTATAGATTTTCAATATTATTATACCACCACATAAAAATATTAATGAGAAACCTTGCACGTGTCTTGTATAGAATTACTGAGCACTTATGTGACGTGATTACGAACATTCAACTTAACATAAAACTAAAAACCTCGACCATTTTAAACGTCTATAAATAATAAAATCAAAAAACCATTCAAGAATATAAGGGAGATAATTATTTAACTAATAAAAATGTTCATGGTTTTTGAACATATTATTATCGAAAAAAATGCAAAAACCAAAGTAGAAACCGTGGAACACAAACGTTATTTCATACTGAATCTTAAAAAAAAGTTAAACTATTGAAACCTAGCTGCTATAATAAGTGGTACCAGATATAACTGACAGTGGTTGCAAGTAAATTATATATTTTAAATCCACTATAACGTGGTTGATTATAAATATTACGAAGAATAATTTTTTTAATATTAAAACTCCGTTAAAGCTTTCTTTTCCTAAATGTCTAATCGTCTATACCGTGTATACCGGTCAATCTGGTCAATACTATACACAGAACGGAACGCGTCGAAAAATGATTTCCGCGTAGTTGCCAATGCACAAAGACGGAATTGCAAACCCGGGGGCTCTAATCGTGTTCCTAAACCAAAGCCCTGACCTCCATCGAGGCAAGGGAAATCGTCCCGGACGAATGGGGCAGGCCGCATGGTCGTGAGTGAGAACCGGTGAGACATCCGCGTAGATAACGTGCGAACTCCAGTCTTGGGCATGGACATCCATAGGAAATCCTGGGTCAGACTCAACAGAATACGCACGGGACGAAGATGATGAAACGAATAGAAATGGAAGTTCAGAGAGGGCTCGGAGTGCGAGTGCAGCGCCAAAGTATATAGAATCGATGTGACATTTAATTTTGGCCTGTCAACTAAGGAGATACGGCAGAAAAAAGAAAAAAACGATGTTACTGCCTCTCTGCGGTCTATTGTATTTTGAACTATAGGTTCAAATTTCGAACCGGGTCTTAAGACGTATGCATTTATAATTTTGAGTGAGAATCCGCGAGTGTTCGGAGGGTAGCTGGACACTGCGGCGACGTCATGCTGGCGCGCACGATCGAATTGTGCCCAGATCGATTTGTCTGTCCGGGGGATCAATTAAATAAATAAATATACAAGCCGAACAAATATTTGATTTTATAAAAATAAATTTAATTTTAAATATTTGACCGCAGTATTAGGATAATATTTCGCTCGATAAATAATAATTTTTATTACACTTAAAATCGAAAATAATGTCTGTGCCCTGCTTCTCCGTTGATTTATCATAATATTTTCAACCGCCCCTTACAAAACAAAAAAAAAAACGAAACAAACTCATAAATAATACCGACTAAAATTTATTATTTTTTTTTATTTTTAAAATTACAATTTATGTACTTACGATTTTAATATGGCGTATTAATGTGGTTTTATATACTGCGTAACACCAATGGGGGGGGGGTATTGTGTGTTTTTCATTAATCATCGAGTACATAGAGGGTGTTTCTCTCGTTTTGACTCGTGGATATCGAAAATGATTACCGTTTACTATATAATGTATACGTACGAGAAAAATATTGTCGCAATTGATAAGCGTACAATTTTCCTAATAATTTCCATTTTGTTCGCGGATACGAAATCACAATAATATATTAAATATTATACATTTCATCTTCTTGACGGACGTACCAAAGCGGCCAGTCGTACACATTCGGACATCACCATCTGTTATCTGTGTCTGTTTTTACGTATAATAACCATTACAATTGAATCCTGCTCCCTGTTCTACCTCATTTTTCTCATACATTAATATTTGTGAGTGAGAATCCGCGAGTGTTTGGAGGGTAGTTGGACACTGCGGCGGACGTCGTCCAGGCGCGCACGATCGAATTGTGCCCAGGATCGATTTGTCGGGGCACCGTTCCTTGGATCGTATTTTTGTACCGGGGTAAAATATAAACCGACGACCGTTTTTCGTCGGCTCGACGAGCAAAACTTCTCGGGCGATTTTACGTACCGTCGTCGCTCTCGCCGTGCTCGGCCGTCCCGTATTTGTAGTCGGCGATCCATCAAGCCGCCCGTGACGTTAAACAAATTTCGTCTTCATCGCTCATGGTTCACGGCTGCCCGGTGGAATCGATAAATATATTTTGTCTTAAAAACGATAAAGACAACACGGGCACAACGCCACCTACGGATTTTCGGTAATCTCCGAAGTGCGTGCGTCGGTGACTACGGTATAATGAATAGTTTTTGCGGTAAATCTACGCGGCCCAGTGTAATATTGACAAAAACATAAACTCTGTCGTGTACATATGGGCGTGTCGAAAATTGTAGGATCTAAAATATACGAAAGATGAATTTATAAATGTGTACAGAAAATTCAATTGATATTATATTTTGAACTATTAAAATATAATTGTGAATTTTAAATATCAAATTAAATCCATTAAATTCGAGTAATGTAATTTTTAAGCTGTTTAGGGATTAATTTACACCTTTTTCCCCTTCAATTATCAACGGAACACGCAAAATGTGCATTAAAAATTCGAAAGTTTTTCGAAGGGATTCCTTGAACCGATATCATATTTGTTTTAGAGACATTGAAAACGTTTGACCGCACATTAACTGTGATAAAAATGATTTTTTGTCGCTGTTTTGTTATTGTTCAGTAGAACCGTTATGCTAATATTTATTTTTAAAAATCTAAAAATGTCGTTCCTCTTTAAATAAAAAAGATTTTGATAACCGGAAACCAATAATCAAACTAATAATTTTGTATTGATAAATAAAATAAATGTGTCATTTTGAGCAGTGTAACTAATTGTAATTGCAATTGTTTGTAGTGATTTATTCAATGTGGCCGCAATAGTAAATTTTTCAACAGCCTGCCCCACATGGGGTTTTTTTATTATCATAAACGCATAATTATTGTATCGGTCATTTTATTGCACACCAGTATAGTAAATTGCATTGTAAAAATCATTTTTTTTTTTTTTTTTTATAGATACTTGTCATTTTTAAAAATATATTAATATCGTTCGATAGAGTTCTTTCTTTCTCAAATAGTAATTCACTTTAATAAGGGTCAATTTCGTTTTTACTATTTAGAACCATTGCGTTTTTAGTATGCCGATGGCAAATTAAGGTCGAAACTTAGCGGTGAGCTTAAAAAAAACAAATATGTATATTTTATGTGTTTTTTTTGTTTATGTATGTTTTTCGTCTATACAACAAATCATATAAACGAGTGATATTTCGAATAATCAATAGATGACATTTTTTTTTTTTTGTAATCTCAGCTGATGAACAAAAATTAACCGTTTCAGTGGCAACCGGCCGCAATAAACGATTATTAGCAATAATAAAATCGGTTTATTATTGTACTTGTAGTTATCGGCCGCGTCATTTTTATCGTATACGTATAGATTTTACCGAGTTTGTCTGCCGTTTTATTCTACGGAATAAGTTGTCTGTAGGATTTATTTGTGTAGCCAGGTATATATATATATACGTATACGTATACTGTGTTTGGCACTTGTGTTTCGCAGTCGTCGGCCAAGTTGTGCCTTTAATTACGAGAGAAAACTCGGTGTTTGTCTATATATATATTGCAAAGCGTACACGACGTGCAATTTTAATGCGGCCTGTATCATCGGCTTTAATCGAGTTTGAGGGGCGGCTGCAAACGAACCGGATACGAAACGCGAAAACCGTAGTCACGCAATATAAACGTCATCGCGTTCGCCCACGCCTCTTACGATTTCAACATAAAATCACTATTATTCCCGGTGGTTTTTTTCGTCTGGGATGATTTGCGTTTTTTTTTTTCTTCTCATTTTCTTTTTTTTTTCTTTTTAATTTCCGTTACTTTCACGGCCATCCCGCGCCCGTAATGAGGTCGTGAGCAAACAGTACCCGCTTACAGCGTCGAATAACTATTGTTTCGGCCGTTGTCTTCGAAACGGCCACTGCAGCTAAACCTTTTAACAAACAAGCATATCGTTATCGTGTATCGTCACAATTCTCTAAGAGATCTGACTGCTATTGTCACCGACCTCCGATAATCGCGGTCCTGTATCTTTTCATCTCAATCAATTACTCCCTTTGTCTCGTCACATCTCGTCGTAATAAATCCGGCCATCGTTTCTATAGTCTGCCTCCGGGTCTTCTCCCTGTTGTCGCCACTCAATCGATACTCTCTAACTTTGTTGGTCCTCTGATGTTCTCTCCGTGTACACGGACCGCTGAATTGTCTGTCCCTTCGGGAAGTTTATCACATGTACTTTGGGTAACTTTCCTATTGTCCGCGTTTTTTCTTCTACATCGGGGCTATTCGTTGCGTTATCGAAAACATTGGTCCACAGGTTTTTCTATGAAATTTCTTCTAGGCTTTTGTTCACTATGCACTGTCTTATTTTCCGTCCGTACGTTAACGTTGGTCTTGTTTGAGCCATGTATATAGGCGGAATTTTCTTTCTCTAGAGAATATCTTTGAATTGAAGTGCTTGATTTGTGCCAAAACGCCCTTACCTCCGCTTCGAGCAATCGACCGCACTACAGTCGTTGTTACCGGTAATAGGTACTTTTAAATTCTTGAAGCTTTTTCGAACACCTATTTTTGTCCACGATAAGGTTCCCACCACGGTCCGTCAACGTTTTCATAACTATTGTTTTATCATCATTTGTCTCTAGTCCAACTTTTAAGATGTGTACCCGAAAATAAATCACAACAATATTAGTCGACTTAATAATTTAATAGCTATACATAGACGGCGATCGTTTTGAGCACGTGCGATTCAATTTCCAATCGATTATTCTATTCCAGTGCATCATACGGAACGAAACCACTTCGTACACTTTACCGTTAATATATTAACTAGATCGATAAAAAATCAATTAATAAATGTTGAAAATAAAATTGATATTGCAATAAACATTCTTATTTTATGTTATTCTATAAAATATGCCTATAAATAATCAGTAAATCAGTAAACACTCGACATACGTTTGGTAAAATAATTTTATAGGCATCCGATTTTAGTTCTTTTGTTAGTTTTTACCATTTTACAATAGTACTGCAATTTAATTTTACCTTAAAACAAACAGTTATATTAGAATAGTCAATAATCAATAAATTATCAATTTTATACCAATCTCTGGAACGACTGAACCGATTCTAAAAAATCGTCCGCTAATAGAAAGCTACGCTATCCCTGATAAACATAGGCTATGTTTTATTTTGATCGAACCAAATAAAATGCAGCTGACATAGGCTTATCGGTATTTTTTGTAAATCAAATTATTTTTGTCGATTTAGGTTCTTTCGGTGATTCGGATGAAAAAATAACAGTTGTTTTTACCTATTCGATTTAGTTGTTACGTTAATAGAAGATTAACAAATAAAAGATGAAAAATTTTGACCATTTTTAATAACGATTATGGATAACCAAACTAGACCTGAGCAAGGCCGGGGAATGACAGCTTGTGTATATATATATATTTTTTTTATTTTTATTTTTTTAACCGTGTTGTCTTTAGTTGTAAATAAAAAGTATGCTTATATTAATTACAATCGTTTGAAGTTCAAACGGTGGTGAAAATCATATAAATCACTTCATCGTTTTAAATCATTTTTTAACCAATCTTCCCTCGGAATCGTTTTTCGTTAACAGTGATTTATCGTTGCGTACAGATATAAATTAAATTCCTCTCTCTATCCCGACGCTCATAACTTTCTACTTAACACATACAATGGCGGACCATCCGTGAACAGTATTTTTCTATTATTTGCCTAAGTATTATATTAATAATATTATAAATTTACCTCTGAATAATACATCGAAATCGTGCTCTACGACATGAGGAAGACCTGGGCTGAAAAGGGAAGTCCTGTTTATTTCCGGACCGACCTCACCGGTATACATGTTCACGGATTTCGGTGCACAACTGAATAGTAATTTGTTTTCTTACTATTTTCGATTCGTCTGTTCCAATAAAATGCATTTATAATTATTATTGGTTTTTAAACAGTAAAAACGGGTCGTTTGACTTTATTGAATTATAACTCAACCGGGTCGTTGTATAATTCGCATGGCAATCGCCAACGAACGATCGTGAATATTGTTAATATATATTTATTCGCATTGTGGTAGAGTCTCACGATTAAAATACAGAAACAATAACTGCTGTCCAATAAACTTCCAGAAACATCGCAGTTAACCTGTTTTGTGGAATATTCACATTTGCCCCACATACCGATAGACGGAACGAAACAATTTTATATAAAACGTTTTACGGTTAAGTTATATTATTTTCTTATCAATTAATTTAAACTTAACGGTTTGCTCTATATATATTGTGCTTTCCCGCTATTCAACCACGCCCGCAAATGCGTTCCGTTTAAGTAGTCGTGACGTAATGTGTCTGCCCGGTTTCGTACTGTTTTGTATTTTTCGTCGTTTTCATTTTTTTATTGTAATATGATATTTTAACATTTTTATGAGAATTTCACTCGGCGGGAATAAAAAAAAAAAAACTATTTTTATTACCATACCGTATTTCCCATTGTTCTTTCCTCCCTACCGTCGTGTTATACGTACAATTTAATTTTATTGCAATTTGCGGAGATCAATCCCTTCGATTCCGTTACGTTTCATATCATACAATGTTGCCGGGTTCCAATATTGTAAATGTACCGAAATGGAATTATGAACGTAATACGTTTCCATTTTTACAGACAGACGAAAAATCGATCGTGATTTGATTTACGCACGCACGGTCATTTAATTTGGGTACGGTCAGGGAAATATGCTACCGAATACGATTATATGCATTTTGACTGCATATTTTTAACTAATAACTACGTTTTAACTTTATTGTATATTCATTCGTACTATATTGATTCGAAAATGTATTGATATATTACATAATGTTATGTGAACTGTCGTACGAATAATTATTATTGTTTTTTTTTTTTTCTTTTTTTTTAGATCGTTTGTTGTAAAAGTTTATGAAATGTGCATTATTTCAGGGACTTGAGAGTCTATAATTAATTACTTTTCATAATTTATGTTTCGATCTATGTAAATAAAACGTATTCTTATTCCCAGTGTAAGCAAACAATAAATAATTATTCATTTTGGATTCGAGTTAAAAACATAATAACTCGTAAGACACCGTAAATGTATAATGGATCAAGTGTATACTAATACTGATGTTTAATACTTTGATGAATAGTATTATTGTTTTCGTTTAATTATTTTCCGTTTTAGTGGTGTGTAGTAATAGTATCTTTTTCTTCGACTCCATCGTCTCTCGTCCATCTTTTTGTGGTCAGTCAACTAAGCACATTCCAGCTGTTCTCGTATCATCTTCAATCTTGTTTAACCACATCCGTTTCGGTCTTATTTTTCTTCTCTTCCGTCCACATTAATTTGTAAAACTACACTTATAGCCTCTGACTGACAAATCGCTTCTGAATGCACGCCTGTACCACCTCCGTTTATTCCATCTCATAAATGTATTTCTTATTTTACTCTTTCTCTCTCTTCTGACTCGAATTGTTTATCTAAGTATTCTCATATCTGCAATCCTTATATTCTGCTCCATCATTCTGGTTACTGCCCGACATTCAAATGTTTAGTAGTTATATAGTTTTGGATATGACTATAAAATTAATATTATTGCTTCTGCAGTTAGCTAATGATAAGATTATAGCTTTACCCGTGCACAGTATTGAGTAAAAAATACCATAAAGAAATAAAACCGTGGCTTTCAAATAATAATAATTGTAATTATTATCTAAAATACTATTTTCGGAGTTATTTTTTTTCCTATTTATCATCAAGATAACCAACTAAAATAAATCCATAAAACCATAAATCAACTAAAATAATTAGATTTTCGTACCAAAACTACTAAAACCCTGTTTTTAGGGGACTTGTGATGAGCATATTGGGAATTTAAAAGTCGCCAATGACACTCTATGGATCTTCTTGTTGAGTCGATTGGCAAAAATTGTATGTAAATCTGAATTGGAGTACCTAAAACTGAACGCGTTTAATCATATAAACATTTCAATACATTTCTTCTCGGTATACATGGTACATAATTATATTTTATTATGAGTCGCAACTTCCAATAGACAAAATCAATACAGTTGAGTGCAGTTATATTGTTTTTTTGGACAATCATATTACTAAATTCATGCATAATGCTTCAAATTGCCAGGTCGAAAATTTCAATCGGTTCAAAAAGAACGACCGACGAACAGGAGTATGTATATTATTTATGTCTCTAGTACTCAAGAAAATAATATCTTAATGGTTATTATACTGATATCGATTACTATGTCTATGTTCTGGATAAAGATTAAAAGACGCATTTAAATTATACGTACGTTGTGACAAATAGTGTTCGCGGCAGTGCAAACAAAAATACACATTTGTGAACAAACCTACAGATGTGGTCCAAAATTCGTTTTTCATTTAAATTTAACTATAAACGTAAGGAAATGTCGTAATTACTAAGCGACAAGTACATGAAAATTTATAATCAATTAAGTAATACAATTAATTAGAATAATGGTACTTGAAAAATAAATATTTCTGAAGGTCTTCGGCTCAGTTAAAGATAAAGTTAGCGGAGAGTTGAGATAAGTGAAAAACAAATAACTACTGGTAACGTTGAGTGAAAATAATTTTCAAAAATTGGAAGGCAGCGATGAAGTGGATATCCACGGATAAGTACAAACTTACAATTACGGTCAGTGCTGGAACAGAATCCAATAGGAAATAGACCACTGGGAAAGGCCGAGTATGAGGTTGAAATACGTAGTGAAAAAGGACTCGGAAGCTTGTGAAGGTGGGCTAAATTGGACGGTTCTAGCGATAGATAGAGGATGAGGATTGCTGGAGGATTGGCTGTGAGCTGGAATGGGAGACCGAATAACTCCCAACCAAAACCCATTTATAAATACAAAACAATTGTATAGTAATCGATTCGCACGGTAACACAAGTAAATAATTTAATTTTTTAATTATAGTGAAACATATTTACTAAAATAATCTCCACTCGACAACTACATAAGTAATTGAATTGTTTAGATATAATATTAATAGTGAATGTTTCATGTTTAATCTTTACAGTGAATAATATACAGTAATGTCACTGTTTGATTAATATTAATTTGGTTATACGATTAAAATGGATTATTTACATTAGTGTGGCTAGAGAAATTCACTAATTTGACGGTTACAAATATGTACTTATGGTGCGTCGATTTCGGAACCGCGGCGAAATCGTTGAAATTAATTTACAGTCATTAAAGCCGGAGGAAACACCGCAAAATCTGCAGTAGTTACTTTGGTAGGTAACTTGGCGAGTTTATGTTCACTGGGCAGGTGGTCTTTATTATGAAGTTTGCAAACAAACCGTACACAATTCGTTGAATAAATAAATATACAAGCCAAACAAATAATTGATTTTATAGAAATAAATTTAATTTGACACATTTGACCGCAGTATTAGAAAAATATTTAATAATTCGATAAATAATAATTTTTATTACACTTAAAATCGAAAATAATATCTGTGCCCTACTTCTCCGTTGATTTATCATAATATTTTCAACCGCCCCTTACAAAACAAAACAATAAAAAAAAACTCGTATATAATACTGTCTAAAATATATATATTTTTTTTTTAAAAAATTACAATTTATGTACTTACGATTTTAATATGGCGTATTAAAGTGATTTTATATACTGCGTAACACCAATGCGGTATTGTGTGTTTTTTTTTAATCAACGAGTACATAGAGGGTTTTTCTCTCTCTTTTTGACTCGTGGATATCGAAAATGATTACCGTTTACTATATAATATATACGTACAAGAAAAATATTGTCGCAATTGATAAGCGTACAATTTTCATAATAATTTCCATTTTGTTCGCGGATACGAAATCATAATAATATACAAAATCATACAATTCATCGTCTTCTCGGACGAACAATAGCGGCCAGTCGTACACATTCGGACATCCCCAGCTATCCGCGTCTGGTATTCCGTAAAATATCTATTACAAAAGAATTCCGCTCCCTGTTCTTCCTCATTTTTCTCAACTGCTTCGTCCCACGTCAGTTTGTGATTCCAACGGCCTATTGTATTTTGGTACTATAGGTTTAAATTTCGAACCGTGTCTCATGACGTATATATTTATATTTGTGAGTGATAATCCGCGAGTGTTTGGAGGGTAGCTGGACACTGTGTGAGACGTCATACTGGCGCGCACGATCGAATTGGGCCCGGATCGATTTGTCGGGGAATCACTTAAAACCGAAAATGATATGTGTGCCCTAATTTTCCGTTGATTTTTCGTCAATACGAAATCATAATAATATACAAAATCATACATTTCATCGTCTTCTCGGACGTACAAAAGCGGCCAGTCGTACATCCGGACATCCCCAGCTATTCGCATATGGTATTCCGTATAATATCTATTACAAACGAATACCGCTCCCTGTTCTTCCTCATTTTACTCAACTACTTCGTCGCACGTCAGTTTGTGATTCCAACGGCTACCTAACCTGTCGGGTTCCCATCCGTCACCGTGCGAACTCGTGTGTGTTGTATTTTTCGGGCGGGCCCTGTGCCCGTTTTAAACTCTTATTTTCGCTGGTTTCTGCGATCTTCGGATTCCGACACAATAGTTCTAATTCCCCGGTACTCTCTTGTTTTCATTGCAATGGTTGCACACGATTATTGTTATCGCTATTATTATTTTTATTTTTTGCGTTTCGCGAGAAAACCGTGTCTTGTTTTAATTGTTTATTGTTTACTCTGTGTTGGAAAACTATCTCGAACCGTATTCCGTAGTTTTATAACACAATAATCGTACAACTTACATACAGATGATGTAATTTATTTTAATCTAGGTCAATTATAGCGTTCCGGATAACAAACATTTCGGTAACCGAGCCGTTTCTCCGTTGTGTTTGGTTTTAATTATTAATTAAAATTGTTCGTTCCGTATATTATATGAAAACAATTACTAATCGTTATAATTACGATTTCGAAAAACTGGGAGAACGCGACGAGTTGTTTTCATTATTACAGGTTTTACTGCAGTTTTCCGTACTTAAAACAACTTATAATTGACAAACAAAACGGCGAGTAAGGGGGCCAGATACATTTGGTTCGATACAAACAAACGGAATATTCGTATAGTACGCTGCGTCCGTTGCTATAATAATAAAATCGTTTGCATTATTGTCCAATTGCAAGGTAAACTGTACTGTTAGAAATAATTGTTACGGGCGCACTTTACCGAGCAAATAAAAAAAAAACACCGTCATTTAGAATATTAACGATAAATTTATCGTTATAATAATTTGCACTACTGCACTGCGGAAGCCAGAACGCGTTTAAATTAGATGACTTGTCACGATTGTCGCAATAACAAATTGCATACAAATGTTCGGTACTTACGTGAACCTTTAACGAATTATCATTTATTGTGTAAAACGTAATTATAAGGAGATAAAAAAAAAAAAATATCACAAAAACGCAATGGCATTACGAATGTCCATTAAAAAAAAAAAAAACCTATAAATTATTCCAAAACGTAGGTATTATCAACGGAATGATGATGAACGTTCTCGGTGATGGCCGAGAATCATTGCATATTACGATAATTGTCCCAGGAGTAATGCACAATTAGCGCTGAACAAATATGTATTTATTTTAAACAAAGTACAATATTTTATACCTTCAAAACAATCTCCTTACCTGTCTGCCATTGTTGCGGGAGCGCTTGAATGCTTCATAGGACGCCGTCTTTGTTGAGCTCACGGATCCTTCGGATCACTTGTTCATTTAGTGTATTCAAGTCGAGAAAACGGATTCTTCTAAGTGGTCCCCGCAGTTTTGGAAATAAACCAAAGTCCTGAGGACCTAAATCCGTATTCGCCGGACGGGTGTTTGAGGCGTTCCTCTCTGTAATTCTCCAAGAGAGCCGTGGGGCCGTGAGGTGCTCCGATATGCGGCCTCCGATTGTCGGGCAATACGGCCACACCGCGTTTCAACAATCCCCCGGTAGTTATTTACAGATTTCTGGTCGCAATTTTCGGCAAGGAATGTTTTGTAATATTGGCCGGTTGCATTACTGCCAATTGAAACGCGATTTGTGATAATTATCCGAAGTCAGCCACGTCAGTGTTGCCTTGTGTATCCGTAGAGGCTAGGCCAGAGCGAGGGTTAGGATTTATCAATACTTATACGACCGTCACGTAATCGCTGATGCCATCTTTGCACCATACTTCGATTTACAGTATCGGTTCCACACATTTTATTTAACGCCCCCCCCCATGAGTTTCAATCATTACTCTACTACGAATCGTTTTGATATTAATTTATGTGCGTTGTTCGAAAACAGATATGTGAGCCGAAAAATTGTTTTCACATTCGAAATCGCTCTCGCACATCATAACATATTACTAAAACCACTAATACTGATAATCGACGTGTTTATTAGACTTTAAGCTACAAACTGATACTGAAATCAGCTGATAATATCATACTGCAAGACAGGTAGAGCTCGCTGTGCATTACTTTTGGTACAATCCTCTTATAATTATGCTTTATACACGTAAATATTGAACTCTTTTGTTCCGAGTCCCGACGGTTTTGTGTCCTACACTCATAAATTGACAACAGTGTACATAGTGTTCAACTGGGAATGAATCCTAAAATACATTTGGTAATACCATGTAAACTAAAAATAATGTGTGTGTCGAGGACGAACTTGAAAATGAATAATTAATTTTATTGTAAGTCGGGACATTGCCGATGTAAACGAATATTGGGACGACTGTTTCATTTGTACAGAGTTATTAGACATGTTACGATTTTTTCTAAATTTATATTCGATTATGTGTACGTCTTTAATTTTTCAATGTACGTAGAACCTAACTATGTGAAATATTTTCAAATATTATCTTAAATTATAGTTTATTTTATTCTATTATCGTTTTTAATGCATGGGATATGACTAAAGTTTAATTCAGTTAAGCCTTTATACTATTCTAAACGTCAGTACTTGATTATCGTCCAAATTTTTGTACACTTATTTTTTTTTTTTATTTATTTCAATTCTTCATTGTCTGTTAAGTGCAAAAATTTTCTTCTTTGAAACCGCAACCCGTAATTTTCATGATAAATATATTCAATAGAACAATTTTATTTTTTTGGGAAATTAATGATACACCTAAATAAACCCTAATCACGGGGAAACTGTACCGATGTCGAATAAAACATTATCGACGTTTCAGCAGAGAATCGTGTTCGGTATAGTTTCAGATTTAATTTACCATATTTTTAGTATTTTTAAAAACGAAAAAGTTGACATTGTTCTAGCAAATACGGGAATGAAACGAAATCAGTAGTGGTAACATGATGTTCGAAATCCAGCATACGCATTGAATACATTTATTTTTTTTATTATTTTTTTCGTATAAGTGTATGCGTTAAAACATAAAAAGAGACACTTGGACCATTAAAATGATACGGACTGGAACAATAAGATAAGACGCGTATATATTTACGAACTTAAATCCTTTGTGGGCTTTGGAATATAAACGTCTCGCGTTTTTGTCGGAACAAATAGATAGCGTTTACATGAGAAACACGTGGAATGTGCACATGATTAGCGTTATATTATACATTTTGAATTGCTTAAATAATATACTATTTTCCGAGTGGACTTTACTGCATTTACTGAGCGAATATAACCGAAACTATACCAAAGTAGTGGAAATACATTTTTTAAAAATATACTAAAAACACTGCGGGTTCGCGGAGTTATACGATACTAAGTTGTTTAATTTGTTTATTATTCGTGATATAATTGGTTTTTATTTTATTTTATTTTTTTTTTACACTTAATACATAAATATAAAGTAGAACTTTTCGTATCTAAAATAATAAAAGTAAAGATTTATTGTCGTGTCCTCTCTATAATGGAAAAACTTGAGATAGAAATCGAAACACTTTTGAAACAGTCGAAATCTAAAGGGACGATTATATACAAACTTGGTCGATAGTAATATTATATTATGTGCTTTTGTGTCACATTTACACCAATATCGCCACAAATAATGTATACGCTTCGCACACCCGCAAAAATCATAAAAACTTTCACACCGAAAAAAATTACGAAATTCCGCCACAAATCAAAACGTACTTCATAAGAAAATTATTTATAAGTGTGTGTGTGTGTGTGTGTGTTTTTGTGTCATTTAAAATGCGAGAGTTTTCGCTTCATTTTTTTTTTTTTTTTTTGCACAGAAACCACTGTCAATGGTATTCGTTTTGTATAGATTATACGCTTGGAAACTAAGATTTTGAACTCAATTTCTAAGCCTCCCGCATAATTTTGTGTTCCAAAAGTACGGGGCTTCCCTTCACTAGCATCCGTCAATACGTATACGAAATTCTGCCATAGCGGTGGATTAGCCGGTCGGCTGTGTCGGGATTTCTCATTGTTACCCGATTAAACGCCATGTAGTTTTTTTCTGAGGGGTTTTGCTCAGGGTCTGGTGTACAAACCGCCATTATCGAGAGATAAAGATCAGCGGTTCCTAAAATGTCTTAACATCGCGGCACACTTTGGATAAATGTTGGACAGAGAAACGACTAGAAATGTTTCCATTAACAGCAGATATTAATCCACGTGGATCAGTTAACGTCTTCTTTGATTACTACTAACCACCTTATTAGAAGAAAAAATACAGACATATTTCCCATCATTGTCTGTTGACGAATATGATTGGGTACACAATCAATTTGCAGTAACAACAGATGTTATATCTCATTTAAAACTAATCGGACAAGAATAACATTTGGAACATCGATCCGATCGTATATTGAAATTAAAATTTACTGAACTTACACTCGTCCATTTTTGGAATTGAATTAATACCGACTATCCGATAATTACAGAAAAAGCAGTTGTTACCATTTCCTACAAACATACCTGTGCGAACGTGGTTTTTCCATACTAAATAAAATAAAAAAAATTTAAAATTGCGAACGACTTTTATCAGTTGAACAAGAGATGCGAGTATGTTAATTACTATTATGCAACCAGCATCGAGTACACGTTTCACACTAAAATTGTAGTTATTTAGATTTGGAATTTAAAATGTAGACATTTAGTTTAACATGTACGCTTATTTTTTTGTTTACATAATTTAATTTGTTAACATAAAAAAAATACGTGTTTTCACGGCACACCCTTTGGGAACCACTAATATCGATGAACCGAAACAACAAATATCGTAGTGTTGCCGTGCATATAGTCAGACACGGCAATGGCCGTACGAGTTTGAATATCGTCACGATATCGTTCGTGGTCACGTTTAATATTTGTGAATTTTCTGAGGAGAACCCGCAGACAGAAAAAAAAAAAAAATAAAAAATAAATAATTTACAGACCATTTCAGCCGGCGTTGGATTTCTCGCAATAACTGGGTACTTCACCACTTACTCATTGTTTTTTTATCCCGTTTTCAAAGTCACAAATATAGACGCGTCATCTCAGCCAAAGCACATACTTACAATTTAGCGATTAAACACTTAATGTATTTACCGTTTGTTAGAGACCGTCTTTACTTAACCGTCCCCGATCCCCGGGACATCTCGCGATTATTTTCGCTTTTTTTAAAATCGGCCCTCCTCAAAATACAGACCGGCCCTGTATATCGACAGAGTAAATTCACCGGTGTCTTACGTCTAGTACGAAAAAAATATTACTCACAATTAATATACAATTACAATAAAATGTTTCTATTTCATTCGATTTTATACACGAGGTCCGTTCAAAAAGTACCAGGACAAATGTTATTACGGCTAATCCACAAACGATAATGTTTCAAATTGTAAACAGTTGCATTCCCCGCGAATAAATGGATATTTCAAACAAAATCCAAAGTCGCTATCTCGTCTCGGTTTAATATTACGCGTGGTTGAATCCAGTCAGTTTTTGTCGTTTGCCGTTTTCGACATGTCCGAAATTAACGAACAACGCGTGCGCATCAAGTTTTGCTTGAAACTTGGTAAAAAATTATGCAACGGAAATGATTAAAACAGCTTTTGGAGATGATTCATTAAGCGGTCCCATGAATTTCGAGTGTTTTAAACGTTTCAAAAACAATCGGCGGTCAACCGAAGACGATTTACGTTCTGGAAGACCGTCGACGTCATCCAGAAACGATGGTGTGGCGACAATTTGCGAAAAAATGCGAAATGGCCCGCCGATTAACCGTTCGTGAGTTAACAAAGAGAATCTAAATCGAGTCTTGTCATGCAATTTTACAGGAAAATGTACAAATGCCAAAATCGTTCTGCGATTGTTCACCACGACAATGCATCACCGGCACATTTATCGCTGTCGATCCGTGAATTTTCGGTCGAAAAAAAAATTACTGTTGTCTCTCCCTATTCCCCAGATCCGGCCCCGTGTGATTTTTTTTTCTTTTCCTAAGACTAAAATCTGCGCTTAAAGGACAACGATTTCAAGTTGTAGATGATTTTAAAGCGAACGCCGCAACAGAACTCATAGCTTTAACTTCGGAACCGTTCCAAAGGACTTTTGAAAAACGGCGTAATGCGTATCGACCGGAGGAGAGTATTTCAAAAAATATATCTTTAAATTATATGCAACTTCATTTTTGTATTTATTAAAAATAAAATTCTGGTACTTTTTGAACAGACCTCGTATTTGTATTGTGTGCGTAGTAAATTCACGTCATCGGATTATACTAATAAATACAAACAATATTATTACAAAAGCCATACATTATTCGAAATTGTTATTATCTTTTGTAACTTTAGGCAACAATTTAAATTATATTTTTGAAAAATGAGCTATGTTATGTTTATGGGAGTTTTTTGTTTTTAAAAAAATGTATATAATATTTATTTAGTTTTACACATTAAATCTAATGATATACACATATTTTAATGTTAATGCCATTTGTTTTTTTGATTTCGATTTTACCCGAACCAAGTGTAATAAAATGTAATAAATTCATGCAATAATATTCGTTGACCCATTAAACAAAATGTAATTACATTTTTTTTTTTATTAGCAAAAAGAAAAAAAAAATGTATCCAATGTTCAATGTGATAATCCCATAGATCAATTCGTTGTTTACATAATTAAAACCTCATTTTTTTTTTTTTTTTTTTTACAACTATTGTTCCTTTGATTCGAATAACTAAAGTAAAAAAAAGTATTTTCTTACGTACACTAAAAACAAATAACAAACCGATAGTTGAAAAGAAATACAAATTTATAACTTACATGCGTTGCTTTTCTTTTGTAAAATAATTTAACCATATTAATATAACCCGCATCGTGTTTAAACAAATACAATTTTAATAAATACACGGTTAATGAACAACGAGTAAATAATTTTAAAAAATATGAACGACTTTAATGATATGATAATTCATTGCAGAACTTTTTTTTTTACCAGCCAATAATTGTTGATAAAAATTATTATTTACTTTGATATCTACAACGAGTTTTGTTAATTTAAGCATTTTTAATTTGGTGAATAATATTGAGTTTGTGTACTATTGATTTTTGAAAAGTGCTTATTATTATGTTTTAAATTCAAGTGGATTAATCACCAAAAAAAAAAAAAAAAAAAAACATCTAGGAACTCTTAAACTCATGTGGTGTTCCAAATGTACACAATAATATTTATTAACATTACAGTTTTATTAAAATTCGAGAGTAATATTACATAGGTAAGTATTTATTTTGTTTTCCAACTTAATGCAATGGTAACGCGTTCATGAACTATTTTGAAAATCTAGTTTTATTGAATACTCAAAATATATTAGATTCTGAGCGATAGTTTTACTATATTATTTTATTTTTTTCTTTCATTACCACCTTTTCGAATCTGTCTCAGTATCATTCTTTAATTGCTAACAGAAAATTGTGTCTAGGTAGTGCATTGAGGTGGTCATTGTGTTATATACCTGCAAGTTATTTTAATTATGACGAATAACTAAGAAAATACAAAAAAAAAAAAAAAAAAACAATGATTTATTAACGTAATTACTGGTTATTTGGATTTTCGTTGTTATTCAGTAAAAAATAATCATGTACTATTTCACAGAATATATTTCTTTAAACGTAACACAATTTTCAAAATATTCTGGCGTTTTTTTTGAGTTATTCGTGGCAATTAGAACTTGTCCAGTTAATTTTGTTTTTTTTCCTATTTCATATTATGTTATTAAAATTGTTTAAGCTCAGTAAAATTGCTCGAGAATTTGATACAATATTCATTATACGTTTGACTTGGTGGCAAAATCAAAGTTAAACGATATATCGTAATTTATTGTTGTGAACCTTACGGGTTTAAATGTTTGTCAGTTAATTTTTAATTTTGTATTGTAATCTTGTAAAAAATATTCGTAGACGGTGCCGGATTTAGGTGGGAGGGGGGGCAAGTGGATTGTAACTCAGAAGCCCCCACAGTTTTGTTATGTCGTTTTTTAACTGTAAATACGCGGAAATATATTAAATTTAAATTTGCACATTTAACAAAAATATAATTTTTTTATCGAAACAATGTTCAACCAAACTCAATTCGGATCCGTGTTTCGTTTGCAATGGCTTATCATTGCGTACACTATAGTAACTCAAATAAACCTCAACTCTATCTCGTAATTCCCCACCTACAGAACTGGCCAACTTCCTATTCTTTTCCCCCCCCCTTTTTTTTTTTTTTTAATCATAATATTAGATTATTCCGTTTAGACGGCGAAATCTTTTTTGTAAATTATTTATACGGTACAAATTATTATATTAAAATAATTTATATATGTACTCAACAATATAGAAACACGTATAAACTTTTCTGTAACTGTGTTCCCGAATTCTACAGTAACGTTATATATTTTCAGGTGAAAAACTTTTTTTATGACTATAATGGAGCTCGAGACGCGTACCTTATTTACTTTTATTGTTGGGCTTTACATAGTAGTTATATATTTTTTTCGTTCCTTTATATTTATTATATCGTCGAAATTTTTAACAAACTTGTTTGTTGAAATCATCACACTGTGCGTTATTTATGGATATGTATTCCGTTAAGTTGTATTTAATATTTTTTCAGTTGGTTAATACGTTTCTCAATTGATTTTTGTAATTTTAGTAATACTTGCTTTCCATTTAAACTTTGTCAATGCTTGTAAATAACAAACTAATACTTTAATATTTCATGTGTACGTATGTGTCAAGTTTTTAT
This sequence comes from Tuberolachnus salignus, assembly GCA_956483605.1. Classification (NCBI taxonomy): domain Eukaryota; kingdom Metazoa; phylum Arthropoda; class Insecta; order Hemiptera; family Aphididae; genus Tuberolachnus; species Tuberolachnus salignus. The sequence continues at coordinate 1,344,664 of OY101429.1, read as the reverse complement.
TGAAAAATCTTTTGCTCCGGTCGTTTACATGTATTAGTGTCATAAAAATTGCTCTCATACATTTTTGACTGCGAATAATTTTTTGAAAAATATAAAATACGATTACACATAAAAAAAAATATTCCCGAATTGAAACACTACTGTGTGCTAAATTCATCACTTATACTTTATGCGAAATACGAACAAATAAACTATTCGGACTATTACGTTTTTCATAAGTAAATAATGCGGTGTTTCTATGCATCAACGGATTTATGTCGTCATAGGTATTTTCAAGTAAATGATATGAACTCATACCAAGAAAATTAAAATTAAGAATTATTATAATAATAACAATAAACGATCTTTTAATTTACATCTATCTTTACGGCTTTGGTAAATACTATAAGTTGTTTTATTCGGTAGTTTTAAACCGTTAAAAATCACCCAGAATCGAGTACGGCACCTGGAAATTATTATCTTCCATTTCTTCTTCAGTTTGGCATTGGTCCTTAAGACAATCGATCTTTATCAAATAATTAACAGATTGCGCTTTCTATACACTTTCTAGAACGAAAATAACAGATACGCAAAATGGGGTGTTCAGGAAGAAATAATATTATTATCGATAACATAATAGATCATATCATAATACATGGTATAATATTTTTTATGATAAATCAATGTTTATCGCTGAAAAAACAAGAAATATTCGTATTTTTCTGTTGCTTACCGGATTTTGTGTGACTAGTTTTTGCTCGACGCGCCTTGCCCAAGTGAAAACCACCATACCGAATAGGAAACCTGCTACCTATCCATACTCTCTACGGCTGTTCTCCACCGGCTTAATGTTTTTTTTTTTTAGCACAATCTACTCACCTTTAGCTTGGTTTCCCCAATAGCATTTCCTCTGTAGAGTACCATCTAGAGAATATCCGTGTACGGTTCTGTTCCGAGTGCCCCGTGTGAATTGTGACGCGTAAACAGAGAGATTAATTCTGATCGGTCGTCGAATTATTATTATAGACATGTTTATGAATAATGCCGAGGAATTATTATGTGTATTTTAGGTCACGCGATCACTTATTATTATGCGCGCAAACCCGTATTTGTATTATACAAAAATCTAATCGAAACCCTACCCATTGGATTATCCGGATTACCGTATAATACTTCGGATTTACCGACGCGACGTTACGTATATAAATAACATTCGGATTTTCGGTAGGATGTACGAATAATTCTACAAAACCATTACGGCTCTTGAGGGGGAAATGCGCGAATTCGCGTGCGCATATTGCCCGGGAAATTATTTCTTTCAACAATAATACGGATTCTGCGATTTTCACCGTGATATTTAATCTATCGAATTAACAGACGGGCTGAAAAGTCCCGGGCCGAACACATGGACGGCGCTAGTGTTTTGGAATTAACCCCATTTATAGTCGGTACTAACCTGGCAAATGACAGCTGTGAAAATTTCACGACAATTGCGTTGCTCTCGATAGTGATGATGTCGATGAATAAAGTCAAATTTTAATGAAAGAGCCGAGGTTTCTTTGTCGGGCCCGAGACTTTTCAGCCCATGTATAATTATCGTTTTACACGCGTGCGTACGTTCGTTTTTTGCGTAAGGCAGGCACTCGGGTCAGACGCGTTTCGATTGAACATAATTGCGTCGGTCCGGTGTAGCCATACCGACCGAATTACCGTCGAATTCGTAAAGTATTTTTTTTTTTTTTAATCGTATCGCGGTTCGTTTGGTCGGACGGGACCATTTTGATTTAATATTAATTTTTAGTGACAATCACGAGAGCGAATCCCTACTTTGCAGACACGAAAAAGTCGTGAAAAAGTTTATGAAATCGACAATTTTCTCGGCTTAATCACCTCGCAGTTTCTTCGACACACTCTCGCGTAAACCGTTTAATTCGAATTTTTCATCTTCGCTAATCGCGCGCCTTTAGTTTGAACTCGAACTTAACAACTTAATAATACTCGACAGTTTTAATAAAACTTCGAGGCGCACAATATTTTTATATATTTCTCTTCGCGTTCCTTATTTAATACCGCCACAGTCGTATAGTTCGAATAACGGTTATTATAATAAATCCATTATCCTAGCAATAGTATTAGCATACATATAATACAGGGTGCGGCAGAGCCAAATGACGAGTTTATGGAGATCATTAGCCTGTGATAAGATAAGAGCAGGCCTTAATAAGTGGTATATTTTGAATTGTACGGTAATGCTGTTTTTATTCGTAATCATGGTCTGGACAGGTGTACATCGTGGTTTCGTCGTGCGTGCGTATTACGAAAATAATTCGTTCTGTGATCGCTACACAAAGGGCTTTTCGTATACACTTCGGCATTCCACGTGCTGAATCTGTTCCTTCTGCTATCACTATCAAATTGTGGATACGGCATTTGGAAGGAACTGCAAGTGCCCTATGTAGATTTGGACACGGAGCACCCAGAAAGATAAAAACCCCCGAAAATGTGCAGTCGGTTAGAGGACTTTTCTGAGGACGAGAACAGAACCGTCACTGTAACGTTCACTCGTTATGTTTTTGATGTTGGAAACTTATCTGCAGCATAGGTTGGAGGAAATGGCTGAAGAACATGATTAGGGAGATGTATGGTTTCAGCAAGACGGAGCTACAGCGCACACAGTTGGAATTTCACTTGCAGTCTTGTGACAAATGTTCCCTGGGCGGTTACTTTCTGAGAGGAGACACAAGCTGGCCAGCACGGTTTCCAGATTTAGACATGTGTGATTTTTTCTTCTGGGGCTACCTTAAGGATAAGATTTTCATATATCGCCCACATACCATAGAAGAAATTAAACAGAAAATCACCGTGGAAGTCGAGGCCATGTCAGTCGGCTCTGCCGCACCCTTTATATACTTTATCGTTTTTTAGTAGACATTGGCCCGTCCGTTAATGATTATAATTGATTTATAAGCCAAGGAGTGACAAAATAACGTTAGAGCGAATCATATTAATAGTTTCGATGTCGTAATACAATTATTACTATCGTGCGAAATTTTAATTTCTATTATGAATATCGTCTATAGAGGCGTTACGTTATTTAATTATTTGCAGTTCGATTAATGTTTCCAATACGTTACGGTTATTTCGTGCTTACACCGTGTACACGTGTCCAATTTTGATTTTCATATAGCAACACTGATTGAAAAAGACAATATTAATCATAAAAATGTCTGTTCAAATTTTAAATTTTGTTGATATTTTAATAAAATTAGACGGGTGTTTTACTGAAACGTATAGAGTAAATTTTTAGCACATACATAATTGCGCTCATGGATTGTGCTTACAGATTGTGGTACACGGGCCGGTTGGGATTTATATATTTTGGATGGAAAATAATATCAGATAAAAATTGATCAATACAATATGATCATTGAAAATCGCCGGTGGCGGGACGTCTTGCTGAACAATATGCACTGATAACCGTTTGAAATATAAAGAATTAAACGGTTTTAAGTTTTTTTTTTTTTTTTTGTTTAAACGGTTTTTTTTTATATCGTTGTCGTTTTTATCTGATGGGCGATATTTCTCGAATACCCGCACTTGATTTATTCTCGGCGCGTTCGTGCCACTCTCCCTCCGGCCGAGTGTCCCGGGTAAATAGCGACCATTAACGGCTATCGGTTTACGGTCCGAATATGTGAAAACGGTTTACGGGGCCCGGCCGAGGATTTCGCACCCGTCTTTCTCTCTCCGACACTTTTCGTAATTTATAACTTAAATGGTCCCCGGATTTTTCTGACAACGCCGAACGCCGCGTCGTTGTTCGGCATTCCCGAATTCTTCGGATGCCGAGATTCATCGATTATGCGCAACGGAACATCCGATGACACGCTCCGTCCACCCCGCCGACAAAAAAAAAAAAAAAAATCGTTCGCGACGCCAATACGACATGGCTATGACCATGAGGTACTTACATACATACGATCGTTCGTCGGAGTGCGCGAATAAACGACAATTGTTCTCACTAGTGTCTCTCCAGTGTATAAAAATAAAACCGATAAACTGTCATCGCACCGGAATCCGCTTAAAATTCTCTCGGGATCACGTCGCGTTTTCTGCTGTTCGTCTGTTCCGGAATCTGCAGCGGGAACGCGCGGGTAAAAAACAATTATTATTTTCCGTTTGCTTAGCGCTACGGCATAAACCTTGAGTAAATTAATGGTTTTTTTTTTTTTTTTATCAACGTGGTGTTTTATTATATTTCGCCGATTAAAAAATCATCATGTCTTGCAATCGCACGACGTCAGAGACTGGACCATTAATGGTCATTTTTCGGTTCCCCGGTTTTTTAAAGTGCGTAGACTCAAATAGCATTTACTATTGCTCTTTAAAGAATTTCGTTTTCAGTAATAAAACTACCGAGAAAATTACTCTGTAATACACAACAATAAGCAGGCCACAGTGAAAACCAAATATTCGATGACAAAAATATACTCTAAAAAGTATTTTTATAAAAAAAAATCACGAATAAATGGCATGCTCTACGACATTTAAAAACAAGATAGCTGTAACAAGGACAAGATTGGGACTTGCCTTTTTTAAACCACTCATTCCTCATAAGCAAAGTTCCAGAAACCCCAAATGCCTAGTTGTTTTAACTACTGAGCACATCGTTCAAGAATGTCCAGAACATCAATACATACTAAACTCCTTATCAATACCAGACAACCTTGACGAAGCTCTAAACCAGAGATTCCTATACATTTATTCTCCGTAGACCACTTGCTAAATTTTTCTGTTTTTCGTAGACCCTCTGATATTGAATTTTTATACATATTCATCGTTATATTTTCGACAGTTTACAATGCTTACACAAAGCTACTCACTTGAATTGGATTTTCTGTGGAGTATGCCATTTTATAATAAAAAAATGTGTTATGTTTATTTTTGTAGACACCTTTATTTCTTTAATAATGATAATATTTATTTAATTTTTTAATCATTTGTAAATAAAAGACAGGGAATTAAAATTAGATCTAATAATATAAACACAAAAAAATATTTTTAATGAGAGGGGGAGTCTGATGTTTGATATTAAATTTTCAATATTTGGTTTAAAATTAATCAGGTTTAACCTTAAACCTCCTCTATCGGTGATTTCCAACCTGTCCTTTATTTTTTTTTTATTTTGTAAGAACATTGCAACCGTGTTAAAACCTCTTTTCAAGTGGTATGTCGACGGAAAAAGCAATCGAAAACTTTTTTGCGATATTCAATAATGCAGAATAAGTAACACGCATGTCTATATGTACCCAGACTGCTGATATCCATTTCTAGATTGCACTTTAAGTTCTTTGTTGGTACTTATTCCGATCAGTTCGTCTTGTAATACGACATCCGATTCTTCAACGTCACCGTATCGATCCATAAATCCACTGTGGTATTGTCAAAATATCCTCAAATCTAATTTTAAAGTCCGTGTAAAGGCCATTTACGTGTTGAACATGGAAACCATCCACAGTGTTGTTTATCGTTCGCATTGTCGCACACGTGTTTTTTCGTAAAAATTATGACCAACACTTAATAACTCTCATGGACCACCTAACCGGAATCGACCCCAAGGCGAGCGACGTAGACAACATTGGGAACCTTTGCTTCCCTAACCAAAATTAATATTGTAAACCATTTTGGAAACCTCTACTATCGACTAATATGTAAATTTAAAAAAAAATATCTCTTTCTTTTTTCATCAAATTCCGTATTACGTTCATAGGCTAATAACCTTAAACGTTGAAGCCTAATAAAAAAAATATATTTATACTCTATTCTTTATAATTGTAATTTACTCTATATCGTGTTCAATTTCAAAAGTAATTCTGTAATCGTCGAAAAAAACACAAATACGGTTTTCTTTTAACCTTCGTCAACAATCACTGGCCCCGTTGTACATACAAAACACTGCCCGTACTTTGGGATCTATAGCCGTCAAACCGATTTGGATTTTGTTTTATCGTTTTGGCGAAATTATAATACGCTTTCGAGAGTACACGATAAATTCCGTTTTACACGTTCAAAAAGCACTTAAGTATAAGTAAAGTTAAACGGGCTACATGTATAAATTATTATTGTAGGATCATACCTTAAAACAAATCCACTTTCGCGTTAGTAATACGGGAAGAATTTTCGATTGCGAAACATTTCCGTTCAAAATCATGTTAAAATATTTGTATAAACTTTTATGCGACTATACAAAATAAACAACACTGAATTATACGTGTTATTCCGCATAGCTTTAAATTCCTCGTGTTTTTAATGAAAATAGTTTTCAACTAGAATGTACACGATTCTCTGATAAAGACGAATTTCTGGTTTTCCGTTGAAATGCGTATACATGCGTAGTTGTTATTCGACTAAAACACCAAAAAATACAGTATTTCTTATTTAAATATATGCCCGCGTGTTCCAACGACATGTTCCGCATTATTAATTTTATCATCTGTAATTTTCAATTAGTTCAACACATACTTTTATTGTTTTTGAAATATCTCCATGGTGACTGAGTAACGCTGATTGAATTTATTAAATTATCATCACAAATTAATGTTTACAGGATTATCTATAATCGAGTGAACCTGGACATATTAATAATTGCGCAAAATAAATAAATAAATAATGACAAAATATAGATTTGGTTAAAAACCAAACGGTATTATGTGACATGTGGTTTTGGCGTTTTTCGAAAATGAAATTCATATAATAATTGTGTATTGACTACCGCAATGTTTCTGGTTTTGTCCGTTTGTCGTTACAACTTTTGTATAGTTGGTATTGAAAGATTTTGATTACATTTCAATAGATGCCGGGGGTTGATGTTTAAAACATTATTTGATATTTGAAAAGGAAAATAGTTTTTTCTAATGGCCAACAAACTTGTACTATTACATTTGTAAATATTTAAAAATTGCGCTTTGGAAGCTAAGCTATAGAAAGTATTATTATATTGTTTATACATATTCTATGTTTCGTAAATAAAATTTATCATTCGATATTAAGACGGAAACTAAATATTCGAAGTTTGTTTAAATACGATTTACAAGGGAATACAATATATTTAACACAATTAACAGTTAATACATTCCGCGATTGCTTAAAAATTAATATTTCAAGGATCCTAAAAAGAGACAAAATACTACGCACTATTAGTGGGTATTTACAGTGTTGTGTACATTTTTTTAGAAAAAACAGGCATAATGTCGTAATAAAAAAAAAAAAAAACATAACTACGAAATTGTCGATATTTTTAAATTGTAATGCGTACATCTTATGATGAATCCTATGTGAAATTTTTAAAACATTTCTAGATGCCTGGCCGATTTTGTCTTCATAAAACAGAATAAAAACTAAAATCTCAAATAGAAAGTTTAAAATACCTATAAATAAATTAAAATACGATCTAATTTTTTTTAAATTTGTTCTACATCTGGAAAATTCTAATATGATCATTCGATAAATGTTTCAGGTCTTAACATATTTTTTAACTGCATAACGATAAAAAAAAAAAAAAAATGAAAATAATAGAAACTGTTATTGAGTAAATATTCCCGTTTTCCCGACATTTTCCCCGATTGTATTAAAAACTAAAAAGAAAAAAACACTGACCTCCTTATTACACTAACTAAACAATGTTGTCAAATAGAAAAATTTGTATAAAAAATTAAAAGCCAACATTTTAATTTACATTGAATGTGACGGTGCACAATATCCTTTTACGGAATTAAATTAACATATAATTGTATTATACATTTTTTAAAAATCACATCTAAATATTTGAAAAATAAAAAGATAATATTATTCTTTGCGTTATAAACTTTTGAATTGCTGCCAAATGAGTACAGGCATAAAGATTACTATAGTTTTTGTGCCAATTTTCCGTTTTAGTATTTATTAATATTTATTGTTTTCTATCGTTTTATAATTAAAAAAAAAAAAAAAAAAAAAAATATATTATAATTACAATAATGTAATAATTTAGTTTTATTGTAATGGCCTACGTTGTAGGTGTTGAAGTTCATAATTTCGATTTATTATTATCGTCGTAGGGTTTCACAATTTTGTTAAATTGTTTGATACAAAATATCTTAAAATTTGTAATTTGTATAAATTTATTTGGATGTCCTAATTCTGAAGAGTAGAAAATTCAGATTTTTGGAGGGGAAAAATGTATTAAGATCAATTTTTTCTCCTGCATGGAAACACAGGATTGGAGAATCACACCAAACATAGAACTAGAGCAATTACTATGAACTGGCATTAAAAAAAAATTACTAATAAATGATAACCACACTGGACAAGACATTCTTGGAGGAAAGGAAGGTCAGTGATAAGGTTTATGGCAAACACCAGTGCCAGAGACACCGAGTCGCTAAAAAGAAGCGTCAGATTGTTGTTACGTCAAATATTTATATCTGTACTATTTTTATCGTGTCAATAATCGATTTGGGCTGGATTGACCCAATGGAAAAACTACTTACATTTTCTGATCACACGGTTCTCACGAGAAAAAAAACAATTAAAGATTAGTTAAACATAGAAAGTCACGGATTCATTGGACCGAATAAGCATTGTATAGGTAACAGTGGAATTAAATTTATTTGTCACGGCAATTTTTAAGGCGTTATTAAAAAAAATAAGAACAATACACTTTAATAAACTTTAAAACTCGATATTGTTTATCGAGCAACGGGTATTTTTTAAATATTGAAATTTGAAAGGAAAACATAATCAATGGCATAGTTTTAATAATAAAATGCGTTTATTTAATTTTGCAATAAAATATGAATAGTTCCAATAATATTAAATGTAAAACTTAAACAATAGTATAATTGAAATATTTCAAAGTGTATGTTTTGTGAAATGTTCAAACACCAATTTTATTCAACTTCGCTATAGTAAATACCAAGAAAAAGGTGTAAAATAAATCAAGATAAAATACACAGTATATCAATGTTCATTAATAAAATATAATAGATAACTATCATATAATTCACTAGCGTAATAATGGTTTCGATAAATATTTTATTAGAAAAAAAAAAACCCTTGTTTTTATTTTATTTTACTATTAACAAACAAAAATATATTCAATCTGTATTAGTTTATAAAATAGGTAATAAGGTGGTTTATTGATTACAGGGCCGGACGATTTGATAGAAGCGGTGTCCAAACAACACTACTTCACAATTATAGACTACTAATTATTTCATACATTTTTTTTTTTTTTTAAGTTGGTTAGATCCCTGGGCCTATAACGCTTAAGACGGATCAGAAATGTGAGGGAAGAGAGGTTGGATATTAGAGGATCGGAATGGTTGAACGTTTTTTGTGAACAATTTTATAGTAGCGGGAGGATAGTGTATGAATGTTATGGACTTTGAGGTCTGTGTGAAGGGTGAGATTGCTGACGTACCGAGGGGCATTGACAATGAGGCGATGGCAAATTTATTGAAAGGATTGAAATATTTGAGTGTTAGATTTATTAGACGTTCTCGGTCGTTGTATTCTATAGGTCAACGTAGGGCGGATAATTTGTTTATATATAAAGAATTCGGTATTGATTGGCAGATTTGATTTAAGGAGGTGCCTAATTTTGTGGAGTTTTATATTGAGTGATTTTCTCTTTGATTTTTTATGGTCAGCCCATGTGAGTTTGTTGTCAAGGTGGACTCCAAGGTAACGGGTGATTTTTGTTTGGGGAATCATGTCATTATTAAGAATCATGGGGAGGGGACAGCGACCTGGACGTAGGGAATAGGTTTTACGTGTTGATTTAAAAAAACCCCTTTGAAATAACAGTTAATAGATATTAATAGTTAGTTTTTATTTCGTCTTGAAATGTAAATAAACTATCAACGTTGTTGACTTCTTTAGCAGAAGATAAACATTAAGCATTTTTAGGACAAACACTATACACGTACTCGAATAACCCAAACGTAGATTTATCGTTATGAAGTTAAAAAAAAAAAAGTATACAACTATTTATTTTTCTGAGTTTCAGATGTTTCAATTTTAAATGAAACTATTGCTCATATGTGCATTAAATTTTTTTTTCGATCGGAAATGACTCTTGAAATTTCCCATGACCCTAAAACGAACTCGTATGTTCACTTTGAAAACAAACTGTATGCTCCGCAATAACGGTTAATAACTTATTAAATCGTTAAATATCGTTTTTTTCTTTTTTTTTTTTTTTTTTACATTTCAGCACAGCAAGAGGGATATTAGAGAAAATATCTGTGAGCATTATTGTACCGATTATTATTTTACAACAGATGTTACTATAAAGAAAACAATACTGTACTGGTTTGGGGTGATTTATGAATTGTATGTTGCTTCCGAATTTAATGTTTGAACGAAATAAAAATTTAAACATGTTATTGCGAAATCGTAAAGAATCGCATACGTTATTTACACATGACATACGCTTTATTGGTAAATTTGATAAATTGTTAAAACGAATTCGATCCGATAAACATGTGCTAAATTGAATTACGTTTGGGGTATATTTTTCATTCGATATGTAATCTATTGCGTGTTTCTATGCAACCGCGATAATGCGAATGTACAAGACATTTCGGCTGGAATTATATCGTCGATGATCAGAGAGAGAGATTCAGATAAATGTACTGTTAGGTATTTTCCGGTGCGTCGCTGAGTACACGAATTATTATAAATAGTCTTTTAACGTTTTCGCCTACACCTCACACGTACAAATCGTGTTGTTTTTATATAAAATACAAAATTCTGAACATTAAAAAAAACATTGTTGACAACATAAATTTATAAATTTAATTAGCTGTTGTTTTAATTGATTCAACAGTATCAATATTTTACATTTCGTAGATACTTGAGTGTTTTTGCGCCACTGTTACGTGTGGCTACTTTGGACTACAGCAAGGATTCGATTATAGAGTTATTTAGTTTATACATTAGAAGCTACGATTGCAATCAAAAAACGATTCTAGGCCCGATGAACTGATAATGTTTTTATAGTATTACCTACATAGCATTTTACAATGTTAATCCGTATGTATTTTATACTTGGTCCACGGCCATTAATCAAAAATACAAAAAAAATAAATCATTTTTTTTTTTTTTTTAATATGTTACTCTTTAAAACGATTAAAACAATATGACTATAATAATACATACACATGGTCTGTATAAACAATTAATTAAATCGTATATTTATCAAAATATTTTACTTATATAATTGTTTTGTTTATTTTTGTTCCAGGTTAGTGAATATATTTGTATTTTGGTATTAAATGTAGCGGGTAAAATACGCGAAATGTTCGTATTTTTATTGGAACGATTTCGAGAAAAAAAAAATCGTGAGTACTCTCTCTGTATACATTCTATAATATTTTATACGGCTGTCTAGTACAATTAAACAAACAAATATATCGACAATTAAAACAACAGTTCCGGTAGAATTCGGAAAAAATTATATAGCGAATACAATTTCAAATATTTTACACTATTGAACTATTTTAACTAAACGGTTTTTAGTCGTGTTTAATAACCGGGGAAAAAAATTGTATTTCTATTATATTTAATTTTACTTAAGATATTATTTCAAGCGCACAACAAATCAACGTATACAACAGAAGCACGATTTGGCGGGTGGCGTGAGGGAATGAGCCAGGGTGTGTGGTCTCACCTATTGACGATCACAAATGACTCGCAAAACTTATACTAGACCTGTCGCTATGCATTATTAATTATAGTGTTCAAATATCTATTATTTACTATATTCATTGATGATTTTTCTGTCCGAATGTCATTATACCAATCACGGTTATAGCGTGACAAATATTATTATATCAATTCATAAATATATCGATTTGCCCTGTCTTTATAGCGATTTCGCGGCACGGTAATTACCGCCGGTATAACTGATAATAATTGATAACTGTGATAATTGATAATAGTGTTAGGTATTCGTGGCAGTTTCACTTTAATCCGTTCAATCGCTATAATAATAAATACATGCACGAGCTGGTTGAATGATAAAATTGGCCTGCACACCCGGGAAAAAAAAAAAAAACACCGTAATGACGCCCCTGTTATTAAAACATTTTTGTACGTTTATTGAAATGGTACGAGTCAGTAAACGTGACGCATTAATAAAATGCATACAATGTATGTTGTAAATGCATATGTCTAACATTACCTGACGTCCGATCAAAATAAATATTTCAAATTATCTGGTTTTTAATCTTATATTGTTTCATATTTTGTTTTCATTCTTCGAGGATTGTGAACAGTTTAACGCCGTACTTGTAATCGTAAAAATACTTGGTTACAAATCTGTCTGTGTCTTCAAATCGTATAGGTTGATTTACAGCCAATTCAATTATCTACTTCAATTGATCGTTTGCCATTTACTTCAAGTCTCTATATACGATTAAACTCCAGCGTCTTTCTTAAACTGTCCTATTGAGGAGTTCCCGGGTAGTCCTGCTATTCTCTTCTACTGGATCATACTTTAGTCTACAATGATACATTGTATAATTTTTCTTAGATTTGTGTCTATTTTTTTTTTCCATCGACTACGACCACATTTCCAATGTTTTTCCTCAATTTTATTTATAATTTATGTATCGTGTATCCATGCTTGAGACGTACATTATTATCAGTTTTTTTTTTTTTCATTATTCATGTGTGGCCAGTTTGATTTCGTTAACAAAAGCTGTTCATGCTTGACCTATTCGTCGTCTGATTAATCCGTCTGTGCTTCTACCGTCCGTTCTTTATACCCTTGGTAAAATTAGGATTGATTTTTATAATTTTAATTCGATTTAATAATAATTTCTCCGATTTTCTTCCCAAGTACAGAAGCAGTATAAATTTAAATATTAATTATTAGTTTCTGAACAGTAAGAGGAATACTATATATATATATATAGAAATATATTTTAATAATAAAATATTATAATAGGAATTTATTAATTCTTTGTGGGGTGAAATTTTGTTCACGCAATAGATTCCGTCCTGATTTTATTTTTTTTGCCTTTAAACTGACTAGTGTATTATTTTACGCGTTGGACAACCAGAATTTTCTGAATTACATTTTTATATCTCTTTGTATTATTTCTATGTTATAAATATTTTTCATAAACTTCCGAATTGTTTTATAACAAATACAAAATTGTCTTGAATAAGACGGAACGCGTATTTGAAGTTTACAAGTTTAAATAGGTTATTTTTTAAAGAATAGAAAAACTATTTCTACTTTTACATTGAGCGGTCGTGGTTATTGAGTACACATTAATGTACGACCAGCGTTTGAAAGTATTGATCGGGTTTTTTTTTTTTTTAAAGTCAAGATATATTTTTTTTAAATTTATAGTAAACGATTCAATTTTTCCGTATAGTTGTTTTGTCACTGAAACGAAGAAACTGGCGTAACATTATGTGGTTCATTTTTCAAAAATGATCGATCGTTACGTCGGTTCCGTTTTAGGGTTCTCAGCCATACCCAATGCTATTGTTTTATTTATATTATTATTATTCAAGAGGTTTGATATCAAATTTCCAGCATTGGAAAATATTTGTCATTTTCGACGACTCCGAGTTATATACCTACAAGTTTACTTTATCACTGTACCTGACGGCTTTCTCAGATTGCAATCGTATCCGAAAATGATCTTTTAACGTTCTTTGACAAACGTCAGAGCTCTGGGGTTTATGGTAATCAACGTTACGTAATAAACCCTCTCGAATTACTTTTGATTACTCTATGTCTCGCAGAATATAATATTAAACGCCGTCGTGAAACCTTATACGTAGTGTAAATATTGATCGGAATTCCATCGTTCTTATGTTCTTAGTGGAACGACGACAGTTTTTTCGTATTTAAGTGTAGTATGCATATTCGTGAAAATCGAAACTCATATACCGGACATTTTATGGCGTAAAATCGCGTAATATCGCCGACATATTGTTGTGCAAAACATTCTTTCGCTCTTGCGTGAACCATATACTCGAGGAACTTTTCCTTTTGGTCCGTAAACCTATCGGATCCAGTGAAGTTTCTAATGACAAATTCCAGCAAGATATCAACTATAGAAGATAAATTAAAGATTTAAAGATAAGAAATTAAATATTGTAATATTAAAGTAATACAAAAACAATGCGTCTTGTGCGGTATTTTTCCTATTCAATTTTAGAATAAAATATTTTGTCTATTTCACTGTAATGTACACTTTAAAATTTCTATACTATTTCGGTAGTAATCTGGCAATAGAACAATTTTAGAACTATCAATTTAGCACTGGGATTTTCGCTAAAAAAGATAGAATCTTTTCAAAATAAAAAATAAAAAACAATCTGTATTCTTAAATATTTCAATTGTAAATCTAATTCCTGGCGACCTTGAAATGATCGAATATGGTTTAATCAAAGATTGTACGTCTTTTAAAGAACAGAAAATACGTTTTTATTGCATTCTAAACATGTATTGTAATTGCATTTTTCTTTTTTTTATTTGTTAAAATTTATATTTGCTATATATTTTGAAAATTCAATTATACCATAGTTGCATTGTTGGTTGCATAGTTGCTTTACGCGTAATACTATAAACAATTATAAAATGTGTGAATACTTGGCTAAGACGTCTCCCTGTAAAAAAAAATTGTAACATAACGTCAGTTTACTGTTAAATCCGCGACGTGTTTTACAAGCTGAAACAAAGAGTTTTTCACATCTGGTGACCTCAAGTGTCATATTGGCAATTGTTCGCAAATAAGAACAAATAAAAGCTTGAAATACAATTTGAGATTAAGCCTTCGGTTGGGTAAATTGACCAAAAAGCTATTTTAGTCGGGCGAAGACAATTTCCTTATTTTAAACAGTTTGTTACGTGCGCAAAAGTTCAAGGGCTTTGATGACTTTGTTTTGCCCATTCGTATTATTAGCCCCCGACCCCGTGAAATAATATTGCTAATCTAATGTGATATTGCTTAAGCGTGAAAAATCACCAACGCCACCGCTTCGGTAATCCACTAAAAATAGTGTTTTTAAAAACCATTATATCTTTTAATGTTTCTATAATATTTTAAAATTAGTATTCGTGTCCTTTGTTCTATGTTTGTTCATACGCAATCTAAGTTACAATATTACTCTACGCTCAGCCTTATATAAATATATATATTGTTTCCCTAATGTTTTATCCCATAATTCTTCATCCGAGCGCAGTTCCGAAAATAACATGGTTAAACTAATGAATTACTTTTTTTTTTTGCGGCTTTTCATGTATTAGACCACCGTGGACTACAAACGAGAACCGTAAATAATAATAAAAAAAAAAAATATTTAAAAAAATTGCAATTGTCGTATTTAATGACCAAATTTGTATATGTGCTCCCATTTAAAAGTCGACCATTCGAAAGACACTTCTTGTTGTACGTCCACGCTAAATGCGAATCTTCTGTGCAAAATTGCAAATTTATAGACCGGCTCGTTTTTAAGATACAGCGCTGACTAGTGATAATAATTTATGGAGATTGCATATTTTTGTCTACGTCGTCTTTTTATGGTTTTAGGCCAGCTAAAAATCTGTTCCATAACCTAGTGAGTTTATAATTGGCTTTTTTTTTTTTTTGAATATTTTAATTACTTTTTTATGACGTAAATTTCGTTTTAGTAAGAAATTATATATTTTTTTAGCCAAACGTATCCCATAAAATAATAGTTGAACACGAAACCCATAGTTTCAATAAGAAACTGTTCAAAACTAAAAAAGTAAAACGTATATTCATTATATACATAATATTATTCATTTATTATCGAATTTTTTACTTACAGAGAAATATAATATAACGCGAATATTTTTCACTTAACGAACGTCAACAAAAAATAATTTAGTTTAACCTGCCATTGTATATCCTCACGTTATTTCGTGTGTGTGTGTGTGTTTCGTTTTGTGTTTAATTTATAAAAAATGCCGAAAATACTTAAGTATAATGAAATACATTACAGAATTGTTTAAAAATGATTTTTGTTTTCTACAGATAGCATTTGTATGTTCATGCATATTTTCAATTTTTTTTATTACGCATATTTTGCCAATTTTACTTCCTATGTATCCTCCCGTCCGTAATTATGACTGATGAGTCTTGGCTTTTATTATTATTTTTTTTTTTTTTTATAGATGTTCGCTTATATGCTCCTTATAATTTTGTTTTAATTTAAATGTTTTTAATATATTATATTTTATCCTAAAGTCTTCCGTTATTTACTTTCTTATAGTAATATCATATACCTACGTAATATCAGTGTACGGGTGTGTATTCCTCGGCGTATATTAATTTACATTTCAAAAGCCACTGTATAAAATTGTACTTTTTACCGAATACCATTGTAGGTGAGGTTTCGAACATCTTATGAGGGAAAAATTGAAAAAAGAAAACTAGTCAATTACATATTTACATAATTAACCACCTCCCCCCCCCCCTCACCCAAATTTATTTACTTTGTTTTCGTCGATAAGTCAACTATAAATATCGGTTTAACTCGTAATAGAAAATCGAATTACCGCGTTTTACTGGTGAAATCAAATTTTTGAAAGTACCGTTAAATGATTTCCGGCATAGAAATCACGAGTATATTATTATACATATAACATTGCATACTCTATATAAAAGTACTCTCCCCCCCCCGCGGCTCGGACATATATAATTATAACGTTTCGGTATCGTTTTCGTAATCGTAGTAGGAATTTTATACGTACCGACGGATATTTCACAAACAGGGAAGCTAAATTCAAAATTGAAGATTAAATTAACAAACATAAATGGAGGCTTGTAGACGTATTCGCCGGGTTCACCCCGGGGAACGAGGCTACACTAGATCCGGAATTAATTGGGTCGAGCGGAGTGGTGGCCCGTGATGAGTGGACCGCGGACACGACTAGTCCGTAGTTCAGAAAACGCGCTTGGGTAATACTAAAACACTGAAATAATCATATTGTTAATTCCCCGAGAATTAAGCCTCGCCTCGCCCTGTACGCCCGTACCCAATAATAATCGTGAAGAGCCCTCGGAATCGGCTGGAATACAATGCATTCAGTTCGGAAACCGACCCGTTGGTCGATGCACTAAAGCAATGTTTTTAAATGATTTCGTTCGAAATTTGCGAATAATTTTCGATAGACGAAAACATTAAATTGCATTTGTTGTTGGAAAAAATGCCGTAAACGCTTTCTATAATCCGGGGCATTGGCTACCAATAAAAATCAGGAAAACTACACAAGTTCTACTTCTATCACTTATCGATATATATATAATAATAATACTAATATCTAATATTATAACACTATTCGTACACAAGGGAATATAACCTATTGTGAAATGTCGATAACGTTGACGCGTTTCAAAATAAATAATAATCTTGGCGTTTTTATTGAACTCGTATCAGTAGTTGCGCGGTGTGCTACGACATTATTTTAATAGAAACATATTTTATGCCAACCTCGTTGTTTAATGGTTTTGGCGACCTCAATGATATTGTGTACACATTTTCTACGGTTTTGTACATAAACTATCTCATAAAGAGCGTTCGGACGATAAACTGTCAGTTTTGGTACAGATATCGTCGATATGTCGCGATTACAATACGAGCATAAGCAAAGAATAAGAATTTTTTTATTTGAAAAAACCTAATGCGATCAGCCATGTAAAAAATTGTTTTTCGACAGTATAAACGGCTTAAAAAGGTTTGGCGAGCGAATGAAAATGGCTATTAGTCATAATAAGCGAGGTTTTATTTAGTTGATTTCACATAAGTTTGTAGTAGAATTAGTTCCGCAACTAAACACTCGGAGCACTCTGTACATTTTGACTACATAGTTACAATTTCGTATAAAAGCTTGATGTATGTTTTGGGGAATTTCAGGAATAATTTCACATTGTTTTAAAATGAAATTAAAAGTAAACCAACAAAAGAATTAACAGTTTCACATTATGTTATTCTTGGGAATCCTTGGTGTTCCTCAAAAAATCACTGTCAGTCGAATATAAACGCAACTAGATTGAACATTGCTAATTTTAATATCGACTTATATACATCCCTTCCTTTTCTCCGTTTCTTAAAAAATTGACATAAATTCTAATGAATAAAAATAATTAAATTAATAAATTGTAAAAATACATCATAGTAAAACCAATGTTAAAACAAGTTTTTATAATTAAAATAATATAATTTTCTCCCTCTGGCCTTTGGTGGTCGACCATTATACGTTCTGTGAGTCCGAAAAACCTTAGAAAGAATCGTTAAGTTAAATTATACATATTTAGACGTTTGACAAATTTCTTGTGGTGTACGAGTTTATATT
Organism: Tuberolachnus salignus; assembly: GCA_956483605.1. NCBI lineage: Eukaryota > Metazoa > Arthropoda > Insecta > Hemiptera > Aphididae > Tuberolachnus > Tuberolachnus salignus. Next base: position 1,326,297 of record OY101429.1, on the reverse strand, counting down.
TTCCCCACAATATCGTTTTTTTTTTTTTGGCTTAAAAATATATCAAATACGAGTATATACTTAGTAAAAAAACTCTTGCAGCGTCTATATTTCAGACAAGAAAACGAAAAGCTTTATTTATTGTGAATGCAATCCGGTATTTCGGATCCGCTTTTTTAAAATTTCCACTTTTGGAATAGGCATGCGTGTAGAAAATGATTCTACGATGAAGGTATAGCCATCATCCCCCATTAAAAATTCCCCGACGTTAAATCGCAATTAAAATCATCCGAATATTATTCAACCTACTATTTTGTTTTAAATATTTTTATCTATAGAAAATCCGATAATCGATATCTATTACAGTTCTGATGCCAGAATAGACTACTCGGTTCGGGAACGTTTTTTTTTTTTTTTTCAATCATTAGTATTGGCGTAGGGGGGAAAAAGCTATTCTCATCACACGTATTCGTATAGTAATAGTTGTCGCACGTTTTGTATGCGGCCGAAATTAACACTTTGCTAACCATGTCTCTTGATATTTTAATGTTCGTTGATATAGGCCAGGGGTCGGGAACCTTTCCGTAGGAAAGAGCCATTTTTTCAAAAAATTACAAAACTATGATGTCCAGGGAGCCGCACAGATTTGAACAATCTTTTTTTAGTCGTAGTGTATCATTATTACATTATTAGTATATATTATTAGAATAAAAATAGTATTATTATTTCATTGAGAAATTGGTAAGCAATAAAAATATAATAATACGTCTTAAATGTAGAAAATATAGATAAACTTGGTTATTTCATTAATTCATTATTATTATTATTGTTGTTTATACAAATATAATAGTATTTAATTAAACACAATGAAACACACCATAAAACGTATCTAATTAATATTACTGGGATTTTTGACACTGAATTTCTCCGGACAGCTTATTCAATTCTGAAGAATAATCTGGAATTTTCTACTTCAAACAAGCATCAAGGCTGATATCATTCAGTTGATTTCTTAATAAAGTTCATATTTGAAAATGTTTGCTCACAAATGTAAGTAGATCCAATAATGATCAAAATTCCGAAAGCGACCATTTTTAATTGGCTGAAACTTTCCGGAAGACTGTTCCGTACGTCCAATATAACTTGCTCTTCTTTTTGACAACTAGCGAGTTCCGTACATTTATGGTTCACAGTTTTAGCTCCTTTTTCTCTTTCCAGATTTTCAATATCCGTTTTCAAATTGTCAAATTTTGAATATCAAAGATCTTTGGTTTTTAGTTGTATTAATTGCAATGCAAATAGTCTTCTGTCGACAGACGGAAACGATGGAAAATGAACTTGTCTAGTCTCCGCTGTGAGTGGTGATGCCGAGAACTTTAACGTGGATTTATATTTTTGAAAATATATTTAAGCGAAATAATTTCGTTTTAAGACTGTAGGCTGCAGTGAATAGTTATTTACTTTCTCGGCGGAATTCGTAATTACTATAGTACGGCTATTGCGATGTAACGATAGCGAAGCCGACGATAAAAACAAAACGAAAATGTTTACGAAATTGTTATCGCGGTCCGCTCATCGTCCGTCGACAATATTCTTATCTGAAAAATTGCGTCCGACTTATATATAATTTACTGTTTTTGAGTCTAAAACTGCGCTTGTGCGGTGATAAAATATGAGGGCGAAAATATTTATGGCGCTATGCGGCGGAGATGCAGAACTTGCAAACAAGCCTCTAGCAATTGTTTTTTTTGGTTTTTTTTTTTTTTTTTATAGGTACCTACTCATTCCCAGAGAGCAATTTTATGTACAATAATAAACTACCGCGAAACGAACAATCATTTTTTTCTTCTTTTCTTTTTTTTTTTTTTTTTTTCTTTCTTTTGGGATATATATTATTCATTGTTTTTCGCAATACGTGTTCGCTATTAAACATACGAAATACTTCATTACTCTCTGGTCGTTTAAACCGTAAGCACGCAATAAGTCGCGAGCTAGAATAAATGTTGTGAAAACGAATATAATATATCTAATTTTTTTTTATTGAATTTTTTAATTAATAGATAATTTACGGACAGGTAGGTTAAAGTATAAAAATAATAGTTTTTATTATATTGATTATCAATTTACTACATGCATATACTCGTGCGTATAAACCGAGTCATAATTGATTTTTTTTTTTTTTTGTATAGTTGGTGGATTTTTTTTGTGAACAACATTTCTGTCTTGTTCCGTTTTTCAAGTGTACCACGTTTCCCGAATGAATTTTTTATCTAGTCGATGCATTAAGAATGCCATTTTTACAGTTATGCATGCAATTATCTTAATGAATGGAAAAACGTAGGGAAAAATCGGAAAATGTACGGCAATTACAGTTTCAAATGTTTTTGATTTTGTCGTTATTTTTACGGGAATTTGATTTTTTCGAGTTTTCTTTGGTTTTATGAACGGATAAAATTATTTTACCCGAGTTGAAATGTCCGAAGCTCTACACAAGATTCAACGTTATTTGTACATTATGGCACAAAAAAAAAAAAAAAAAAAAAAAGTAAAAACTGTCATGTATTAGTATTATTTTTATAAACGTTTAAATTTTGTCGATAATCGTAAAATTCACCGCGTTTTAAATCTTGTTTAAACGAACTTCGCTCAGAGTCGTTATTTCTATGCAATTAAATTCGTATTTATATTCCGCCATCCTCAATTCCCACATAAACAGTGACACCACAACCGTGAGCGTGTATTTTTATTTTGTGATTTAGCGATTACCTACGAAGAATTTGATAAGAGCAATTTTTGTTTTTTTTTTTTTTTTTTTTTTTTTTTTTTTATTCATTGTATTGTATTATTTAACTGAAATATTGTCGAATTTTACTTGTATAATACAAAGACCTCCCACTTCCAATTTTATACCAGATTCTAAAAGAGAATTTAAACATTACGAAATACATAACATTAAAATATCGGACTTACCATTCATGATTTATAAGATCAGTTTGAAATTTAGTCCGGAGGCGTAGGGAACGGTTATCATCTAAAATTCAATATGGTATTTAATCCTTTTCTCTACACTTCCGGCCTGGATTTTAAACTGTTATAACTTGTAAACGATAAGTCCAATATGAGTGTACAGCATATCAAATTTTTTGAAATATATTATTTGCTCGAATCTGTGTTGAAAACGAAAAATATAATTTTAAAATCAAATGTTAATATTCGTTCACGGTAGACTAGTGATATAAACTGGAAAACAGTGTTAATATACCGCATAAATTAGTTGATAGTGGTTAATAAAAATAATAAACAGAAATCAAAATTTTCCAACAAAAAAAAATCGTTAGTTTTTGTTAAAAAAAAAAAAAAAGAAAAAAATCGCTTTATGTTATATTTTAATTTAGTTAAAAAACGTGTTTCCGCTTTGTAATATATTTTTTCCAAGTCAAATCCAAATTAAAATTGTATAATTCATTAGCTTATCAAAAAACTAATATCGTGTATAGTAAACGAACGGGCGTAACTATATTTATTTTTAATTACAACTACTAAAATTCATATCAAATTACGATCAAATGTACACATTTTACATTTTATTCAAGCGGAATGTATTCATAAATCTAAATGTTTAACACGGAAATATTTAAATTACTACACTGCACTAACAGACGGATTTGAATGAAATATGTTCACTTTTAAATTAAATAAAAACCAATTAAACAAATATCAAATTGAGACAAGTTTTTATTTATTTATTTTTCTTTTCAACTTAACCGTTATATTATATAGTTTATTTCATCCGGATGTATGCATTTTGTAAACAATTGCGTTATTGTAAGTGCAGATATTTTTTTTTTTTTTTACATAGCCATACATTTTTTGTAATTTAATAGTTACAAATAAATAATAATAAAGTCGTAATTGTAAAATTATTGTTAAATATTTTTTTTTTTTTTTAGTTAATCGTCCACACATGGAATAACGAAATAATTACCGTACTTACGCGTTTCAATTATCTAACGGAAAGGCACTTTCTAGACTATAACACAGGCTTATATTTTTTTTTTTTTTTTTTGACGATTGAAAGGAATCCGTTTTCTGTTTAGTTTTTTTTTTTTCAATTATTATAAAATTTATTAAGCTTTTTTTCAACATTTTTTACAATTGTTTACCTCTGAATTAAATCACCGTTGTATATCCCAATCAGTTGTCTTAAGTTAAAATTTTAGAGTATGTTAATCCTTCTCCTCTAAAAATATATCCCCTACACCGGCTCTGATGAGATCCTATCTCTAATCCATCTAGTCTATATTTAAATAATTTATGCATGGTAAATCTGGCAGTCCAATGATTTTAGAAAATAATTATTTTTTTTTTTTTAATCGGGTTTTAAAAGCGGAACGGTAAATCAAATCGTAGATATGTGTAAATAGAGAGTAGTGAAATTCCGAAAATATCATTACCTAATGATACGATTCTATAATAACAGAAAAATACCGAAATCCAATTTTACATTAAATGCCCGTAGACAACCTCTGGATTCTGGAAAAAACTAATAATAATAAAAATATCACTGTGCGTAACAAACATTCGTTTATACCGGCCAAAGAAATAATGCATTTCCCGTAATATTACTGCGATGCGATTATGAAATTGCTTCGGGAACGTCAACGAAACAGTCGGAAATGTCTTTTGATCGGCGAATAGGAAAATTGATTTTTTTTTTTTTTTTTGGTTTTTTTTTGTCTATACAGTTATAGACTTAATAGCAATCCCCAATCCCTCTCATTCATATATCTCTCATACGTACAATATATATATATATAATAGAATAATTCATATTTTTATCGGATTTATAAAGGACGAGGTCGTCGACGATATTATTATAGTTTAATATTCAGGACCACGTATTCATCCGGTGTTTCCTTTCTCCATAAAATAGGTTGAACCACCGCGTGTCCTCTGCTTCGGCTATGCGCTTTTAGTATTACAGACACGTAAGCCACGTATGTCTCCCATTACAGTTTTTAGGCTTATTCGAGACTTCGCTCGGAACCGGCATCATTGTACCGTTGGAACGGGACACGGAATATAGGCAATTATTTGTCGAAATTAACGCTATGGCTATAATTTGCGATTGCTATAATTTATATATACGATGTCTGTTCAAAAAGTACCAGGACAAATTCCATTACGGCTAATCTACACACGATAATGTTTTAAATTATATACACATTTATTCCCCGCGTATCAGTGAATATTTTAAACAAAACCAGAAGTCGCTATCTTATCTCAATTCAGTATTACACGTGGTTAAATTCAGTAAGTCTGTTCCATGCTCCGTTTTTGACATGTCCGAAATTAACGAACAACGCGTGCGCATCAAGTTTTGCTTGAAAATTGACAAAAATGCAACCGAGACGTACGCAATGATTACAACTACTTTTGGAGATAGTTTCGTGACTTTCGAGTGATTTAAATGTTTCATGAATGGTCGACAGTCAACTGAAAATGATCCACGTTCTGGAAGACCGTCGACATCTGTTAAACATTAGCGAAAAAGTACGAAATGACCGCAGATGGTTAACCGTTCGTGAGTTAGCAAATGAAGCGGAAATCTCGATTGGATCTTGTCATGAAATTTAAACCGAAAATTTACAGACAAAAAGGACAGCTGCCAAATTCGTTCTGCGATTGTTAACTTTGGAGAAAAACGAAAATCGTTTAACGATTTACCAAGACCTTAAAAATCGTTCCGCTGATGTTATTTTCATAAAAAAAAAAAACATTATCACAGGTGACGAGACATGGGTTTATGGATACGAGACTAAAATTTGCGCTCAAAGGACAAATATTTCAAAATGTAGAGGAAATTAAAGCGAATACGGCAGCAAAACTTAAAGCTAAAACTTTGAAACAGTTCCAACGGACTTTGAGAAAATGGCAAGATCGCTGGGTCCATTGCATATCGTCCAGAGGAGAGTATTTCGAAGAAGACGACATTAAATAATAATAATTTTCATTTTTTGTAATTTTTAAAAATAAAATCCTGGCACTTTTCGAACAGACCTCGTATTTATGGAACCGCGATAACGTGCACACAAAAATAAAAAAAACATCACGTTGTTGACAATTGTAAATAACTGATCATTTACAACGTTTCACATTAATTTCGCGTCGTTTTCTTCGTGATATTGTAGAATTTGAAATTCAACGCGCAATCATAATATTTTATCAAACATTAAATCAACAATACATTACTACATTTAATAATTTTAAATTTTGTTCGTTTTCGAATACGGCAATTTGCATACCACGAATATCCGCCATTAAGTGCCGCGGGATCGAAAACCTCGGGGGTCTCGAAAATTAACATATTCGTATTTTAATACGGTATTGGCCACCGAAATACATTTATGTTTTTATTGAATTTTCATTTAGGCGAATCTTTAAAAAATTAATTAAAATAATTAAAGGCACGGTACTTGCGTATGGTTGTGGTTGACGGACACGAAAACTATTCGACAATAATTTTATATATTGTTCTTGGAGGTGCCGGGAAGTTTTCGAGAGAGTAGTTTAGTCCGAGTCCGAGAAGTGGCACTGAACAAACTTTAGGAGCCGATTAATGTTATTAATGATGCAATCGGGGAAAAATTTAATTTTGTGTGGTTTATTTATGGATTACATTGGCGACACGAGATGAACTATTGTTATTATGAAACAAAAAGAAGAAAAAAAAAGAGCAATTTATTGGCACAGACGACACTGTTTCCCGCAGCTTTCATAATATTATAATGTATATATACGGCAGATATGCCCAAAACACCATTTTGGCCACCCATGCAGACGAAACTGCAATTCTTTCACCAGTGAAACCATGTTTCCACCGTGGCCCTGTAGATACCATAAATTGTCTTCAGACACATCTAAATTTAATAGATAAGTGATCTATTTGGATCCAGTTGGAGAATTATAATTAACCCAAATAAATCAATATACATTCCTTTCACTCTAAAAATCTATTCTTCCTCCTCTCCACTTTTAAGGAACACCCATCCAAATATCCTCAGAGGTTAAATATTTCGGGGTCATATCCGATTAAAGATTAACATGGGACCTGTACATCAAATCTAAAAGGAAAATCCTCAATAGCCGTCTCCATTTACATCGCACAATTCTGAAATCAAAACTAGCTACTCACACAATAATTATAATCTACAAATCCCTACTAAGATCTATTTGAGTTTATGCAATCACAATCTGGGGTTGTGCTAAACCATTCCAATTACGTACCCTGAAGGCCTTTCAATCTATAACTCTACGTATTATGTCTTCTGCACCATGGTACGTATCCTATACCACACTTTAAAATGATTGTAAAATAGAAACAGTTAATCAATTATCCACCAAACATTATTTCAAGTATCACTCTAAATTACAAACTCACCCTAACCCTATAATTGCTGCACTTGCATCTAATTTACTTCCTGGGAATCCCACACGTCGCCTTAAGAGAAAACTGTGTCGAGATTTGCCGAATGATTAACGGTCAACTAGCTACTTATAATGAAATTAAAAGTTGAAAATAGTTAATGTTGGGTTCTGTCACTGGATGGCCTTTCTCCTCACATAATCATTTGGGTATATATTTTCATTTGTTCTTTATTATTTGCTTATTGTGCCGATAGTTTTTTTAATAAAAGGCAATATATATATATATATATATATAAAATAAATAATAATAATGAAATATCGTTGCAAAATCAGTAACATTAGCATATAATGATAACCGCAATGCTTAGGCAGTAACAATTTAAAAAGTTATACATTTTTTAACTCAAATATGTATGTTTCGAGTTTATAGTAATTGCAATTTTATATTTCAGTAACATACCTAAAAATTCTCGGTTAAACTGCGTTCACTGCGATAACGATAATCGTACAAAAACTAAAAATAAATTTACGCGTCGTAGGATTATATGCAATGGAAATTTTCAAAGTGATTTTTACCTTAACGTAGTTAATTTGCGAACAATTCTTTTTTAACGCGATAAATTGTTTTCAATTAACTCTACTGGGTAAATACTATTCATCAAACTCGCCCAATCATGGGTGACCGATTAGGTTTGGTTAGGTTGTTTCGCGAGTGTTGTTTAACCGATTTCGATTAATTTGACAAAACGCACGTTTACGGTTTATAAAATATTTTATAGGGATTTTTTATTTTTTTTTTTTTTCGTATCATTCCGCGGTCCAAAAAGAAATAAATAAACGGTATAAAGTTCGTGTGTGTCACTTCTACCAAGCCATTTCCGCCCCCCTCCACCAAGATAACGCATTTTTTTTAACAATGTTTTCTTCCCCATATCGCATTCAAACGACAATTATTCATTTCTACGCGTATTCGTACATCCGTCTACCGTATATATATATTTTTTTAAATTGTGTTTTATACAAATGTATGAAAAAACGGTTTTCTCGAGATGAATAAAAAAAATAACGTAACCGGCGTCGGGTTATTCGTTTGCGGGCACCGTTTTGGCATACGCGTCCGGTGGTAAACGATAGATTTATATTGTATCTGGCGAAACGCAATATTCTTGAAATTCGAATAATCACGCGCCGAACGGGACTTCCTCTGTTATCGACGGTACACGCGTGCGGGCCGAGGAATATAATTATTAGCGAAACGGGCGAAGTCGCCGAAACACGGCCGTGCGTCGGGTGTTATAATGGGTTTCCTCGTCGGTATAAGGAACACTCCGACGGAAATTACTCGTATTCACGTTAATATATTGTGTATACGCGATAAATCGTTTCTCGGTGTTCGGTCGTTGTGTTACAAAGAGACCCCGCCGTATATTGCGCGACCATATACATACAGGGCGATTGTGTTTCGCGTACCAGAGAACCGGCCGTGGAGATCTATAATGATTGTACTCAGCGAATTCGATTTTCGTATTTCCGTTTGTTCTCCGGTGGCGTTTACAAGGAGCGGTTTAATGAATATTTTAAAAGAAACAGTAAAAAAAAAAAAAATAACGTCACCTTTTATTTCTTTATTATCATAAGCACACGTTGGCTTCCGACGTGCAAATAGTAATTCGCATTTTAGATTTCCATTGTATCGGGAAAAGCTATTAGTTTCACTAGGATTTCTTATTTTATTCACGGAATACACTTTGCCGGTTATTGAAAATGCTCCGAGCGTTTCCTGTCGTACTTTTAAAAATGCGGATTCGTCCCGGCGGTACACTTTATTTAAAACGTTTTTTTAGGTCATCGTCAGTTCATCAAAAAAATCAAAAATTGACAGAAAATTACAGTCAAATACATTGGTTTTATTTTTGTGGATTTCATCGTTGTCTTGGCTACGAGGGAATAAAACACGACTTTCACTGTAACCGTTACTGCATTCTGCTCGGAAACTTTGATTGCAATAATTTATTGATGATTTCAGTACATAAACTTATTTCTCCTATATCGATTACTTTCCCAACTTCGCAGCAGCTACAATACCAGCGTACCCGTAAATCTTCCATACTCGCTCGATCTAAATTCCTAATTGATTAATTCTTCACCGTCATAATATCGGATGATGTGCTTGTTATGTGTTAGAACCGTCATTTATTTATTTCAAATCAAAAGTTGATCATATACGCGTGTTGTGGTATAATGCAATAAGGGTAACGTATTGAAAATTATTAAATTTACTCGAAATCTCTGTAGATAATATCGCTGTTGCGTAACAAAGGAATCGTATTGTATACAATATAGTTCGGTGAAGTTTGCCCTCCTATCTGTTATCGAGCAATAAATTTATAACGTCATCTCAAATTAACATATTACATCAAGTGTATTTCGCAAATATACGGTCGCTATAAAAAAAAAAAAAAAAAGAAAAAAAAAGAAGTTTGATAAATAAATAAAATAATAATAAAAACCGATACATTAAAAGGAACGAAAAAAAAAAAATGCTTCAAAACGAATTTGATTAAAACTCTCTGCACTCACGACGGTTACTATAGTAATTAGTAATCTACAGTACAATTCACTTTCCATCATTTTGCCGTTAATATATTTGTTTTTTATAATCACTGATTTCTGTAAATTCACGGAGTTATTCGAATCTTTGTGGGTATTACGAGTTTTTAGGGCTGTGTCAAATACTTAATATTTGAAAACCGTTTTATTCGCTCAACAACTTACTGACCTACTAAACTATCTTAATCTTCCTGTAACCAAATAGTTTTTGGAACTGAGGACAAAACAAAAAATTGTTTAGGATATTTATCATAAAATGATTGTTTTTAACATCGACTTATAGTCAAAATATTGTAGTAAAAGCATTGAGAATCTTAAAATTAAATTATCGCACATACCCAGTGCTCGCAGTTTCTAAAGTCAACATAAACGATTCAACCCAACCGTAATGTAATTATTATTATTCATCTCGATGGAATAATTTTACAACTAAATTATAAAGAACATTAATCCGGAATATTACTAATGTGATCTTACAATGCTAAACTTAAAATTAATATTAATATTTTTGTATTCAGAGTCCATTAGATCGTCTGCACGCTTTAATCAAGCTCATCCATTTATATCGATTTAATATGCATTTTCAGTATCCATTGACTCGTCGACATCGAAGAGATCTTGACTTCCGGCTGGCGGGATCTTCCCCTTGGTCGTTTTTTTTTTTGTTGATCCTCTAACTGGTACATGTCGCAAACAGCTTCCATAAGCCCGCAAAACATGTCCAGCCCAATCCAGTCGTTTTGCTACTAAAAACGTTCTTTTATATAGTTTTTTTTTTTACCGTCCTTATAGTTCAACGCTGTCTCATCTACCGTATTACCCATGTTGATTTGGCACAGGCCCGTGTACATCTTCCGAAGTAGTGCCTCACGGCGTTTCCGGGAGGCGGGGGTATTACCGGTTTAATAAAAAAAAATAAAAGGCCCGTGTACATTTCCGCTACATTTTTCTTTCTACGATTATTTACCGACTGTCTAATTCATCTTGTACACCAATTGTTTATTATGTACATTAATAATTTAGTTATCAAATATTTATTATAGCAAATTTAAAAAAAAAAAAAAAAAAAATTCTCGTACATTTTTTTCAAGTGACGTATTCCGGGGGCTGGGTTGTATTTGTAATCGAAACCTGATTAAATCTGCATAAAGATAAATTTGTTAGTCAAATTGTTCGGTTTGATTCCGAATGACGCAGTAAAAACAATTAGTTTGAAAATCCCTATAAATTATCGACTAATATTCGAATAATGATGATAATTTAAATTATCACAATTTCACAATTAAATTGAACATATGTATGATTTAACTGTTTTATAAAATTAAATCGGACGAATAGTTGAAGAATAATGTTAAGTCTGGATAAAACAAGATATGTTTAACTATCGATAAGTAAGCAATATGCGGAGATGATTGACTACCAACGAATTAAAACATTTATGCAATTACGAATCGCAGTTTCTGGTCTTGAGTTCGGAAATATATTAATTGTGAAAAATATACATCATGCACTTCAGGCGATCAACAAAATTTATGTCGTCACATTATATTTATACTAATAAAAGCGTGCTACAACTAATACAATTTTTTGTTTTTTTATTTGATTGAGATATTACTTTTTAATTTAAAATTACAATGTAATACATTTAACTTACTGTATAAAATAACAATGAAATACATTTTAATTTATAGTACGGTAAATAAGAGCGGACAAATTTCACGATCTTGACATTGGTTTTGGTTACAAAATACTTACAGAAAAACAATATTTAGTTAATTATCCATATTATAAGGTTCAATAAAACATTTATAATCGTAGTTTCTGTGTATGGATTTTTTACGGTTTTATATATATATATATGAATTGAAAATCGTTTTAAAAAACGTATAAAGACGTTTTTTTTTTCTACTTCGGTGTTTATATTTTAAATTCGATGAAAATTTTCTGAATAAAAACACGAGTGGGTACGATTTAAATATTAGATTCTATCGATTGGAGTTTATTTTGAACGCCATTGAAATCTGATGTTTTCGACGCTCTCTGTATGCTCACCCCGCATACCTATATAACCTTTATTGAAGAACTTTGTAAATATTAGCTGTTAAATTCAGATATTGTTTTTCTATGTAGAATAAAGAACAAAGAGGTTTTTGTATTAAACGTTTAGTAATATATTATTTATATCTGTTCAGTTTTAGCATAGATTGTACAATTTATGCAATTGTCTAATATAAGCATAACAAACGATTTATACAAATTCAAATTATAAAAAAAATTACCAAAATGTATGTTTTCAAATGAAAATTGTATTTATCTAGTTGTAAATTATTATTCGATTTATTTAGGCAATATGTGATATAAAGCGGGAATATTTTCTCTATAATGTTTTCTAATAATGTCGATATGGTTTTTTACTTATTGTTATTTCGTAAAAAATTAGCTTAAGAGTAATGGTGTTTTCAACGAATACTTTATAAAACAAATTTTTACACTTGATAATTTATTCTGGTGTTGTTAGTTGTTTATAGCTGTTTGAAATTTTTGCCTCATTTTTGAATTAATATCGTTTTGTGGGGGTTCAATTTTTTTGACATTAGAAAAATACTCAACAGTTTGATACATGGTTTACCATTAGTTTTTCTTACGAAACTTTACAAATATTGAAATTTCGAAGTCGTGATTGTTTTTTATGATAAGCGTTTTTACAGTGCACATTTTTAGGTAATTTTTTTCCTTGACAATTGGGAATAGCCGAGAATATTTACGAAACAATGTTTTCTGTTATGCACGATTTAGTGTTTTATTGTAAATCAATGAAAAAAAATATTATAGATACATGAAACTTGTACTTAATACTTATGGTAGTACGTTCCTGTCGTGATGCAAATTTTAAAATTATCAGAAGTAATTAGAGTAATTTATAGCCACTTGAAATTGTCAGGTTGTATTTTGTTTTATGTGGATAAAAATGTTGCAATTTATTTTGATAAGCGATTTAAGTATAATTTATACGGTGAAATTGGTGAACACCTATATAAGATTGCATTTAGTGCTTTTTTAATACCAATAAGTATAATTTTAAACTTATGGTTAATCATGTTCAACAGCACTCCGCTCAGGATCGTTTTTCGTTTGCAATGATTGCTAAATCATGTTGCACACAGATATAAATCGGATGACCCATTATATCTTTCTTTCCCAACTTCCTATCCCCAGTAGTGGCCCATGATATATAAAGTGAGCTATATTGGTATTTTTAAATTGGTTTTTTTTCTACAAAAGGCAAAATTTCAATATAAAAGACCTAGTGTAAAAAGTGCTTGGGTAACACGATATCAAACAGCTCATAGATATTTCGCATTCACTTTACAGTTTTTTTATTTTCTATGTAATTTAAATTTATTGAAAATAAAAATCGTATAATATATTTCATTAAAATTTAATCAACGAGGCTTTTATAGAACATGTTCTATAGTTTCTATATTAACCGTATTTTAATCATGAAAACTTGATAATTATACCGGCGATACAATATAATATGAATAATTATAATGTGCCGAGTCGGGAATTATAAAAATCAAGAAAGATTGATTAATTTATGTAATTTATATATATATATATATAAAAAAAAAAATAATAAATAAATGTGAATAAATATAAACATGTAGAAAAGAACGAAAGAGCACCTGGATTGTAGCTGTTAGTTTGTGTGGTAAAACGGCGGGTTTCGATACAAAAAAAAAAACCATCATCGGGTAATATACGAGGTGTGACAATAAAATAACGAGACTTTTTGAATATAACCTAAACTATTAACGTTATCTATAAAACGATTATTGAAATATGATTAGAAAACACTTATCTAAAAGTACTATGAACACTGATGGCATCGATTCATTTTCTTATACGTTAGTAGCCTTGTTATTAATGCGAGTTCGACTATACTGCCGAAAAATGTTAGATATAAAAATCGAACAACATGTGTTAACATTAAATTTCTTGTTAAATTAAAAAAAACTGCCGCGGAATCGTTTCGTATGTTATGTGAAGTTTATGGTGAAGAATGTTTATCAAGAGCTCGTGTTTTTGAATGGCACAAACGGTTTTGTAGTGGAAGGGAGGACGTCGAAGACGATGATCGTTCTGGACGTCCTACCACGTCTTCAACAAACGAAAACGTTGAAAAAATTTACAAAATTAATTAATCAATATTATTATAAAGAGGTATTAATTAGATTAAGAGAACGTGTCAAAAAGAAGCGACCAGATCTATGGAAAAATGGCTGGGTTCTTCACCAAGACAATGCTCCAGCTCACAGTGCATTTTCAATTCAACGTTTTTTAACTGAAAAAAATTGTCTGTACTTCAACATCCCCCGTACTCGCCAGACCTTGCTCCTTGTGACTTCTTTTTATTCCCAAAAATTAAAAGTTTATTAAAAGGAACCCATTTTCAAACAGTTGATGACGTAAAAATGACTACGGCAGAACTTCTAAAAGGGCTGAATGAAAGCAATTGGCAACACTGTTTTCAAGAATGGCAGCGACGTATGCAACAGTGTATTGATGCTGAGGGAAGGTACTTTGAAGCTGATAATCATTAAATTATAACATTTTTAAAATAAACAACTTTTATTCAAAAAGTCTCGTTATTTTATTGTCACACCTCGTATAACAGCAAAGGCGAACAATTTATTTGACGCCTCTTGCTGATCATTGAAATCGTACAAATTCGAACAGATTATTAAATATGGAAAACACATTTTTTATAACAAGAACAGTAATCAAGTGGTACATAAATATATATTTTGTGCGCCTTTGTGCGGAAATATTATAATATCGAAGTAAATTGTAAATACGCTTTTTTTTTTTTTTTTTTTTTTTTTTTTTTTTTTTTTTTTTTTTTGATAAGGGTGCGTTCATATTATAAATGAGTATTACCGACGGATGGGATAAAAGTTATCCCGCAACCTGGTTTCCTAGGAACTCGGGTGCTAAGCTGTTTAAGTGATTCCGGAGCATCGACTCCGACCCTCGATCGACCCACGAACGAACCTATTGCTGAGATTCTCGTGCCTCTCGTTATTTCTTTTTTTTTTTTTTTTTTTTTTTTTTTTTAGAGATTAATACTCAATAAAATAACATCGAAATAATCGCAAAAGAGATAAAAAAAAAAAAAAAAAATATCGTATTTAATATGAAAATGATAATTGTATTATAAATTAAATTAAAATAGAGTAGAAAACAGGAGGCATGTTATAAAGGTTGTTTTATGTTTACGGCCGGTTTAGATTTGAATGATTACCATCGGTTAATAGAACGACAAATGAGAAAAAAAAATAATATTTTTTATAATAGCACTATATTTTTTCGGCAGTGTTGTTCTATAATTTTTCCAGGCCGAGTTTTTTCTTCGTTGTTATTATTTATTTCTGTTGTATATTTCATATTTGTTTCGTTGTTAATTTATTTAAGTATTCCTATCGGTTTTTGATAGTGAAATATTACAAATATTAGTGTCATTCATTCCGTAAAATAAAAATTTTTTTTTTATCAAATACAAAATATCACTTGAAATTCGTGTTCAATACTAATGAATTTGTATTAAAATACACAAATTTAATACCAAATCGTATAATTCGTAGCCATTACTTAGATTTGTTGTATCTACCAACCATTTATAAATACAATGTAAATTTTTTATTTTTTTTTTTTCAAAATTTAATTTCTTCTGAACTCGAACATTAATAGGACAAATATTCAAAATTAATTTTGATCTTTCTTTAGTCGGTTCGTACAATATTCTTAAATAAATATTTGAACTATCGCAAACCTAAACGTGACGTGTAAATTATCGTTTTTAATGAATATTGGAATTACATTTTAATTGTTATTTTTTTTTTTTTTATTAATAAATCTTATAGATTTTGTTTAACGTAAAAATATATTTCATATTATTCTGACAATAATATTTTTATCACGGCCAAGTTCACGTGTTCATATAATTCACACAATAGCTATCGATTTATTATTGTGGTGATTTTAGTGTGAACGTAAGTGCCTACTTTAAATTTGGTTTTAATTCATGAATAATAATTCAAAAATTATAGTTATATTATTAAAGGTGAAAAAAAAAAAATAACTAATGGCTTCTTCGCTCCACTCAGAATTTAAACAATGTTTATAGGTGAATCAATCATCGATTTTTTTACCCTCAAAATTATACTTCCTTAATCTATATTAAAAAAAAAAAAAAAAAAAAAAATTGGAATAATAATTCAATCAACCGTTTCACTTTGTATACCTGAATATTTATCGCGGGCAATTTGACAAAATGAAAAAAAAAATATTTATTTATTAATAATAAATAACATTTTACGTGCAGTCGTGGCGATCGTTTAGAAAATGTTTTTTTTTTTTTTTTTTTTTTTTTTTTTTTTTTTTTTTTTTATCGAAACATAATGTTATTAATGTGTTTAGGTATTTAAATTGTTTTAATCGAGTACTTAAGAAAACTGCAATCGAATAATTTCCGTTTAAAATACAAAATCTCGGTAAGCGCAGGAACAAAATGGAAAATAAAATAAACCACCGTAGTCTAAAATTACGGACAATCGATTTTAAAACGATTTTATCGTACGCATACTATAGTAATTACTATTTCGGTTACCGCGGTTCTATTAAATGATAAACCGATGCAATTTATACCAATACAGACCACCGACGGCGATTATTATCATTGTCGGTACCTACCTATATATATATATATATATATATATATATATAATGTCTATTGATAGTAGCCGCGAATAATAATTAATGTCGCCCGTCGTTTTATCGTCAATTATTACTATACTAACTCGCCCGTTAAATACGTTTGCGAGATTGATGGCATTCGCTCACCCGGCACCGGATATGTGAACCACAAATCGCCGCCTAATTGTTCACCCGACAAAATTGTAGCTACGCAAAGACAAATGTCGTTGAATAGTAACGAATTGTCGTTTAAACATTTGTTTTTTTGTCTAATTATTTTTATTAGCTGGGTACGGGTGTGTTCACCAGCCGTAACCTTCACACGAAGTAACCAACGAGCAAAGATATCTCGGAGGCAGCCTGGAAAAAAATTGAAAAATAATGGTTGATGGACGTTGTGGGCAGAATATCTCGACGGAATGGATGACACAAGAGTAGAGACAATTAGTCCAGGACCGAGTGAAGTTAAGGAAGATTGTGCTGGCAGAAAAAAAAACCCTTTTAGAGCATTTAATTCCAGAAGAATGAGAATACTGTAACGACTTAACTGTTGCATTTAAATGTTTTTTTTTTTTTTTAAAAAATTGCATCTCTATTCAATGTTTAGTGTAATCGAAATTAATGTAAGACATTAATGGTTTAATTATTTTAATATAATGATAAAACATCACAATCCAACTAAAATTAAAAACAAATTACATTAAAGAGTATTTACAATCGATGGAATCAATGTAAACTCAAATTTGGTTGGTAACGGGAGCAGTTTTGTCATAACCGCTACCGGGATTAATGTGATGACGAAACGATATGAAAATTAAATTTTTTAACAAAACGCGTAAAAATGTCCCCCTTCTCAAAAAAAAAAAAAAAACGGATCAAAATGTCACAAAATAATTTTAATGCTGTCAGTTCACTAACACTTTGATATTATATTATCGTTAGTTTTCTTATATTTTGATTTAATATTCGACGAAATTTAATTAAATTTATATGGCGACCCGGGAAAAAAAAAATAAAATCTGCAATGACGTCTCCGTTTGTATCCATGATGAATACTATTATATTTAATTGGGGCGCTAGAACGCGGTATTAAACTATGGTGGATGATTTTTTTTTTTTTTTTTTTTTAATGCAAGTATAATACAGACATGTACACTAACAGTTTATTATTTTAACCTTGAATATAACAATACTATACGAAATACACTACACAATATCCGTACACAACACATGATTTTTTTTTATCATTTTCAAATCTATTTGATAACTATCGGACTGGCGAGTCGGATGGTTTTCGTCACAATACACTATTGTTTCAAATTTATAGTAATATAATGTCGTGTAGTTTTTTTTATAATGAATGGAATCCACGAGTTGCCACGCCTCATCCTGCACGTCATCTGCAATCTAACGTACTTGTTAATAAATAATTCCCGTCTGCGTGGTGTACATTAAAATACGAATCCGTTTTATTCCCGTTGACATGGAAAATGTTTTTTTTTTTAATATTTTTTTTTTTTGGAGTGTTTCGGGACATTATTAACACTGCCAGCCGAGGGTGATTTGAAGAATCGTTTTTTGAATATAAAACCCGTATTTTAATAAATATTCTTCTGTCGGAGACACCGCCGATTCAACATTCCCCGACGTTATCATAGACATTGTGTTGGATAAGTAATTTTTTAAAATTTAAATAATTATCACTCACCCATAATTTACAAATATTCGTTTTTTTTTTTTTTTTTTTTTTTTAATAATATATTTATAGTTAAAATAATTTCGTGTTACTAATAATGTAACTACTAATCTAACGGAATTTCACTGCGTAGTAACCCTATGCGAGAATTACTCGTGGCGAGCGAAGTATGTGAGTATTTTTTTGATAATTTTTAATTGTATCCTAGTATCTTGTATTTTGTAAATTAAAAATATATATGCAAGACTAAAAAATAAAAATAATATGTACAAAACGGCAAAAAAAAAAAACACAAAACAACGCCCGAACAAGGGATAGGTTGTTCTATTACCTCGAAACTGTTCGTATTTACATAAAACCTATATAATATATTCCACAGACATTATTTTGTTTTTTCTTGTTCTATACATTTGTTTGTTTATTATTTATTCGTATTGCATATATTTTTATATTCGATACATATATGTATTTCATTTATTTGATTGCTATTATAATGGTCACATATATTCTGTACGTGCGGAAAACGGTATCATAACGGTACTCTCATAATAAATTTCAACAGTAAAATAATAGACGAACATATGAAATAATAATACCGTAATACTATTGTTAATTTTTCACAAAATTAACATTAAAATAAAACTACAATTGTGAAATGCACGAATAATATCTAACGTCTATAACAACACGCGTACTCGAAAATCCAATAGATGCACAACTGTAAAACTATGATTATATTACGTTAATAAATTTATGCAACTGAAATTATAGATTTGAGTTTATATTATTCGAAAATTATTTTGTGTTAATTATTTGTAAAATGCGCAGCGTGTGTTTGCCAATCAATTCTACTCGAACGAAGTATTTATTTTGTTTATTTTAAATTTTTTTTTTTTTTTGCCAGACATCCATTATGGGTATTGTTGGTAGTTACGTTTCCAATGTCCCGTCAGTACGCACAAATCATATCGAACTGTTCCATCCTGATTAAACCTATAACATTCGCTTTAGGCATATAGGTATTTGAAACCCTTTGGTCCGGAATGTCCGTAAAATATTGTCTATGCCGTTCCTCCTGCCCGGGTCATTATTTTCGACTTACTTGTGTACGTTTATAATATTATATTATAGTCGTAACAACATCCTACTGTCAAAAACATACCACGGCTGGCTCGTAAATTTCCTTTTGAACGTGTCGGTATATTATAACAAGAAACGACCGTAAACGCCCCCGCCAATATTCGGAGCGACTTCAATGGAGCTGATGATAATTATAATAATATTACATTTACCGCGGTCGCAGTTGCCCGTCTGGTAATAATTAAATAACGAGGTAGAACAAATAGGATTATTATTCGTAATTAACGTGTACAACCGGCGCACATTTCCCATACGTTTTTGCGTTTATTTACGTTCGGCGTTTTAACATTTTTTTTTCCCCCAACCGATCATTAGGTCGACTGATCCGAAAAAAAAAAAAAAACAATAAAATCACTATGAAACTGTTGAGCGCAACGACACGCGGTTATCGAATATAGCCATTAGCCATTCGAAGATTTATTTCTCGTTTCGATTTTATCACACGCGGTACCCAGAATGATGCGGAATTTCACTGGTACTTGACATATAGAAATTTTGAAAATCCCCAAACGTTCGCTACAACAAAATCGTTTATCCTACTCTCCTACCTACAAAAGTGGCTCATTCACGGCGCAAAGTGTTTACTGTCTAAATTAAATATATATATTTTTTATATATATAACAATGACCCTATGGAAGCCCAAGATAAAATTACGAACGTTGAATTTTTTTTCTAGCTATTTGTAATCATCCGAATACTTAAATTCAGTAGTGTACTCCAATTTCAATCAGTAATTTAGTGACAATGGCTCTAACTATTCCAATATGAAAACGAAATATATTGTTTCCGTCTCCGCAACAAAGAATTACGTTTTGAGTACCTATTTACAAAATATTTATAAAACAAAACAATTGTTTTAGAGATTAATACACAATACCCACTCGACCTGTAATAATTATTTCAGGTCTTTATTTGTTCTTTTTCTACAAATTTGTCATTTGTTTGTATTGCATACATACGTATACAAATTTATTCGTTATATTTCATAAACTATTTGTGTTTAACGATAAAAACTTAAAAAAAGATAATCTAATAAGTGTATAACACTCAGTATCTAAAAAACACTTGCTCCGTTTTAACGTATCGTATAAATTCAATAATTATTTTATCGGGGATATGGTCGTTTACAAAATATCCGGTTATTTTTACACATAATTTTCCGTCTTGTATAATCAAACTCGTGTCAAATAAACCAAATCAAATGTATTAATTGAAACCGTTACACATAAAAAAAATGGAGAAATCGATATTTATTTACACTGCATGCCAAAAAACCATCCATAAATCAAAAATATTTTATCCGTTGCGATATTATATTTGATTACTAAGTCGTACAACAATTATTTGTTTTGTGCGTAACGTAATTTATGTTCTGTAAAGAATTATTAATATTTTTTTTTTTTTTTTTTTTTTACAACAGATTTGTTATATTTAACATATATGAGATAAAAAAAAAAAAAAAAAAAAAACAGTATAATAATAAAAAAAGTAATTCACAACTCGGGTTAAAAACTAAAGAGGACAGTAAAAATGAAAAATATTAGGCTTAATATAATTAAATACTAGTCAAAAACATTTGGCACCCAAACGTTAAATGAAAAATTGTTTCGGCTATGGAAAGGGACAGTTTTAATAATGTACTTCGCCTATCATAATAGTAATATGCGCATAATAAATTATTGAATATTAAAAAAAAGAATTTTCAATGAACAATTAAATACAATTTTTTCTTTTAATTTGTATGATTTATTTGAATGCGTTAAATTTTATTTGACATACAACGTTTTAGATTGTGAGCATAGAGATGAATGTATTGATTTTACTATGATGTGTGCTTTTTTTTTGTCTTTGAACAGCTTTTCTACTAGAAATATTGCTTCATTAAAAAAGCAATAATAGAACTTTCTTTGTTGCATTTTGTATCTGAATTGTCAATGGACAATGGACAATGGACTCATTGAGGAGGTAACTTTTCACATTTCCCATTAATTTCCTTAGAAGTGGAGAGAAACCTCAAAAACGGAAGCGTTAACGCAATAACTGTTTTCTGTTATTTTATAATTTGTCTTTTATTATTATTCAGTTAAAAATGTTTTTTTATGTGTTTAAAGCCATTTGACATTTTTTGAGTAAATTTAGTTTTTATTTGGTTTTATTTGAATACCGTTTCATGCGCATTTGTTTGCCATAGCAAAAATGCAAACAATTTCACATAAGGTTAACCATAAGTTGTACTTTATTGTATAAAATAAGTTTAGGGTTATATTATACATTTTTTTTTTATACGCGTTTCATGTTCAAATTTTGGCGAGAATTGTATAAATCTGGCATTTATTGCACCTGCTATTCTAGAAATAATATCAATAAAACTTTTTGGATCCGCAATAGTGTGATACAATATTAGATGAAAAAACACGGACAATTTATTGTTTTTTGTAGTTACGAGTTTCTACAATAAAAAATTGATCAACGACTAATACCTAACCGAACTTCGCGCAGAATCGATTGAGCATCGATCCTAATTGTTTAGCTCCAACAGTGGCCCATCCATGGTTGGGTATTCCTTTTTTCCTTATAATCGATTACTTTGCTGAAATGCAGTAACCGTTAAAAAATATGAAAACTCTTTTATGTAATATTTCATTACATTGTTAGTATGATTACAACTCGACGAGACAGTCAAACTCGTTATGTACGCTCTGTTGGTTTTGTTTTTTTTTTTGTTTAAACTTGCACACGTTAATTGTTTACTGTTAAAATAATTGAAGTGATTTTTTTTTTTTTTTTGTACGCTCGGTTCAGACAATATTTCTGAACATAATTCTAAATAAAAATCATTAATAATCTAACGGTGATAATTATTGCAATTTTTAACTAAATACTGTACTTAATATGTCGTTTCGTGTGATTGGCTTTTATAAGAATATATATTTTTTATTAACTCGTTGCGCAATGATTTTAAACTATATTACAACGAACAATGTTTTCTACCGTGGAGTAAACCGTTTAAAAATGTTTAAAGAATATACCTACCGAATATGTATGTAATGTGCGATACAGTTGAATGACCACGTCAATCTCGAAAAGTAGTAAAGAAGGACGCACGGAGAAATCTTTGAAAAAAATCCACAGAAAATATTATACGAAAATGGCTTTTTCATCCGATTATCGCGAACAAAGATAAATGTAAAACAAATTTTTTATTTCCTCATGCTTCGTTTCTTTTTTTTACAATAAATTGGACATTGTATCGTTATAAATTCGTGTTTGAATAACGCAGTGTAATGTACTTTGAAATACGGCACGTCCAATTTTCTATAGCAGTTATTGTAATTCGAAAGAAAAAAATATACTTCGCATCACGAGTGAGCTTTTTCTACTTACACAGATAAATCCATTAAACGGCAAAACTAATTGTGCTCGAAATTCGGATTACAACTCATATTTTGTCTTAAATTGTTGAGGATTTTTTACTACTAAACATGTACTTTTTACGATCGTCGGAATATACGTACGTACCTGCGGCATAATTTAAAACAGAAACGCTTATGGGGGGGGGGAAAATCTAGCAAATGGATAATCGATATTTATATAGTACCATAACACGACGCTAGGGTGATACTTGTATTCTCCTTGTACTATCCTAACTTGTAATTTTCGAGCATTTTTTCGATGTCAATCAAAAAAAAATAATAGTATACCTGCAAATTTGAAATATTAATAAATAACTAAAAAATCGCCAGAATATTTTGAATATATTAACACGTCTAGAATGCGATAATAAATCTAGTGACAGGTGAATGTTTGACGTCTCTACGGTGTTTTCAACGGAGTTCCGTCAATACGACAAAATCAAATACAGAAATCGTTATTGCGTGAACAACATTCTCGTTTTCCCGCCCGCTGTATTCTACCGTTATTTAGACAACTTTCGGGAATATAAAAATAAACGGGCTATTCGAATAAAACCACAATACGGACCGAAATACTAAATAAAAGTTTCTATAATGGTTTCGATAGTAGAAATGATTTCTCGTCGGAAAGTTGTTCACGGACGACGGAAAACGGCGCGCACGTCATCGTAGTAAAACCAATATACTCCCCGCTACGCTTGGAATACAAAAGTCCTAGATTTGATTTGAACGTTTAAGACATTTTCAAGTTAACTTCCCGGCGGAATACGTATTATTCGTGTTATGTTATCGATTTCCGTTTCCCGGACGTGTCAGTTAAATATTTTATTTCGTACACACCTGCAATTGAACAGGAATAATCACATTATCTACTTTTTTATCACTAGCAATCGCGTTTTTTCTCGACTATTATAATTTTCGGATTCAATTCCCGAACCCGTTTTTTTTTTTTTTTTTGTTTTTTTTTTTTACTTATATTAATTATCATTCAACATTCAGTAGGCCGGGCGGGGTAAATGTTAACTCCACTGATTTTAATTAATGTTTAAATGTTTTTTTTTTTGGGGGGGGGGGAGAAGGGGTGTACGACTATTAGTTTTTTATCTACCTTCTATTTATACATCATTGATAATTTTTTAACGTATTTTCCATGTGTACGTGAAACACGAGCAATTTTATGATCGCCAAAGCGATAGAAAAACGACAAACGTGTGCACTAATTGCGCAAAACAAACACGCAGAGGTCATTCGGTAAAAGTATGTCTAGAATGTTTTTTTTTTTGGTCTTAAAATGATCTAAATTAATACAACAATTGCATTATTATAATGTATTGATATAATTGTACGTACTAATTTTTTTTTTTTATACAATACGATTTGAATTAAAAATGAATAAATGTCAGAAAAACACGTTATATCTAATCATGGGAAATGTGTACACCGCGCGACGGAATAGGTGATCCCAACCTGCGCCACCTACTGAAAGTTTATGTACCTTGTATTAAAATATTAAATTTTCCGATAGTACTTCACCATTATTACGATGAACGCGGTTTAGATTGTTTGATATGAAAAATATTACGTAGTTTTACGAATTTTGTTAGATCTTAGAAAAAACACGTTTTCTAACATATATATATAACAAATCATTTTTTTAAAAATCGCAGATATTCCACGACGGTCAAATAATCATTTTAATTAAATGGATAGTGATTTTATTTCAAAATTATAATGTGTTTCTCGTTCTATACCCGGCTTACAACGTTTTTTTTTTTTTTACATAACTTAGAATATACTGTTGATACTTATTGATATTACAAAATTATAAGGATTTTACAATGGCATTTAAAAAAATTCAGAGTAAGGAGCCTGGATGCTTTGTATACTTGTAATATTCCCATACGACGTCCCGCCATTAAACGTAGAAGTTTATGATTTTACATTTAGTCCAGGCATCTCGCTAAGACCGGAATAATTTTCAACAGAGTCTAGAAACTTTTAGACTACTACACATCAAAGTGCACAAGAAATCACATGAATATTATGATACCAACAGAGTTTGTCGAGGTTGAAACTGCAATTTATTTAACAATGTCTTTGGCGTATACGTGAAATATAATTTTTAGCCTTCAATTCGTGTACATTTGAGACATGTATTTATCCACAGTATTGAGCGCAATCTAGATGAATAGTTGATTATATTTTATCTATCCTAGGTAATTAGTAAAACCATCCACCTTAAATTAATTAATTTATTATCTCATACAATGTATCTATATTAGTTTTTAGATTCTGAGCAATGCGAAGAATATATTGGTTTTGCCAAAGATGGATGTTATTTTTTTTTCTGTCTGTGAAGAATTATTCTGAATTTATTTTGAATCTAGTGGGTGCATTGTGGAGGTAATTTGTTTGTATTTTAATATTCAGTATTTAAATATTAGGTAACAAACGTAAAAAAAAAAAATTGGACAATTTACTGCTCTAACGGTTTCGTTGTTTTCGATTAATTTATTTTCTGTTTGAACTGAACTTGGTTAAAAATGATCGTAAGTACCTGAAATTTACACAGATTATTAATAAAAGCGAATTAAAAAAAAATAACTAAAATTAAAAAATGTTCAGTACAATTTATAATTCTAATCTATTTAAATCTGATATTATTGCAAATTGCTTTAAAATTATAAATAAATCGATAAAAAAAAAATATATGTGTGTGTGTATATTTAATGATTATAATTTAAAATTTGTATCTATTTTTTGTATGTGTCCGGGACGAATAGTGTTTTACATATATGTAGATAATTTACACTTTTCATTATCTTTTATCTATATCCAGATAAACTGTATTCAATTATCTTTTAACTTTAACGCGTCGAAACGTTTCGGATACCCGTGCGGGATCACCGGTTCTTCGTCAAGTGCAAACCATTCCCGGTACGATATTTGCCGGGCTCTTATATATATTTCCATTACACTATTTCCTCATTATAATAAATTCCCTCGGAAACCGAACACGATACTATTTAACGGACATAAGTCGGTATCGGTTTTCCCGGGGCCGTTGCCCGTCTATAATAATTGAGGGATCGCATTTGTCCGCTGCTGAATTGGCGGTCTTCCGTTTTAATAACTATAGTATTACACAGCATTGCGGTACGGATCATTTAAGCTTTACCACTAGGGATGAGAAGTTATAGTAGATGAAATCAACAAAATATACACGAAAAAAAAAAAACCGAAAATATGCCAAATTTTATGTAAAAAATTTGTTTATATTATTAAATATTAAATATTTTTACTTAACATCTATTATCTAATGATTTTACAACTAAAATAATAAATGCATCTATGAAAATATGTTAAATTTGTTGCACAGGACCATCAAAGCTCGTTTAAGATTTTCAACATCTAACCGACGACGGTTTAGACAGAATATTTTTAAAATGGGAAAAACTCCTTTCTACGTCTATTGATGTTATACAGGCTTACCTGAAGTAAACCGAGTCATCACCGATCGAATATTCAGGCAAATCTCCATAGACGTGATTTCTCCAGTTAAAATATTCGATATATTTTGTAAAATAATAAATCCAAAATTTTTCTATAAAACATTAGTACATTTTTGATTTACCGCCACACCCACTTAATCGATTACTTTATTTATTTATATTGCTCGGATTTTATGAGGGTAACTGAATCGATTATAGAAACATACCGACTTTCAAGTTGCATTGTCGTAAATGGTAAAAATCCATAATTTTTGTGTATTAAAACTAAGTTAACAAACTAATAAACGAATAAAACCATACGTTAATAAATAATAATACAAATACGTTTTATATTTTAGGTTGGGACACTGTTTTATTGAATATACAGGTTTCGTGTTCAATAATTGTTTTATTGGGTACATTGTATTGATAATAAATATAAATTTACTAAAAACGCATTAATATTTTATTCTTTGAAAATATACAAAAAAAAAAAATAAACTACAAATATGGTCTCACTTGGGTCGTAGAAGAGACTTGCCAAACTTGCCTAGCTATAAATCGAAGACCGTGGACAATATTGTACATTTTCTATAATTTCTCGTCCCCAATAATCGCGGTGCGAACGCGTTATGAATATTCGTGTCGTGAAAAATCGGCGAATTTTCGGCCGTCGCGAACACGTGCGGTTTATCGGTTCGGCGGGGCCCACCGGGGCACGGCGTTCTGTCTGCCGGGTCTGCGAACGTTATTCGCTGTCGGTTCTCCGTCGTTGCAAATTACCGTGGTAAAAGATAACGCCGGTATATTGTAAAAATACAATTTGATATCGTACGCCGATAACGATTATCGACACCGATTGATAACCGAATGGCCCGCGGTACAACCGCCCGGATCACGTGTAACGAAATTCAATACCCCGTACCCACGCCGCCGTCGTGATGATAACGGATAAAACGGATCGGTGCCATCGTTATACACAAACCGTTCCACCGGCGGTAAAAATGGAGAAGAAGAAGAAGAAGAAGAAAAAAAAAAAAAAAAAAAACTAAGAGTATCTACACTACATACAAATACATCGGTACATGTATATGTCTTGTTTTTACTGAATATAGTTGACATAAGAATGTCGATGTGAATTTGGTATTAGATATAAGGGGACGAGGATTAAACTGTAGGTAACTTTTTTAACACGTTTAAAAAATAAACAAGTTTCAAAGACAGGAATTATTTATTTATTTTTCAAAGACAGCAATTATTTTTATTGAGTATACATTTTTCTAAATTTTCAAATGGAAGACGCGGTGACACTAATCGTTCAGGTAGATAGGATCGAGAGGCGGTAAATCAGATGGAAATGGAGGATAACAAAAACCGTTAATCGTAGCAAAACGGGGAACTTTGTTACTGAGCAGAGTTTTATAACAAGTATTGCACACGCTCATATTATGAGAATTTAAGTCTGGGTGTTTTTCGAGCAAAAAATCTACGGCTTTCTGGGGAACGTCGTGCTTCATATCTTTCTCGAATCAAAGGCGATCGCAAACAGCGCAGGAAACACCGAATTTGTTTTGGATAAAACGAAAATTGAATTCGTTATCAGCGACGGGAAATTCGTCAATACAGACATTTCGCGGCGGTTCGGTTATCGGAATGACGATTTTGAGCTTGTTCTTTAAACGCGGTAACATTCTCGGTGTCGGACAAATTAACAGAATGACCCCCAGCCATAAGACATATACATGTCAAAAAAATATATATACGTAAACTATGTTTTGTTCCCATACGCCCGTAGTATTGTCCGTGTAATACCGTTGCGCCGTAATCGCAAACCGTCGCCGAACAATCGAATTACCGAGGTGACAGAAAAAAATTTTAAAAATTAAAATTTTCACCTGTAAATCGTCCGGCCGACTTCGTCGGGGCCACACATCAACCACGATACTCGCGAATCGTCGAGGCGTGTTTCGTTTATAAGCTTTTGTTTTCCGAAATGAAAGACCGTATGGTTTTATTTCGTATTCATAGTAATAAGTTCTTTTTTTTCTTTTTTTTTTTTCTTTGAATACAGATAGTAGGCGACAGAGAAACTCCGACACGCACACGGACTAATGGGTTTTTATTAATAATTGTTTTTAAGTGTATAAGTTCGGCGGGAAGTAAATACGGAAAGTGGTTTTCTGTAACCAGATAGGCAATTTATACACTTTCCCATTCAACCGCCGCTCTACACATTAAACACAAACTATTATAATATAAAACTTATAATATTATACAACACAGTTTGGCCGATAAGCATGTTCCGTATGAATTTATTATAATCTAGAATATTGTGTATTCGTATAATATTACGGAAGTTATACATTTTGCAGGGCACTCTTTAGAGATCGGCCTCGGAAAACCGCGTTTTTTTTTTTTATATTATTTTTTACCCGGTTTCAAATTAATTCTGGATATTGGTAATCGTACAACGTGCATTCAACAGTATCAAACACGTTTTCCGAAACTGCATTTTATAATATTTGCACGAACGGTTATGTTCCGTACACGGTGCGTATCATTTCTTGTGCGTC
Source organism: Tuberolachnus salignus (assembly GCA_956483605.1). Lineage (NCBI taxonomy): Eukaryota > Metazoa > Arthropoda > Insecta > Hemiptera > Aphididae > Tuberolachnus > Tuberolachnus salignus. Next base: position 1,297,210 of record OY101429.1, on the reverse strand, counting down.
GAATTCACTATGCAATATTTTTTAAAAACCCAATCAAAAAGTTTTGCTCTATAAATTATTTTTCGAAATTAATTGTCGAAAGTATGCTTTTATTAAAATAAAAAAACTCTGAAATTGTTAGGAACACTCTGACAATATCATATACGTATAAAATCAATTTTCAAAACTTCCCCGTGGAAACGCGTAAAACAATAAATATTTTTTTATCTTCCGAATTCATATTCTTATATTTTTTAATGACAGTCTGCTGAGACATCGAAATTATCTCTCTAATATAATGTCGTGTCGATACGAACATAAAAAAAAAACGATAAAATTATTTATTCGAATAATTTTTATTTAATTCCAATGTTAATAGGCTGAAAAATTAAACGCATCATTTAATTTTCCTGAGGTTTTTTAATTGTCTGGCCGTTGCGCATTGTTACGCTTTACATATAGTCTCGTTTAAAGCTGATTGTTTTATTAGTTTTTATTTTTTAGTTATTGAATTGTATTCTATTGCCGTATAGGTATATTTTGTTTTAGCCCGTTTTATCATAATGCCATTTTCAAGTAGTTTAATTTTGAATTCCAAGCCATTTCCTCTTGGCATTTTAATACAATTACGAACACTCTGTCGACGTTTATGAAGTTTCAGCGATTTAAAAGTCGCCTACCGAAACAGAATAGTTAAAAAACGAGCAAAGTTACCGAAAGTGAATTTTGAGGGCTAAAAGTGTCATGTGTTATAACAATATATCATTACGTAATCGTATCGAATATATTAAGTATATCATTTTTAACTTGACATTCGTACAAAATACTGTATACGTTACGAGCCCGGCGCCCGAGGTCGTATAGATTTGGTGCCGATGAGTAATTCGATATAATTTTTTCCGCCATCACTGGCCGTTAAACCTATGAGAATCCAAAACCAAAGTGCAATGCGCCACGTAGGGAGTTTATAGTAAAAACATGTACCGATATATGCCGGACTATATCCGGCAATAAAATATCGATTGGAAATCGATAGAACGATTACAATTAATTTGTATTTAAAACGAAACACCGGCACGTGAATACGAGGTATTATTTCTGGAATAAATTCAATACTGAGTGTTTTAATTTAACGTTAACATCTGGATGTTCAAAATAGAGAAAAAAAATAAAATTATGTCCGTCACAACACAAAATCGCGATATTCTGTGTTCAACAGAATTTTCATTCCATTTAAAAATGTAAATAATGAAAAAAGAAAAAAAACGTTTTGATATTTGTCTATCGTCCATGTGCAATATATGTTCTTTATGTAACCGTAGCTACACCTGGTTCCCTTGTACTCAAACACAATTCAAATAAAATTTATCAAAGATAGTCTATAATGTTTATACGTTGCAATATGTTCATTGTTTCCAGAGTTATTGACTGTGGCCAGACTATCGGCAAACACTGTGCGTTGTACCAATGTTCACACGTTTCGTTCAGTTTTTACGGTCGAAAAACGTTTAATGTTTATTGTGCCCGTGTAACAGACGGCGACTTTAATCGTACTAAAATCGTGATTTTAATAGTCGGCTCGCGAACACCCAAAATCGTTTTATTTATCTCCGTCTTAGAACAAAACGTCATTCTGAATTCTCTGCGATCCACTGCGTTGGCACGACGCACGGCGCGTATTAAATCGAGACGGGCAAAACTCTGTAAGCCGTAAAAACGAACCCTCGGCCCTCTTGTGCCAATCAAATAAAATATTATTATTATTATAGGTTTCATCGCCAAATAAAAACTAACTTCTTCTTATCCGTTTTCCAGGCCGCCTCCAAAGGGCCCGTACAATCTCATAAACTCAGCGCTCTACACTTGTCTATGCACAGTTTTTTTTCTCTTTCCAGCCCGAATCTCCGCATTGTATTTTTATTTAATATTCTCACTATGGCCCCGGGCCGTCGTAACTTATGACGGACCTTATATCGTTTTCGTGCGTTTCTGTTCGGCCAAAACAGTTTGATTCAATTAAATCGAGAAAAAACTTAAAATGCCTATAAATAGTACAAAAATTGCAAGAACGTATACAAACGAAGCCAACGGCTGTTTAAAATGTTAATTTTCTTTAGTACAAATCAAGTGTTAAAATATATTTATATATATAATGTATTTTTAGTAAATTAGAAAATATTTTTTTTCCCTGTCTGTGAACTATTTTTCGACCAGAAATCTTGCTTTTATAATACACATTACGGGAAATTTGGTGAGGTGTAAAATAATTCAGGTGTAAAATCATCGTAGAAAACTAAAATGTTTAGTGAATAATAATATTTTCACTGTCTAGACGTGGAAAGTTGTTCCGGCTATTTTTATTATTCAAAGATATTTAAAATTGTTTAGATTTTACACTTTTAATTTGGTTTGATCGGGATACATATTTTTTGTTTGCTTTTTAAAACTCTCCGACAATTTGATATAAAGGCCACCCAAAAGTCGTTTTTACGATACTTTATTGGTATTGAAAATTGACAGTCACATATTTTATTTTTTTTTTTTTTTAAGTGCAAATTATGATGAAAATCTATTCGTCTACTTTTCCCCGATTTATGTGAATATAACTTTTTCGGGTCTAAAAAATGCATTTGAGACGGAAAAACAAACAACGAAATTACATTATTCTGTTGCAATAAATTAATACAGTTTTTAATTTGAATAAATTAACACATTTTTAACCAAACTTTTTCGTAAGTATTAATTTTTTGTTGCGTACATATATCAATTTAATTATTTTATAAATCCGACCTTCCCAACTTCCAACTTATACCCTATAACAGCGGCCCCACCCATTGCGCGAAGTAAGATAGCTTTTTCTTGTATATGTTACATATCGCAATCGAAATATGAAATTTGACATATTTTTTTTTTTTTATAATTTAATGAATATAATTTTGATCAATTTGTCAAACAGTCGTGTTTTAGTGTATTATATACAATCGAACACACAGTGACAAGTCAAAAATCATCGGTTATACAATCAGCAATTCGCAGCAGCCACACACATTGAAAAAAAAAAACGTTGAATGTAATTATACATAATAAGTATAATTTTTTTTTTTTTTTAACATTCGAGTGGCAATGGTTTGTTTGGACCGCATCGTATTTATTTTAAAATACGGTCCGTTCCATTATATTGTACGCATATTGATTTGACAATGATAAATTAAGGGGTTTTTTTTTGTTATCAATTCGAACGCGGACACCATTGGGTTTTGCTTTCATTGGACATATGTTATATTATCAGGGTTGGAAATACATTCGCATAAAACATATAAAATGTTGTTTTTTGAAATTCACTCTTAAAATATTAAAAATATACTTCCTATTCCACATATTAGGTTAGGTTTTGAATATTAATACTTAGTAAAAAATAAATGCGGTTGTTAAAAATTATACATGTTACATAAATTATAAAAAAAAAATCTGAGTTCGATAATAAGTTCGCGGTCATCAATGCGCTTCGCCACGCTGACTCGAATTCAACTGAACTGAAAAAATCAAATACTGTGCAATATTATTGTACGTGTAGGGGCCGTTTTTTATAAGCTAACGAACACTAATATTAAATAATATACTATATCTACTTTTATTTGTCTGTATTATCTAATAATGTAAAAATATTAAAAGTATTATAAATATAACGAGTACAATGAATTCACTATAAAATATAAATAAGTGAGCAAAAAGATTATGATAATTAGTAATAATAGATGATTAATCGCAAAACAATTGTCGATAATTTATATTTTCTTTTTTTTTACTGTTCGTTTAAACTTAAACATTTTTTTTTTCTTTTAATTAAAAGTTATGGCATCAACAACAATGGTTATTAGCCTGCTTAGAATAGGAGTGTATGTGGTAAGAGCTGAAAAACATGAGCTATAATTTTTTTACAATTATTAACATTTTATTACTTAAATTTAAGTTGTGGGAAAATTGGTGTATTGCCACTGTTATAATCTTGTTGGAGTGAGGTCGAGTTGGTGAAGATTCTTCGTGCCTCGTGGTCATTTGGGCATTTGGTCACGATATGATCGGCAGATAGGTTGTCTTTACATGTCCTACATGTTGAGGCCGGCTTTTTGGTGATGAGGAAGAAGTGGGTTAGATGGGTGTGTGTCCTATTCTGTCACGAGTGATTATTACCTCATCTGTTCTATTGAGGTTTAAGGAGATGTTCCATTTATGGATTGAAGGTTTAATGGTTCGAAGCTTGTCTGAGAGAGGAATATTGGTCCAGTATTTCTGCCATGCTTCCGAAGGCTTAAGAGAAAACTGTAAATTATAAATGTATTTTTGTCAATAGGGATTTTATTTTCATACCGTATATGTTAAAACGTATATAATTATGCGTTTTATACTATATGTTTTATAAGTTTTTTTACGTACATGCTACGTGTTTTATACTATACCGTATTGTACATTTCAACCCGAGTAATTATCATATTTATGTACACGCGATATATATTTCCATTTTAACATTCGTAACGGGAAAATGTATTCCCAAAATTAATCGAAAAACAACTATTTTCTTAACTATAAGAAAGTTTAAGATATATACGTACAATATCGTTGGGTTGTTTATTAAACAAACATAAATATTGTGATTTCGTTAACTGGCTGTGTACAAACGTTTAATATTAAACATTAATATCGTATAAAATCCGGACGTACATACTTCGCATTTGGCGCCATGGGTAGCTCGCTGTTGTATGATAGAAGTTTGGAAAGTCAATTGGGTACAGGGCATTTAATAAATTTTTTACTGAAAACGACGACAGACCATTGAAATCAAAAAACCACTGTGAGCGCAAATCGGAAAACTGGGAACGTTATAATACAAACTAGTCGTGATTTGTTTTCATCTAAAGACAACAGGGTAACATAGAAATGACCACAAATAAAACCATCATCATTTTGTTTTATTTTTTAGACCAACCGTGTATATATATATAGACACTTTTTATGGTGCCATGTGTGACAATTTGGTGGTCTTTCACCAACCGGAAACGTATTCACCGATAAAAAAAAAAAACCAACAAGGGATGTTGCTATTAGTAAAAAAAATCTAGATGGTTACTATTGGGAAGACTAACAAAATTCATATCGTTCGGTATTTGATACGAATTGTTATTTTTGCAATATAAACTCAGTGATACGGTTTGTATTTAATCTCATCGATCGCGGACAAATAAATATAATATTTTTCGCTTTTATTACACTGAACTGCTTAACAGAATATAAAGTTCTACATAGGTTCTATACAAGTTCTTTATTGGGAACTACAACAAGCGAGAATCTTGTGCGTGTTGCAAAACCTAACTAGAGCCGATTGAAAAACACGCGCCCTTATATTATTTTTTTCTTTTTCGAAATTTAAGATAACAACCTATTTTTCTATAAAACTATATGTTTATCTGTAGTTTTATTTCAACAAGAAAATCGGTTTGAGTCATAAAACAGAGGTAAATTAAATGCTATTGCAGGGTTGTATTTGCAGTTTGTTGTTGTTGGGAACGTTTCTCATTCTCGGAGCAGCGTCTTTTCAAATAAACCTCTAATTATTACACCGTATCGTATAAATAAAACTAAACTCGGGTATTTATTTGCCAACACAACTCGTTATAACATATGGTTTTATAGAGTTGCATTATTATTAAGTGAGTAAAACCAAGTAACAGATGTAGACTTTTATAGCCCCGACGAACCGAACTGATTGCGTTTCTGAATTTTCGTTTCGGACCAGCACAAAACCATTATTATTTGTTCCTGCAATTGTCCAAATGTATCCGTACAAAACGTTTGTCTAAATTGCATTGATTTCGACAGAACAATATTCAAGCGGCATCCCTTAGAATAAACATTACTAGACCATGGATTTGTTTCAAATTTGATTTGACGATTTATGTCCACGAATCTAATGGCTTCCAAATTCGTTTGGCTTCGTAATTATTATATTTTCAAATATAATTTTTTTATATTTTTCAAAAACTTAATACTATCCAAATTATCGTTTTTTTTGTTGTTTTTATGACCAATTTAAAAGTTAAACACTATGAATTTATATTATGCAGCGTTATTCTTATATTTTGTACGATTATCGATATTTGTATAAAAATGATTATATGTTTTGTTTGTTTTTTGAAACGCGTTTGCGTAATTCATTTCATTTATAAAATTTATTTTTTCTGCTGGAGCTGTCCCTCGAATATAATACATTATTCAATGCAATATCAAATAAGATAATACGTTGCTAAACGTCATGAAAATCGAAATTTTCCGTTTTGTATACCGAGTTTGTGTACGAATAGCTTAGATTGCACGACTCGGAGAATGCGTCTCTGTCCCCCGTACCATTTTCTATCGATTGCTCTACTACAGGCTACGGCAATCGCACACCACCGTATAGCCACGTAATAACGTCGGTAACAAACAATATCTAATATCACATAGAAAACGCGGCGGTTAATATTATTTATTTCGGAAATCTATTTATTTTTCCCATTCACCGGGTTTCAGATTAATAGTTTTAATGGTTGGTAATGTACTGTCCGCTGCTGCAGCTCCTTTTATTCTACCGGCACACGCCTGTGTAGTCTATTCGCAGTTATCTTGACCTTAGTGTCTGCTGGGACGTTATCAATTTATATGAGTTATAGAAGAAGAAAAAAAAAATGCTCGTTTTATTTCCCATATATGTATTGTAACAAACCTTGCAGTATATCGGTACGCGAAATATCGACCATGTAATGGTTTTTCTTTTTATATATATATATATATATATATACAATAATAATACTAGACGATCCCGCATGCTCGTTAAAAAATGTTTATGCCCCGCGGATACCCGTGGCATTGCCCCTTACCAGATCGCCCAACTCTATCGCGGTCGTTGTTTCTTTCTTGTCGATCATCTATTTAAACAAAAGAGGACTTTCACCTTCGTGTCAACCAATTGGAATAATAATGACAACTATGTTTTCATCTGTATCGCCAAAGTGACCGAAAAACTCAATTTTCGGCAAAATTCACGCGCGAGCACCACATTAGAGCAGTGGTTCTCAACCGGGGTGACAAGAAAATCTTGGAAAAAGTTTAAAAATATAGTCAAACTTCTCATTAATTTTTAAATTTCATAGTTTATTCAATTATTATATATTATCAATAATCTTAATTATTTTTTTTCCAATTTTAAATTTCAATGTTTATTTAACAGTAAAGCAAAAATAAAATGTGTAGTTATTATTTTTCTGCGTACTGTATTTTTTATAGGTCTTGTATTTTATATTATTATTATTTTGATGTTAGGGAGACGTAGTGTTGGGTTATCGTAGATGAGGGTGACATGAATCCAAAAAGGTTGAGAACCATTGCATTAGAGGATGAATTTCCAAATTTCCATTCTTATCTGACCCCTTTACAACCATAAGAGTTGCATACCACCAACACTTGTCTAGGACCAGCGGTTTTGTCTGGGCGTTGATCAGTGTGTGAGTGAGTGAGTGAATGTATAGTGGCGTAGCCAGACAAATATTTCCAAATGGAATTTACATTTGAAATTCTCATTCCCAAAAAGGATATTATTTCTATTAGTAAGATTGTATAAAGATAGTCTGAAAAAAAAAAATGTTTATCGAGGACATTTCAATTGAGGGATATTAGGTCCCTGGATACGCCACTGAATGTATCGGACATCTCCCATTTTATATAATAGCTGTCCCGCCCGGCGTTGCCCCTAACATATTTTTCTTGGCTCAAATTTTGTCGTATATTATGTCCCGATGACAACCTATGACTTCATATTATAATCGAAAATATCGCGGTTTCGGGTTCCGATTTCCGACTTTTCCGATGGATTTTCCGATCGTTCTCATCTATACAAACCTTTTCCTGACAATTACGAACATTATTTTCACACGAATTATTTGCACACGTTAGGCGTTTGTTTTATTTTTCGGGTTTTTTTATTAATCCCAATGTTATTAAACCGTGGTGTTATGCTTCGGGGAGTTTAGGCTACCATTCAAAACACGGACCGTTTTTTAGTTATTTACTCAAATTTTCCGAGTAGGTAAAGTAGTGTCCGTTATGTGTTTAAGTATTATACAAATATTTGTAAGTTTGTAATTCGTTACAAATCTCGACGTTTTAACTGGTTTAGGGGAGAAAATGTGTTGTTTGATTCGTTATTGATACCGGAAGGTTTAACGCGTGGAGCGACGAGGGTAACCCGGCTCGACAAATACAAGTTGTTAGTAAATTGGAGGCATCTCTTTAATGTTGTCGTATTTACAGGATTAAGAATTTATACAATATGCAAACGAAACAATTATGTAAATATTTGACGTATAACCGACAGTATAAGATGCGATTTTCCATCAGCCTTTTATCCTGAAAGGGACTTTCCCTATCGTACCGTACTCGAAAAACCCGGCTGTCCGGATGGCCAGTTACCTACGTGGCCGACACCGGAAGATCAAAGTGTTATTTTACTGCAACCGCCTTTGAACCTTACTCGAGGATTCGGATCAGGGATTTCTCAGCAGATGAACTTGGCTTGCCTTGTCGTTTGCTCCAACCCGGTTGATTTGGGGTGTAGCACCCTGGGACAGGTGTTGCGGTTTTCCAAGGACTTAGCTCCGCTGTGGACTTAACTTACCGTAGGTAATGGTCAGGGACTGGAACCTTGATGAATTTTTGAGTTCTGGTCGGTCCCAGTCTGGTTATTAAAAATAAAAATAAGTCGGTTTCGGTTAATATCGGTTTTTCATTATTCATAGTTTTAAATAGCATAACCTATTGTTTATTATTTAGTTCATTTTGAATATACTTTATAAAGCACAATTTACCATTTGCTTAATAGGTATTTTTTTGCTTGTAATAAATCTACAAAGAATAAAATGTACTAAAAGTAACACAATGTACAAAATAAGTGCTACGGTTACTCGTGCGTGTGACTAGGTCTGTGTGTTCGGTTTTTTCATAAAACCGAAAAGAACCTAAAAAAAAAAAAAATACCGAAAATATTCATATGCAATTTAAAAGGTTCCGCTTCGAGTTTAGGTTTCTTGATTTGATAAATATGGGTTCCGATAAAAATTCCGGTCCTCAAATGTTCTTCGGGAACCGGTCCTTTCAGTTCTGGTTCCAGTTCCTTGTTATAGCCACCGAATTAGTTATATGGCAAGGCGGATCTTTGATGCCGAAAATGAGTTAGGTGCCCAGACCGACCTGTCGGTCGTGTCTATCGTCGTGAGGACGACGATTTTTAGTTCACGGGTATACGGTAGAACCCAGACTCCCGATAGCAGGCTCAACTAGGAAAGGAAACGGAAAGCTATCGGCTTATTTTCGTTACAGGAATGTTGCTGTGGTAGACTCTGTTGACGACTCATCAAAGGTTCCGGACTTTAGATCTTCGGGAGTACGTGTCCTTGGATATTTCATCGGCTGGATCTTAAAATTAATTATATTTAGGAATCATTAAATTCAGTGTGTTAATATCGCGTATACTTCTGTTTGATAAATTTGGAAGAAATGACTACTAGGGCCTTGTTTTACCATATGCACGGTTGCTTTGTTCTAAACAAGTATGTTTCTTCGGGAGAGATTGACTTTTTAAGGAATTGTGGTTGTCAGGTTGCTTGAATTTGTATGGCTTGTGATTGTTTCGGAATTATGTTATCGGTCGGTTTATTATTGAGCCGTCCAGAGCATTGTGCCTGTTTCGGATTTAGAGGTAAGTATGATGAGGAAATCAAATTCATGCAGCTTGGAGGAAGACGGAGAGATTAAATCGGATTTGATTTGATGAATTCCCGGTTAGATTGGAAGGCCATGTCGCAGGATAAGATTCGACTTTAGAATGTATCGTAGATGTAGAGCTTCGTTAGATAGAGATGTGACAATTGCTGTTGATCATGGGAAAGCGAAGAAACCTAGCTATTTTCATCCGGTCAAATTGCATAAGTACTTATTCCAACCTGTGCCACCCAGAAGAGTTAATCAGATTTGCTAACCTAAAAAAACGCGTATTCAAATGATGCGTATGTATCCTGAGCGTTTTGTTTTAGAACGTTGTTGAACAGTTACAGTTTATAGACTACTTTTAAACTTTTAAGGTTTATTAGTTTTCCAGATTTTCGCCAACATAAGATAAGCTATGCAAGAACCGTGTAAGTATATACTTACATTATATTATATTATATTATTGATAGTATAAAGAGAATTAGACGACTATGTTAAAAGGGAAGGTAGAGGGAGTGTCAAGACCCTTTGTTACCTCAAGGGAAATGTAATTTTACACGGATACCGGCCGTGCTGGTCAGCTGGTATGTAGACGATGTTCTTTAAAAACCATCGAAAAATTATTTTATAACAAAAAATATATATACACATCTAGATTATCAAAAGCAATATTCGAGTTATGTGGAAAGTATACCTATCTGTAGTGAGTTTATATTAGTTTCAATTGAAAACATAAGAATATTTTATAAAAATAAAAACTCAAAAGTATAAAACATTTATTAAAACGCTGATTATATCCGGCACATTTCGGAAAAACAAAAGAATATTTAACCGATATTCACTTTGTGTAATACCATATCATTAAACTCAAATTTGCTCAGTTTTTCCATAGTTCTCTGCAGTGTTAAAATACTTTCAACATAAAAAATTACACTCTTTCCAAGCTTAATTCTCTCAAACGCCTTCCCTGATATTTTATTGTTTCTTCGTTTTCCCATTTTCTACGCGCACGTCATAATGGTATTTTATCGTTAGAATTTCCAGACTGAAAAAGAAAACACATTTGTCAGTGATTTTTCTTTCCTTGACAAATCGCATACTAATCGTAGTCGGCTTGTTTCTCGTATTTCTTTTACTATTCCATATATCTGATATAGAGGTACTAGTTTTTATTTATGTCTAATTTTTTTTTTACCGCTATGCAAGCAAATCGTGCGATTTAATAAAATTGTACTTCAATGATTTCCGTAAGCATTCCGTTTGTAATCTTGCGCTAAAAATTTCAGGTGACTCTTAATTTGTGTGTTTATAAAGTGTCACTAATCAACGAGTTACCGGGTTTATATCTTCGAGTAACTTAAGAAAATAATAAGTAATTTTTTAATCCATTTCATACTATCATACAACAGACACGCGTGTGTCAAATGAAAGAATTCGTCGTACAGGATAATATTTTAGATTCTCGCGGGAGCTATAATAAATGTTTGTATTTCCAAGGACTGGTGTTTTTTTAGTTCTTGAATACTCCACTGGGACCGAAAACACGTTAAAAAATAGTTCAGCGCATTAGGTTCGTTAAATATAAATCGAACAGAGTAGGATTTTCCGTCGAATCATTTTTCGAATTATTCAGTTCAATGGCCAGAAAATCCCCCTACCCCCCTCCAAAAAAAAAGACCAATAAAATACCGTCAAGGCAATAATATGTAATGGAGTGGTTTTTACTATTTAATTTCGAATTCCGCACTTTACTTCGATTCGTTTTCTATACGACGTAGTTGTTATCTTAAATATAAAACCGCATCATCGTAGTGATACATCAGTGAGTTTTTATCCTCTTTTTTTGTTTTTTTAATAACTAAATATATGACATGTTTTTTTTAAATAATTATGATCATTGTCTTTATTTAAGTTATCGTTATTGAATATGCAAAATTTATTGATTTATTTCTTATAACCGATTAGAAAACTGTAGTTACAAATTTGATATAAATTAATACTACACACATTTTCCCGTTTGCAAATCTAAAAAAAAATCGAAATTTATCTTCTATTAAAGCACGTAGAACAATAATACCGAATGGAACGAATACTGCCGGGAGGCTTGCTGGATAGTTTTATTAGATTTATTTAAAATGCTGATCGAAGTCAAGAATGTATTGATTTTACTATATTTGTTTTCATTATATGTAAACAACTTTTCTACCAGAGGCGATTCCATCCCGTATCCTATATGTTGAATATTTTCTGAAAGCGTTTTGTTTCGTGTTGGTATGTTAGAGTGTGATAGTTGTTTTTTATTTGCATTGATAATTTCTTAATAATTAGCAAAAACGCGAAATAAACGTAGACGAACAAAGACAATAGTGGTATTTATTTTCGGTTTTGTTGCTCACTTATAATTTAGGTAAAAACAACCCTCAACATAACCTAACCTAAACTAAACCGGACATTCACTGCAATTTTCTAAAGATATTAACTCATACCCTTTGTAGACATGGTTCAATGTGTAAAACATTTCTAGCGATTTACGGGCATTTAACATTTTCGAGTTCATTTAGGGTTTAGTTGGTTTATGTGGACAAAGTTGTATTGGCCGGTCTGAAGATTTTACACAAGATTCGTCGTAAGTTGTACTAAGTATAAGGAGTAAATAAAAAAGACAGAGTTTTGTTTTTTACAATTCGTTTTTTTTTCAATTTTAAAGAAAATCGTAAAAATCGCTGCATTTCAAAATATGTCGAACGACGCTTAGAATCGAATTATGTTAGCCATTAATTATCGTTTTATATGGATGAATAATTAAATTCCTCCTACTTTTTACTTCTTAATTTCTTCACTGCTCGTCTATTGGCTTATTGATTCGTCGTGTGAGCAGGCTCAGAGACTTTGTAAAAAAAAAAAAAAAAAATGTTTCTTGTGTATTTATACAATATAGTCTACGGCCGTCTACATAGTATAACGGAGATTTTTGTTAATTTTTCAAATAAAATTCAAATAATTTACCACCGTAAATATCGCGGTAGCTTTTTTAGCCGGTTATTTTCCGTAAATATTAACAAAAAACAGATTACGTGCAGATCCGAACACTTGACAAACACTACTACGGGTATTGCTGGCTTTAGTTGGCAGACGACTCGTATGCCGACACGGTCTTTTACGGTCATTATCAATTTGTGTGTATTTAAACAAATATATATATATATTTTTTTTTATAACTTACGTTTTTTTGTCGTTTTTTCTTTTATATTTACGGACGAAAATAATAGTATAGGATATTTTATACGCGCGCATTTGTGTGCATTTCCCCTGAAAACGTTTTTTCGGATGAAATATTGTCCATGTTAATCAATTGTCATGTGGTCGGTATGGGCATAATTTACCTCGTATTAGTCGCTTTTATTTCATTAAACCAATCGGTTTTTTTTCGTTTTATTCCAGCCAGTGAGGTTTTAACCATCCGGTCGTCCGGGCCATACGGTTTTCGCGGCGTTTCAAACGGAAAAAAACCGCGCCATCCTGCGGACACTCCAATAGTGACTGGACGGAAACCCCGAAATTCCCGTATACTCTTCGGCGTTGATTTTTTACATCGATAAAACGAAACGAATACAATGCACAGGAGTACTGGGATTATGTGTACTCGTGACACGAATTTTTACTCTTTGAACGCGATTGAAAATTGTCCGGTTAGGATTCGGATGGTGAATTCATTTATTTCGTTTCGACGACGTTGACGTCACCTAGCGGCAAAAACTGTTTCCCGCCGATGCCGTCCGGCTAGACCGCCAGATGGCGCCGGTGTTACCATAAGAAATTACCCGTTATATTAATTTCGTTTCCGTTAAAAAAACAATACTGAACATTATTGTCATTATTACCGTACCCGTTACGGTTTTTGCGTCCCCTAAAACTTCTAAGTACGGGCCGTTTTTTCGTCTTCCAATACGTTTCCAAATCACTTCATATTTCTTCACATTATCATGGATTGTACTCAAAAACTATAATTATATTGCCCTAAACGACAGCCACAACGGGGTTCGACGATAGCCGATAATATGGTTGAAAAAAATCAGCGGACCGAGCAAAAGTTGTTATCTGTAAACGCGAGCCCGTGATTTCATTTTTTTTGGTGGTCTAATTTAAACGCACGACGATTGCTGATTGAATTGCACAGTATAATTTACTTGAATTGTCCGAAAAAATCCGACGGCATAATTTTTACTTTCTTGAATAATTCTCGTGTTTTCCGTACAACAGCAAGACACGTTCGAATATGTATAAAAACAGTTGTGTAAAGTGCGATATAAAATTTTTTGTGGAAAATTGTGGTCAAAAACCCAAGGCAATTCCATCGTGATCGTGAAAAAAAACTAGAGAACACAAAACTTTTTTTTTTTTTTTTACATAAATAGCTTACATATTAATGAAACGGTGAAATAAACATCGAATCCAACATAACGAAAAACAGTTAAAACTATTGTTATTCTAACCGCGAACAATTTCGAAATAATGTTTTATTGTATTCCCTGGACATTCTCTAAAACTGAAGCTGATTGGTTGTTACACACAGGGCCAGCATTTTTACAAAACACTTTTTTTTTGGCACGACGAAAAAATTCAATACTTTATATTCTTGAGAAAAAAAAAACACACACACACATTTTCGGTTAGTTGACGTGGACAAAAAGACTCTGACGCAATGGCTTTAAATAAAGGTACATTAAACACAGGTAGTAGAAAGGAGCCATTTTCCCGAATTTTCCGGATCAATGGTTTGAAAATGACGAAAAACTGAAAAAAAAAAAAAAAAAAAAAAACAGAAAACAGCTAGAACAATAATAACGAAGGAGCAGTGCGATTTTAATTCCGGTCCCATCATCGAATACAATAAATAATCCGTTTAATTCGAAAACAAAAATACGACTTATCTGTGCCTTTTGTGACTTAACGAATACGGCAATCTTTTTAGTATTCTAATTGTTCATTAAAATTAAACATTTTTTTTTTTTGTTTATCCATTTAATATATAATTCAAATTGTCTTTTGATGATAATAAACCAGCAGCATCAGTACCTACCGTGAATTCGTGTTCGGAGCGAGAATTTATTCGTATAGAAAATTTTTATTTTATTAAAAAATTGAAATAAATAAATATTTTTCTTAAGCGAGTTTATCTCTCGTCGGTTATCGTAACAAAGGTTTTTTAATCGTTCGGCGGAATAAAAACGCGTTTCATACATACATAAATAAAAAAAAAAAAATTTTATTTCGAATTAATTAGATGTAGAAATTATCGGTTTTTTATCTCTCAATATTGAGCTTATTTTTTTTCAATTTTTAATTAAAGATATTTATATTTACGTTAAAACAAATTTTTTTTTTATCTATTAACTACATTTTAACTTCTAAGCCAAGCGTGAAGTGTATTGGTTTGATAATAATGCGCGTTTTAAAATTATTTCTGCTAAGCGAAAAATGTATTGGCTTTACTGTGTTATTTTTTTTTTTATCTGCCCGTGCGCAACTTTTCGACCAGACATCCGAATCCAATTTAGGAGTGATGTATTTGTTCTGTAATAATTTTTTCATTTTTTGTATTCTTTATAATTAAAAAAAAAAAAAAAAAAACGTAGACACAAAGGGAAAATGTGCAGCAATTATGGTTACATTTTTTTTTTTTTTTTTGATTTATAGATTCCGGGCGTATCAAAGAATGTTCTTGTTTTACTATGATATGTGTTTTTACAAACTTTTTTTATTCGCCGAGGAATATTACTATTTGGTTTTACTACCTTGTCGCATAGAACTCATAATCGTATATCGTTGACACGGCGCAATGTATAGATAATAATACTACATACGTGCGTAGGAAATTTGCACCGCGTATTATTTTTAATATTAATTACATGTATTTATTTTAATACAAATTACTAAAACCCGCACTGAAGTTTGGTGGTTAAAAAAAGAAAAAAGAAAAAGACAGATGCAAGTATAAATGTATATCTCTTATATATTTATATGATCAATTATTCTTGTGCGAGTAGAACAATAACAGCAATAATAGTATTTGAAAGCTCATGAAAATTTGACTTTCAATTGGTTTCATTGTCTTGCCATAGTTGTAGAAAAATGCAAAAGACATTTTTTTGTCGTATTCCAAACCCAATACAATGTAATAAAGCCGAAAAAGTTCGCGAGCATACCCCGCGCGGTTGGGCTACTGTAGAATTAAACTGAACTTACGAGGCATGTCCAAAAAATAATGTTCCTAGATTATTAAAAAAAATAAACTTGGTATTAAATTCCAAATGAAATGTACAAGGCATTTTACATATGAATATATTTTTAACTATATTTCGACGTAGTCGCTGTTTGCGTTCAATACATTTTTCGTACCGAAACACCAGCGTGTGTGTTCCCTCTTTGAAGAAAATCCGCTTCACTTTCGTTCACCAAAACAAAACACGGCCATTTGTATTTCGTCGTCTTTCTCATGACGTTCCACTCCTAAAACATTTCTGAATTCGGTAAAAAGTCTATAGTCGGAATGCGCCGAAATCGGACTGTGAGTTGGATGGGTTAACAATGTGCCAGCCAATGCCTTCAGGAAGTATGACTGTACGTGGACGGGCATTGTCGGGCGCGCGACAAATCCCGGAGGTCAGCATTTTCAACTTCTTTTGTTTTTGATCGCCAGGCAAAGATTTTCCAGGGTTTCACAGTAATGGGCCGCATTGACTGTTTGACCTTGGGCTTGTCAAAAAATTTCAATTTGGATTTTACACTTCGCGACAAAAAAACCAATAGCAGAACCTAATTTCGGATTGTTGTACAGCGAAAAGTCACTGTGTTCGCAAGTACTTAGATGAATTCACCTCTAATTCTCTTTTTTACGAACAAATCCATCACACAGTAGTAACAAAATTGTTTTAAAAATTTTCCTTTTGCGCCATTAGGGTAGGTAACCTTACTTTTTAGACTTGACTCATATATATGTATATATATATATATATTTTTTTTTTTTCCCCATAATAGAATAGTTGTTAAAAAAATCGCATAACTATATCTAAACCGTATTAAAAATCTCAAACACGTAGACTGATGTTTTGTGGTGCCACAGTGGCGTCAACGCACAGTGGGCGTATGGTACAACGGATGTCCGGCGGTTTTATTTTTTTTTTTTTTTATCAATGACTGCAATCGAAATCGTATCAATGATTCTGATTGTATAGTTTACCGAATTTTAGGCGCGAAAATTGTATAACTCTAATTTTAAAATCGTCCGAGTATAATCATATACGAATTGAATAATGTAGAAATGTAAAACATTTTGATTCAGTCAAAAACATTCCGTATACTTTAGGCGCTATCTAGTGTAAAGTTTTTTTTTTTAAATCTAACATTGTTTACATCTATTTACTCGTTTAAGTGCAAGATAGCGTTAAATTAAACTAAATTGTATTGTCTATCGATGAATCAATTTATAAAACCTTAAACGCCAATGTTTTATAATGTTTATTTTTTTTTTTTCAAATTTTATCACACCAGAAATTCATGATAAAATCAAAGAAACGTATTTAGTACAATAATATGGTTGAGATCTGAGGTTTGTAATTTTTCAAGCATGAAAACTGAAAAATGAAACGAATAGATATATTTTTTTTTTTATATAATGTGCCTGACATTTGATACTACTGACAAACTCAACAAGTTTTAATCTGTCTATACAGATCAATGCGATTTAAACGATTCTCATCAAATAAAAAATAAATATTATTTTCATCTTGGAATTAATATCGTTAAACAAATATATAGATTTTTTCGATACACTTTCTCTTATTAAAAATGATAAAATGTTCAATGATTTTGGACGAATACAATTAAAAAAAAAAAAAAAATGATTTATACATTTTGAAAAAACTTATTTTTTTTTATCAACAATTGACTTTTTTTTTCATTTCGTATGCTAATATATCTTTTGCGGCGGCAAATGAAACGTTAGGTATTTTTTTCCATTTATTTATCCTGAATTTTTTACATCGTGGACGATTCGTGTGGTGAATTAAAAAATATATTAAATTATATCCTGCCTTGATTCTTTTTGGGCATCATCTGATACTTTTTTTTTTGACAACGTTTACTTCATGGTCGTCAGTTAAGAATAACTTTTTATCAAACATAAGTATAAAAACAAAAAACAAAAAAAATTGTATAATACAATACAACGGTTAATTTCCATACGGGGTTAAGTTTGCTCAGCGTCTATCGTTATAAATGGTAGTTTTATATATCGAATGGAAAATTGTTTCGTAAAAAAAAAAAGAAAAAAAAGAGAGAGAAACCAACGAGAATACTAATCGCATTATTTGACAAAGTTTCGACTAAATTTGATATTCATAACGGCCCACGTTGTTTTATTAAAAGTGTTTACAGAAAAAAATAATAAAACTTCCTAATGACGAAATAAAATCGCATTACATTCTCATCTCCTGTGTACAAAACTATTATAGTAATATAAATATTTTTTTTTCGCAATATACAAACTTTGATGTTAAATTTGTTCAAAAAAGAAAAAAAAATGGATAAAATATTTAATTATTTATCTACATAAATCGAAATAACACTTATTTGCCTTTAATAATTTTCGAGACATATTCAAAATTATATTGTCTTTGTTCGTGTGGTAACAAAACTTTTATTTTTTGTACAACTTTCAACAACTTTTCCAACCTGCATATTACTCTTTCAATTTCTGTATGCAATGTTCGAGAACCAATGGAATCTATCGAATAATGGCCTTTATAATACTTGTCGTGTCGGGTTTTCAATCGATAAAACGGTTTTAATAGTGTGTTAAACTTGAGAGTATTTGTATTGTTCTCTGGCCTCTAGAATTGTTTTTCTTGACAAAAGACACATATTCTTTTTAAAAGTCGCCATAGTTTTTCTCGTCTACCCAGGATGTAGGTAAAAACAATATTTTCATTTAACTCCCGGAATATTTTGTAGAATAGTTTACAACTAGATTCTTAACGTTTAAATAAATGATTTTTTTTTTTCGATTATTTCCAATACATTAAACGATTATGAATTTCTATGTTTTAAATTTTAAACATTTGTTATCGACTTGGCATTGAAATGACATATGTTGAATGTGAATTGTATCCTAATGTCACGGCATATGGTTTTTTACATAATTTTAAAATGAGACCTCGAATAAAAGAATTTTTACGAAGAAATGAAAAATGATAAGTTTTTAAGTTTCTTTTATATATGATTGTAAGCAGAACGACCTAACTAGCAATAGATTGGTTTTGTTATGTTTGCTATTTTATTGTCTGTAAACATCTTGTCTCTACTGAAAACTAAATAAGAACATTCTTTATTGCATTTAGCATCTATTTAACGTAATAATTACGCCTTTATTTAAATTTGCTTGGAAGTTTTTTAATTAAATAAAACATAAACGTCCAGGAATACGAGAATATTTTACGGTTCCCGTCATTTTAAATTCTATTTAATTATTGTACATTAGTGAACAATCACCGTGGAGAATTAAATTTTGTCTGAATACTTTTATTCGGTGTTTTCAGACATGGTCCAATTTTCAATATATTTTTTTTTGGTTTTTTTTTTTTTAGGGATTTTCGTGACTATTTAACTTTTATTTGTTTGGTTTTACTGTAACCGTCGTTTATATTTTATAGTTCGACTATTTGCTAAAACATGTTATAATCACGAACAATTGTAGTTTATATTCCACTAATCGCCTCAAACCAAGAGTCACCAGTGGGTGACTTCTTAATCAAGCATATCATGTTTTTCTCAGTCTCTTTTCACGTATACTTATTACGCTAAGTAGTATAGATTGTATATTTACTATTATAATAATAAAAAAAAAATATAAATATTCCACTAACAAATTTTTATCATTTTATCAATTTAAATTCATTAAAACATGTTCAACCGAACATTGCGTTGGATCGTTCATCATTTACAATTATTATCTATTGTGTACAGATATATATATATTAAATTACCCTATATATAAAATATTGTCCAAAATCATCAAAATGTTGACAATTTCTCGACGAATTTTAACAATATTTTAGCGCACATACGTTGCTACAAAAAATCCAGCCCCGTTCTGACCTTTTTCGTTGTATACGTATATGGACCTTTGTGGTTTAGGATCAACACTAAACCTTCCTGAAAAATGGACCGAAACGCGTATTGCCATTAATTTAACGGAGCAGCTATCTTAGTGAGGCTTTGAAAAATGTAATTTATCCTGTTATGCAATTAAATTAATCAGAAAACTAGCTTACCGTCAAATTTCTAAAAGCAAAAAGTCCACAGAAGTGATCGTGTATTCGTTTGAACCGACTGAGGAGTTGATACATTTTGTAAAATCCGATACAGCTGAGCCAAAAATAACAAAAAGTTCGTTCACGCATTTATTGCACAGGAAATACTGAAAAGTGTTAATCAGGATACAAATAATAATTTTTTATTATCTTTTTTATGTCACACTCGAGCAGTAGCCTCACAAATCATTTTGGTAACGCCAAATATAGCTCAACTCGTTAGGATTGCATTTTAAATGTTTCATTTATAAAGTTTAACACACAACTTATAAACATTTATATTTTAATATTGCATAAACATTGCATTTAAATATGTATATACAGTTAAAAAATAAAATAATATAAATATTATTTTAAGTCAATATTTTTAATTTTGATAGTTCAATGTTATTTGCATAACAATTTAATACATATTATTGTGTTGTTGTATCAATGTGGTGGTACACTCCTGCTTAAAAAATTATTTCAAAAGTACAGATATATTAGCAAACTTTGAGTATTCATTCACAATGTGTGGAGAGTATTAATTTTACTACTTGGACCGGGGGGGGGGGATAAGCGGTGTCAGGATGATACACACGTTGCTCTGTACAAATTAATATACTTTTTGGACTGGTGTCGTTTTATGGTGCTCGAATATGCCAGTCGAATATTACGTGGGCATAATTTTTTCCCAGCGGCGGGAGAGTGGAAAATGGGTTGGGGTAATGCATAGTCTAAGATACTCTAAGTGTCGTTCCGTGATGGTCGTGTCATGGGAATAATTTTGTTGGGATGGGAGGGGTGTAGCAAAAGAGAGTTTTAGTGTTGGGATAGGAATTATGGTAAGTATACACTAGGGGGAAGTGTCATTTCATGCCACTCGAATCCATAGTTCGAATCCTCAGAGAAGGGTTTTACATTCTAAACAAATGTGAACAAAGGAGAATTTTTTTTTTTAAAAATAAAGGAATCAATAATATACCGCATCCGGACATTGCGACGTAGTGGACGTGTGAAGCCGAGTAGATAAGTAATATATATGACTAGCTATTAGGCAGGTCCATGTTTAAATCTCACTTATGCTCAATACGTTTTTGGCTTATCTTGCCATCGTGTACGTTCAGTTTTTAACAGTATTAAGTGTTCATACTACAAATTTACATTCCGACGTCTTCTAGACTACGAAACACAAGTACAATGTCAATGCCTTGTATATTTTAAGTTTACAATTTCGTAATCAACATTTATATAATATTTAATACTTTTTTTTTAAAACATTAATATAACGTTTAGAAAATGTTTTATTGCCGTGTAGGGAGCGGCGTATTTATCTCGTAAGTGAGCGAAATCAACGGCTGTATGTGAAATATGACATCCACGTGATGGTTTAATTAGAAAAATACACATTTATCACGCAAACGTATGACAACATTTGAAAACCAAAAATCAATATTGTACTTAACGTACACGATTGCTTAGTAATTATTGATTGTGTAAAATGTAATTTTAGAGTCGTTTTAATGGTTGTCAGTGATATTCAAATTTAATTTATACAAATTAGATTTGTTAATGGTTTAAATGTTATTTATTTTTGATTTTTTATATGTACCATGGACAAAAAAAAAAAATACAACATAGAGCAAATGGTAAATCTATTTAGTATATTTTTGGACAAAATTATGAATAAAAAACCTGTAAACATTAGTATTCTATTAATAGTATATAAAAATGAACAAAATTAATGAAATTAGTTTAAAATGCAACGTGACTGGGTCACTACAATATATCAATCTATATCAGTGTTTCTCAACTTTTTTACCACCACGGACCACTTCGACAATATTTTATAGGTGGCGGACCACCTCAATTTTACGAAAACTAGGAATACCTTTTTTTTTGCTCATTACCAAGAATACACAAAATGTATCGAAAAATGTTAATTTTTATTATTTTATTACTATACTTCACTATACTAAATAATTTACTTAGTGTGAATTTTGTGACTGTATTTCTTTGACCAGCTTTTCAATTCTCGGATGAACGTTGCTCAATAACAAAACGCATATCGTTACTTATGTCTAAACGATTCCTCTGATTATTTTCGATTACAAGTAGACTAGAAAATCCTTGTTCACACATATATGTAGTTGAAAATACTACTATCGGTCGCGGTAACTGTATAATTTATTACTCTGATACCTACACACTTATAAAAGTAGAAAATACTTATCGGTCTACAGCAGCAAAAACGATAAGATAACCGTATAGTATTATACGGTTCCTCAATATGTCGTAATTTTTTATTTGCTATTTAAAAAAAAAAAAAAAATAATAATTAATTTGTAATGAAAATCGAAGAAAACATCTATGGGACCGCGGACCACCGGTTGGGAAACACTGATCTACATGTTTCAAATATTTTTACGCGGTTTATTATACGATCAATACGTCCTTTATCAACCGTTCTACTATATTTATATATATATATTTTTTTATATTTATTTATATAGGTTCAATCTGCCCTTATGTATATCCTACGATCCCGAAATTTCACATGCAGTATTTTTTTATATATACATTTTGTTGTTGCTTTATTACATACAATTTGAAATTTAACTACAGTATATATTGTATTTTTCAACGATTTTCCAAAGAAAAGAAAATCAATTATTCATGAAATTCCGAAAAACTTATAATATTTTACTGGTACGAAAATATTTTATATTATATAAACCAGTCCGACGCTCGTCCATTTTTAACACGATTTATTCTAGATTTCATCATTTATACCGACAGCATTCAAAAACACGTATTGTTAATATTAATTCTATGCACGCGTGTACCGTTAGTGCGCACACGCGCCGTGTGCAATAGATCGAGGCGGTATAACATTATTAATATTCCTGGGAGATACGAATTACCCAGTCGTAATTAAATCGGGGTCCAAACGTTCCAACGGTGGAAATATCATAGTCGGAATTATTTATTAAATTATCAATATAATAGTTAATTGTTGGCATATTCTTTTTTTTTTTTTTTTTTTTATTCTATACGAAACAAACCCGTGTGCGATAAACAGTTTTCCCAAAGAAAATAAAAAGAGAGAGAGATGTACTATATAATTACAAATGTCCATATCCATATTTCTGAATCGGAGTTACCATCGTATCGACGTTGAATTTAATTCCATACAAATTTAAAAATGGAAATCCTTTAAATTTATTGCACCGCGGAACTCTCAACTCCAGTTAAAACATTATTTATGACTACGTTTAAAGACTATTATATTTATTCGGGAATATTGCCAATAAAAAAAAAAAAAAAAAAAAAAAAAAAAATATAGCTAATAATTTATTAGGAATTGTTTTTTACTTTTCAAGTCATAAATCTATTTGTCTGTTAAAAAAAAAAAAAAAAAATTTTATTAAACTATAGTTAAAAATATGAATTTATACGCGTTTCGACTATGAATTTAAAACTTATGTGCAATTATATTTAATAATCTATAAATCGTATTTTCTACTATTTTTTTATTCTCTCTCTCATCTCATGCACTATGGCCTAGTTAAAATATTTGTAAATCTTTATTCTCTCTAGTCGTCGTTCGTCAGTTATTTCTCCAATTTTCATGTAAACATCAATGACACCATAAAACTAAACGCGTTGACGCCGGAAAAACTGGAGCAATGTGCAATGTGGGCAATTGTCCCCAAAGGAGAAATTCCAAGCGATTCTCGAGGCCATCGCTAGAACGCATCGTCCTCTATGACTTTTATGAAAAATATGGAACCTTGGAATTATTTTTTATGATGTAAATACTATTGCAAAACGTGTGCGTTAAACTCTTTCAATTCTATTCAATTTTAATTTCGAAAAAGACAAACGGATAAACTATTATGATATTAAAATTAAAAAAAATAAAAAATGTATTTCTGAAATAATTTTCCATTTATTTTTGGTAAGTATTTATTGAACACATTTGTTCAGAATTATTCAAATGGAGTTCCGGTACCACTGATTGGATGTAATCGTTGAAATTCTGATGTTTTTCATTCGGTAATGCACATTCATTACTGTGATTTTTCTCAAAACACTTTTTACGAAATCTCTCAAACAAGCAAACTCATTAAAAATGTATATAGAAGAAAAATAAACTCCTAGTCAGTCAAAAGGAATATGTTTTTCGGTGTGGCCAACGAAAAAAATCGCCTGACTAATATAATTATTTGGACATAATAAACAAAAAAATAAAAAAATCACTTTTTGTTTAGTTTTAAAATAAATAAATAATTGTACCAAATGAAGCATTCTATTATTATTATTAGACTTGTTTCGCGCCTAAACGATTTTGGAAATGTACTTAAAATGCAATATTTGTATAATTATATCCATCGTTGTATTAAATGAACTA
Source organism: Tuberolachnus salignus (assembly GCA_956483605.1). Taxonomy (NCBI): domain Eukaryota; kingdom Metazoa; phylum Arthropoda; class Insecta; order Hemiptera; family Aphididae; genus Tuberolachnus; species Tuberolachnus salignus. The sequence goes on along the minus strand of OY101429.1, from coordinate 1,272,676 downwards.
TGAAGTTGAGTGAATTCAATAGGACAGTGCTCGCCTATATTTCGAGACGGTAAATTTTGCACGCGGGACATATATTTCTATTTTATATTATTGGCAGTCGATCGCAATGTGCTTTTTGATCGATTTGCCGCGCACTTGCAATAAACGCGGCAAACGGCTCCCGCCGGAGTACTTGAAAGCACGAAATACCACAACCCCGACTTTTATATACGGTGTGAGTTCTGCGATGACGTCCCATACCCATTTGTCGGACAGTCAAAATGTCATTGAACGTTATAAATTTTCCTAGTCGCAATTCCACCGGGGTAAAAACAAGCTCTTTTCGTTTGGTTTTTAATTTGTTCCGTCTGTGAACAAGTTTCCGATTGGAACAGACCTAGTTTTGTATAGAATTTCGCACGAGGACATGTTTTTATTGTTGTGTTTTCCGTATAATACTGGTGATATAACCGTCGAAATTAAAAAAAAAAAAAAAAACCATAAATTAAACCGTCTTGGTTGCAATTCAGTGAACAATAATCGTATCCGATTACGTATTTCAGAAGTACGTGGACATAGTCAAATAATCGATTTATGTTATTATTTGTTCGGTCACGTATAAACTAGTGTTCCAAAAAAATTATGATGTCAAAATGTTTTAAGCGTTAAACGTTGACATTTTGACGAAAACCATATCCCATCAAGGTTCACTCAGAATGATATAAATTTTTTACAACTAATTGTCGTTGCTCTATAATTTTTCTATCTAAAACAGTTGATTCATTCTTGGCCACAAGCTTTATCGTCCATACTTATCTATACAAACATATATCGTTCAGGTTAAATTTGTCGCGTTTATTTCACACCAACATCTAGATTTGAACTAATCTCTACAGACCCTGTATTTAGACGAGGTACTCGCATTGGTGTCTAGTCACCTGGCCTCCAATTTTGAGATGTTTTGTTTCTATTCATTATATTTATTATATATTTTAGACCAATGCCGTTTTAGGACATTATATTTTCGGTATCGAATTAAATAATATTTATAAAAAAAATACCTATTAAAAGTGATAAATTATCATCGTCAGATCGTATTGGTATGAGTGGTATAACATTCGACCATGTAAACCACGATTAGGTGAACATAAACCATAAATCTCTGTCACTTATAAAAAAAGCTTGCCCGATCCTGTACTCCGCAATAAACCTATACAAAATTTGTATTTATTGTCTATAATGAGTGCTGAGTAATAAATTACTATAAAGTTTTTGAAATTAAACATATCTCGTACGTTTGAAAATATGGGATGGCGGCATCATGATGATCAATGTCCCCGGTCCCGAAATCTGTAAATCAGGCCCGGCTGAATCCCTGAATATTATTCTAACAAATATTCTAATCAATTTTGATGACATTGAAAACTGCTAGCGAAAACCAACGATACACCTAACTACAACAGTTTTCAGTCAACGAAAAATGTCAATTACGTCCGCGGACCTCAGCATCGTTTCACTGAATATTAGAGTATACGTACTGCAGCGGTAATAACTAAAACACTTATGTTTTACTAATTAATACTATTTTCATTCAGATCAACCCTATACCATTTTATAACGAGTAAGACGAATACACAAACCGTTAAACTGGACATTTATACATTTATTCTGCTGAAAAATCCACGATTTCAGATATCAAAATCTCTTTGAGATTAGCACTGAAAAACTATTGTTTTAGAAAATATTTTCCTCAAAACGCCTATCATGGACAAACAGCAGAAAATAATATCAAGAAAACTTTGGACTAGCAATCGGTTAATATCGTTATTGTTCGAGACGATCACATCATGAACACTATAAACATTTAGCTTGACGATAGATTATCCGTTTTCAACACACGAAAAACAATGCAGAAACAATCAATTATTATTTTTTTTTTCCAATCTGATCTAACCGTTTTGTTTATTATTGATCGATAGTGAACAGCATTCGGTCACAGAAAAAAAACAGATTTTAATACGTTTTAAACGAAACAATTTGGGCATACCTAATCAATTGACGAAGAGTGGCGTATTTGCGGGAATGGTGTGGTTGATATATAGGCCACCGGAACACTACCATATTCGATATCTGTGTGTTATCTGCAGTTGTAAAGCCGGGTCTTGTAATGTCTGTGATTATAATCGTTTACATTTATAATGACTATAGTCATTTAAAATTAAAGTTTTTCAATTTAGAATAGGCTATAGCATATTGGTCGGGAAATCCCAAAGCGTTCATCGCAATATTCAAGTTGATATAGAAGACGTGTTTGATGAAATGTAGCCCGAAAACACCGCAGAACGGACATTATTTTGTAACAGTTAATAGTTAGATAAATAATTCGATATTTAACAATGATAGCTACCAAAATAGGCCTGTCACGCTGTAGATCAAAACTTAACGTTATGGATATGGATCAAATGGGCAGAGATCAACTGATGCGCTAATTTTTTTTTCTGCTGATATCACCAACCAGAAGGAAACCGTAAATACGCCACTGTAAGCGAAACGATGAAAACATCAAAAACGTTATCAGCGTGAACATATTTACAGTATAGTTGTACATAGATTTCCAGCACATTTTATACCGTACGAAAAACTAGGATAATTCCATTATATCTCATAAACGCACGTGATGGTTAAACCTTTGGCCGGTAACGTCAAAATGTTACTTGTGGTACTAATGTGGATCGACGTTCAGTCGATTAGTGTGTGAGACACATAAACTAATTGTTCCATTTTCCGTTGTCGTTTTTCAATGTAGAACACTTCGCGTCGTTTACGTTTAAATTTTTTTATTTTAGGCACGTATCATTAGAAATAAATACTTTCATTTTTTTTTTTTTCAAAAATATAGCACACACAAATCATGCTAGATTTTATAATATTATTGTTGTATAATAAATAGCATAGTATTCCTCATAGGAAACCTGCGTTTTCTTATAATTTCCGACTAACCGCATTTTACATTTTTTTTTAATATATTAATTTTATATTATAATAAAATATCAATAAAAACAATCGATTAAAACACCAAAAACTTATAGAATAAAAATAAATTGTTTGGTTTCCCATGCGAATCTGTGAATATTATTACGATTTCTATGATTTCAAAGTCTCATTTATATAGCCCCATGCCTCAGAAGAATATTATCATTTGTAATTTGGACCATGGGCAATATCTTATTCTATTAATATTTTAGTTAATTAATACCTAGCTTAAAGTGTTAAGGTCTTTAATTTATATTTTGATTGTGTAGTAAAGATTATAACTGTTCGTGAAATTTAAATAACCGCAGAAGAGAATGCAAATATTTTGATATCGAAAAGTAATTTTCACCAAAAAATAAAGCTGAAAGCACTGTCATTAGTGTTCAATGAAACGTTATGTAAATAATTCTATATTTAAAAACAAGTTTATATAAAAAAAAAAAAATTAAAAAAATATATAGCAAAATCAATATAAAATTAAAAAATATTTTAACGAATAAATTGAAAATATAAAACAAAATCGTAAATAATAAATAACGTTTGAAAATATCATATCGCTAACCATAAATATACGGACATATTACGCATCGTCGGTAGGTGGAAAGTTGTAATGGTAGGAGGAGAATTATATTCATATCTGTACGCAACGATAAATCGCTGCTAGCTAAAAAAAAAAAAAAAAAAAAAAAAGATTCAACGGAAAGTTCGGTAAAAATGATTTGATTCATGCAAATCAATCTCACGATTGTCCGTGTGTTTTCGTCTCGAATCGCAGTGTATTTACCCGGAGTAGTATCCGCATGGATCGGAAAATACTACGCGGAAATACCGTGATTTTTTACAGAGACGAATGGACAAAGTAACGAAGGACCCAATTGCAGGACTGCAAGATGATATACTAAAAATAAACAATTGGGAATAAATAGCAAATGATAAGGATAGATTGATTGGAGTGGTGTTTGCGGCGAACGGCCAGAATGGCCAATATCAAATCAACGAATCGAAAAAACAGCTTCCGATTCGAGAGTATTGCTATATTTTTCCATTAAAAACTTTAAACTATTGATGAAATTAAAAAAAAAAAAAAAAAAAAAAAAAAAACCCTATTATTATTTTATCGGATTTCGGAATAAAATCTCGCCGTCGTAAATATATATTATTCCCTTAAATTATATAATTTATCATTCTCCCTTACCCCGATTAATCGTGTAGAAATCCCAGACACAGAGGAAATTCCAGACACTGTATTTTAAACCCCGAGTGGCCGCGCACCCGGGATATCGATGTAGTTTAACGATACCCTTGAATTAAAAAAAGTTAACGATTCGTCCGCCCGAACTGTCCTATTAAAACAGGGCTTATGATAATATATGAAAAGCCGACGTACGGAATTTAAAATCTGGTCGTATTATTGAAACAACACAAGAGGGAATTTTTTTTACGGACAAATCATGTCAACTAAACACCATATAAAAATAATTAAAATGGCACTAGTTATATAATACAATAAACAATCTTATCAACAATCCGATATAAAAATAAAACTGTTGATTACTATTGTATTTTTCAATAAAACTTTTTTCGTCGCATTTGATCAAGTTAGGGTGATAATTCGGATTTGAATGAATTCGATTGGATTAGAAATTTTATGTGCCAATAAAATCTTCGGTGTTTTTTTTTTTTTTTTAACAAATTTTTCTCATAATTTAAAATATTTAATAAAACAATTTTCCTAGATTGTTGATAATTTTGATTTGATTTTCTTACGATGTATATCATATCAGAAATATTGTTTAAAATTTAAATGTACACATTTTAATAACGTTTATACGGTACGTTTAAATGGTTGTTTTTTGTTTTAATTGTTTAATTTTAAGTCTTTACAAAAATTCGTTTTAAAATTCCTAAACGGAGCGTAGGATCATGTGGTGTTAATTTTTTTTTTTTTTTTTTTTTTCTAAAAACACTTTCATTCTACCAGAATACATTATCCGTTCTATCTTTTTCTTTTACTTCTACACTGTTTCCGGTAGAAAATTTCATCTGGTTAATACTTTAAAGTGGTCATTTGTCGAGAAAACTATTGGTACATTAAGGCGGTCGAAAAAATTTCCAAAAAATGACGATAAAACGGTTAAAAACACGATTTCGACAAATCGAGTTTTTATTATATATTTTTTATTATGTTGATTTATTGGTTACAACGGCAACTATGCAAACACACGATGAATCATTTTTCGTTTGCAATTTATCGTTGCATACGGATATAAATTAAATTCCTATCTAAAGGAAGGAAATTCCTTTCTAGAAAATACTATATTGTGACTACCTCCTCATATTCCCACCCATTTTTTTATTGTCAATTATAAACAAAAAGATATCGTATTCGTTTAGAGAATAAAATACGTACTTGATAAAAGATTATAGTAATTTATTGTGGCAGATTTCACATAACCCAAATAACAGCATCAGTATGACAAAATAATAAAAAAAGAAACAACAATCCCATTGGTAGGACCGACATCTGTTTTTTGGCTTAAATTCCTTTATAGTCACTAAAAAAAAAAAAAAAAAAAAAAAAAAAAAAACATTGTCTAATGCTTTTTTACGCTGATTTCTATACGTTTTTAAAAACCAAAAAAAAATTAATGATATTACTTTATTCGCGTAAAAATAAAATAAATATACCAAAAAATATAAATGGTGGGGTATCTTATACATTTGGTTTAAAAAAAATGTTAGATATCACTAAAAATATCGAAAATGACGGTTTTTGACTAATTTGTGTAAATCGCGTTACTTTGTACCGGAAAATTGTGATTAAAAAAATAATTTAAATCAAAAAAAAATGTGATAAATACTAAAAGGTTACCGTATTTGTTCTTGCAACCTAATTGTTTTTAACGTGAAATTGAGTTTGGTTAGCAACAGAATACCCCAAGAACCACTAGACAGATTTGAATGCGGTTTTCACTCTTGTGATCTATAGTTCTCCGGTAAGGTTATTCGCTTGTATCTGTGGTACCTCGATGATACGAATATGGGAATAAAACAGTAAGTGTTTAGTGGCCACGGGCAAGTGTTGAATCTAACTATGTCGATCCGAATTTATTGAAATATTGTGCAAATAAATGTATTCGAACAAAATTTATGATAATAACCGTACCAATTGTTCGCGGCAATAAGAGGGGTGTGGGTGTGTGGAAGTCCGTTGTTGTGGAGTGCGTGGGAAAGGAGGGCACGGGTAAATCGAGGGTTTAATCCACGAGCATTTAATTTAGCATGGGTAAGGCAGTGCGGGTATAAGCAGTATTTATAACAGTATATTTAAGCTAGTAATTATTTATTGTAAGGTATTACATAAAATAAAAAAATCCTTATAATTGTCGAAATAAGTTTGCACAGATCTTATTTTTTAATTTTTGGAGGACGTTCGTTTGAAATAAACCGTAAAAATACAATATGGATTTTATAATATTATATTCGTTTCTATGGATTTTTAAAAATAATGATTTTTGTTGAGTATATTAGAACGCAGACCGATAAATCGCTATCCACAAAAAGAACCCATTCACGTTGTTTTATGACGTTTTAAAAGAAATCGTCTAGGTTTTAATTATTATTTTTTTTTTTATCGCAATCCATCGATTATCTACCTTGGTTTTAGAGTAAAATTAATATGGTATTTTCGGTCATTAAACCAAATCGTATAATGTAAATAATTAGAATATTTTTACAATTTCACTATTGTTTACCACATCATAGATATTGAAATTGTCTTCATCAGAAAATTCATATAACTTACGAAAAAAATTGGTTTACTAATTGTGGATTTCAGTTAGTGGTGAGCCGAAATTCTCTACCAATACAAAACCTATTTTCTGTTCGTTATTTGAAATGGAAAACAGTGAGCCAGTATTGAAACTTATTCATGTGCTGGTTGAAAATCGTACGGTATTAAATTGATTTAACTCTTTTTTGAATGAAACCATGATGTACGTTATTTCCGATATCATCGATATCGGTTTATGCCGATATTCACTAATCAGTTTAGACAAGCATACGATTAAGTTATAGGGAAATTTTATGGAAACTATTTGGTTCTTACCAATCTAGTGAATAACGACGATCAGAACGAGTACATAGAAGTAGCGGGATCCAAGGTAAGAATCGGACAGGCACACTCTGTATAGAGTTCATAAATACAGCTGAACCACAGCAAGGTGATACACTCTCTTTTATTATCTTCAACGTTGTACTGGTGATGGGATCTCAGGAAATACATTGTATATATATATATATATAAAAAGATTGACGTCAAAAAATCATTTTTTACGTTCGCTGGTGATATTTTGATTTTTGAAGAAATTAAAGACGACATTGAACTAGCGACGGAAGAACTAATACGGATTGCAAAGACAAACGGATTTGGAATGAGTTAAAACAAAACCAAGAAAATATGTATGTATAACTAGAGAACGACAGCGAATAATGCGCATAGTTTCATGGATCTAATTTCAGAACTTATCACAAATATTATATCAATAAAAACTCAGTCACATCGTTCATAATCTATTAATAACTTTAAGAAAAAATCAAAAAAAATAAAAAATCGCCCTATAGTTCCAACACCTAGACGAATTTTCTCGTTTCCGTAGTGCAGTTTAAAAGTTTAATAACAATTGTAATTCTTTAATGATACGAAAAAAAAAAAAAAAAAAAAACCTAAAACTTTGTCCATTATTGCACAACGTACTAGGCAGGCACTACCTAACTACTAACTATTTACTTAGGAGTTATGCTTGACGGACCATTTACTTTGGTAGTGCAAAATAACGAAAAAACCGGAAAATACAAACTTAAAATAGAAAAACAAACTTTTATTGGCAGTATAAGGCCTGGTAAACAAAAACGATAAACAATTGATAATTGCAGATCAAAACTTTCCGCCTCAAAAAAACAATCTTGATACCGTGCTACTCGAATCGGCCGAGTTTTTCTCCGAGACCGTTTTAATACTTTTAATTGTACGTTCGGTGAATTTGAAAAAAGTTTTAATTTTTTTTTTTTTTTTTTTTTATTGTCAACAGGTATAGGTAGATACGACGAGGAGATTAATTCCATAAATACCGAGTCTATAGAGAGCCGCTGAAGTTGCGGGTAGGGTCGAAAAGTTGTCGGTCGTTTATATGTGACCGCGTCCTGATGGTAACAGCCGCCGGTCACTTTTTGGAACCGTATACGCGAGTAGACAAAAGTATAATCGAAATTGTTTCGATGGCATTATCGTTTCTCGGTTTTTGGCCTGTCTCGTTAACCAAATCTGTTTCGAATCCGTGCATACAGGACGCTCGTCACGTGCGGCCCGTAAAGATGAACTCCCCCGACGCCGTCGGAATAATATTATTCACATTATTCAACGATTTGCATGTTTTTCGTAAAGTACTCGACGAATGCGCATTTTCCATATTCTGTTATTTTCTATATCCAAGGCTGTTTTGAAGATTTTCGGGGCTCAGAATTGAAACGAATCGCGGGACCTAAAATTCCACATCGTGTGCGTATCTAGCGAATATATTCAATGTAATTATTTTCAGATAAATTAGACAGAGATCATTGCGGATGGTCTTAATAAGTCTTAATATTAGTCTAATAAGCAGTGTTGAGACACACATTTATCGGGATAAAGACGAAGATAAAATACACAAAATCTTTATAAATTAAGACAAAAGACGAATTGAACTAAAATTATTTTGATTGGAATGCAGTTCTTGCGATATAGAGGAAATTATTTTCCATCAGAACGTAGCATTTAACATTCATTTTAATAATTCGTAATTTACAGAGTAGATTTTTATAAAACTCACCAAAAAGAATAACACATGAGTTATATAACACTTGAGCTTATGTATAATATTTTCAAAATATCGCTCTCATGCCACGTATACCGTAAAACACACGATATTATAAACTATCCGATATTATATTGTTTTAAAAACAAAGTTATTAAAAATAAATATCCACTGTAAATATTCTTTGTACAAGAGTTTACAAATATTTTTATATGAAAAGCATAAGTTTATTTATTGAGTTACGATATACGAACAAAAATATTATTATAAAGGAATTTTAAACAAGATTCTATATAAATAATTGTTCTTCTATTTTTCACTGGAAGTGGGGAATCGGGCACAAGCACAATTTCGGTGGGTTGGTGGGTCTCTCTAGCACTTCTCTTTTGATGGCACAATGAAACAAATAAATACATTTTGTATTTCATAATAATTAATATTTATTTAACATATAGTGTATGATATTTTTAAAACTGTTTTTGTCAACTTATCACTTAAATTTTTTTTTTTTTTACCGCCTGAAAACTTTTATTATAACGATCAAAGATAAATACTTGTAGTGTATTAATATATAATAGAAAAATATGCGTGGAGTCTCACTCCCAGTGTAGTGGTCCCGGCCTTAGGACTGAGAATCTCATACTTTGGCATATGGTTTTCGACGTTTGAGACGCCTAGTGTCTTGAGAGTTATCGAGTGGTTGAAATGCTGGCTGGATTGGTGTGTTGATCCAGCCTTGTCTCATGTTTGCGGGCAAACTTGGTAATCTCTTCCTGGACATAGGCGATCATTATATAGTTTCTGTTATTTATTATGTAGTTTCTGTAATACCGGTAAGCTGCGACAATGGTACAGAGAGCGATATTCAGGCAGCGTTGAGTAGTCTCAATATATGACTTGCAGGCACAACACCGCAATGTTTTTTGCTGTTAATTTTGATCTTCCAGCGAGTTTCGTCCAGTTGTAAACGTTATTGATTGACCTATGAAGCTGATCGGTCGCCGTCTGCTGGTCTTTGTCGGGTGTCATTATTGCCGTGTCATCAGCAAACATGGCTGGCATTGAATAGTTTTTTGTTGGAATGTTAGCTGTATAGAGTAAGTACAAGGTTGGTCCAAGGACGATTCCCTGCGGTACACCAGTTGATATGTTTTTCCAATCAATTGAAGCTTCATATATCACTTAAATTGATGATAATACTTGGTACTTATTGATACCAGATGTTAACTATTTATCAATTTTTTATGACTTTCTTCTTTGGTCTTCCTCTTCATTGATTCTCACCTTTATTGTGTTGGTTAACAAGGACTTATTACTTGGTAAGTGTCCATATCATCGCTTCATCATGGGTAAATAATAAAGTAGTTCCCCTTGCTAATTACATCCCAATATTCTGGCCGTTATATTCGCTTCGAATCCCGCCCGTGTTTGCACATGTCTGTTAACAGACCGCGTCAGAAGTTTCTCATCGCGACTCGTTGTAGTGCTATTGGGCACTACTGCCCTCCGCCCATCAGGTGTTTAATCTCTTATACGTGTACATTATGTTAAAATAATCACACTGTATATAGTTTTGTAAAACTCATCGTCGCCTGTTAACTGAACCCCGCAGTATGCATACCGAAACGCGTATGTAATTAAGCAAAGTTCGTAGTTCGATGAGAGTTTGAAACTGCCACTCCAAACTACCGTCCACTCGCCAACCTCACGTTTATTTTAAACTAAATTTAAAAAAATCTCAACAAAACAAACACCACTTACCTAATATGTAAATTGCATTTAATTATTGGTTCCGCTCATTGGTTAACGGTAAAAAACAAATGCAGATCGATGCGTAAGATTTAATATTCGCGATTCAATTTTTTTTTTTGTTTTTTTTTTTTTTTTCATAAGCCTACATCCTGTAGGCTACCGGTTATAATATTATAATATCCATTTTGTATTCGATAAAACGCATAAAGGCTTATAAACAAGCACGTTCATAAAAATGAATTTATACGATAGACTCTTGTCGGCCGTATTATAATAGGGCATGGTACACACAGTACGTACATAATATTTAAATTGTCGGATTAGCGTTTTAATATAACGAAATATTTACGAAAAAATAAAATAAAAATCGTATAAAACGCAATATCTCACCGGGGAATATAGGTACCCACGCGAAACAACGGTGCGTTTGTTAATTTAATTTTTTAGTGAACACAGCGCGATATTTCGCAGCGTTTTAATTCGATTAAGTATATGAAACTCGTTGTTCAAATGCTAATAAACAAAAATTATAATAACGATTTTCTAGTAGTTGTTCTTATACGCTGAGCGGTGGTTCATTATTAGTATTATGCGCAAAGTTAAAACCCGACGTAGGCGATATAACGAAAATCATTTTATTCAACCGTTGTGGTAAAAAAAAAAAAAAGAAAAGATTTATCTGCCATGGTCACCCAGATGTTCGACAAAACCAAAATCCATGTAATCGTAGATTGTTCAAAGTATTTTTCTTCTTTTAATTTATGTGCGATGTCTGTTGGGAATGTAGATGGGAAATTACGTGTTCGAATACGATTACTGTTGAACGGTACAACAGCATATTTTAACGCACTCCATAGACAATTTAGAGTATTTGCCCTAACTGAAAAAGTGTTTTTCGAGAAAGAAAAACATATGGTTACACTCGGAATCGAAACCCCAGCGTGTTGTCGTATATTTCGAATAAAACAATTTCTGTTAATTTTTTTTTATTAATTCGGAATGACATTAAATTAATACACAAATGGACTGGTACGGGGACGCGACACTTTGATTAAACGAACCGGCACGCAGTATATTATCGACTGGATACTAAGAAGTATTTTTTTTTTTTTTTTTTTCTAAAGTGTATTTTCAAATATTTAACACCGATGGAATGAAATTGAAACAGAGAAACGCATTGTACAATGTCTTCAATATGCCATGTAAAACTCGAATTCACGTAAATTATAAATAAAATGTTTTTCATATAATTTTTTTTTTTTTGTTGTTGTCTGTCCTTCGTTGAATGTAATCTAAAAAAGAAAACCAGAAACAAAAAAAAAAAAAAAAAAACGTCCGATTTAATTAGAAAGAGTTACTTGGGGGAAAAAAAAAAAAAAAGGAAGAAATTTTATCGTTTCGAATACCTAGTAGAATTGTTTTTCTTATTTTTTTCCCTGAAATACATAATGTATTCTCTTTTATTTTATACACGAAAACATTATCGTCATCTCAAAAAATTTCTTATTTTCCAATATCTTCTATAATATTACTATATTTTCATATCACGGAATAGACGTAATCGTTGTGAGTAAATTCAAGTTTCCATTATTTTTGTTTTTTTTTTTTTTTTTGGTTTGTATCATTATACAGAGTTATATCAATGTTAAATATTTTATTATAAATCGTAAACGGTGAATTCGATATTACCACACGGAATGTGTTATAGGTTAGTTGCGTGCGTTGCTGGAAAAAATGTTTACATAAATATATACGTATATTTTTTTTTTTAACGCCTTTCATTGTGTAGAACAAAAACGGCACGTTTTTAGCAATCGATTTCGGCCGGATTTGACAAACGCGACCAAAACCGATTTTCCAGTTCTTAATTTGAGCGTACTGCAGCGTGATAAACGTAATCCGATGTAAGAACAATAGCCAAGGTGCCGGCAACCCGATTCCGGAACGGGAATCGTATAAGCGCATTAATTAATAACAATAGCCCCCATAATAATCGTAAATGCAATAATCGTATCCTGCCTTATTGCCGTTACGAATAGTACGGAGATTAACGCGTAAACTCGGAGTTTGCCGAACACATATTTACTGCAGTCCGGTAATAATATTATAATTTCCAAAAATGTTCAGTAAATTTTAAGGTTTTCCAATATCATTGGAACGCTTGCCAATCTGTGCGTCGAACATATTGTTTACGGGCTATTAACACTATAATTTAAAACGAGCTTCGCCGCGGAGTAACGGGCACGATGTAATTACCGGATTATACTAAAAATTACGATTTTTAAACTCCGTCGCCTCTTATCTAATCCGTACAGGGCGATTGTTTTATCACGGCCCAGTGAACTACGACGATTTCCAAGTCATATATGTATTCCGGGTTTTCTCTCGTAGTCTTCATATTAAATCGTTAGGTTAATCATCGGTTTTCGTATAATATTTACAAAATGTTGCCATTATTCCGTACACCATGTGCGAATATTATCAACATTCGATTTCACGTGCCAATTCTGTACCGCTTTCCAGACGAAATACGAACAGAGGAAAATTTTTCCAACCATTTTATTGTGCATACACACTTTTACAGGAATAATAATTTATGAGTTAGGACAGTTTAAAATTTAGACCAAAGGAGTATGGGGAAGGGTTATCGTTCAAAATGGCTCTGCTATTTATTACCCTTCTCTGATCCTTTAATTGATAATTTTAAAACTAAAAGCTAATAATAATTATATTTGTTTTTTTTTTTTTTTAGTTATAAAGTTCTTTTATTATTATTATTCTGGTTGATCCTAATTTAAGCGCAAGAATTACGGCCGTTTTTATGAACAAAATTAACTTCGTATGAATAGGGATAACTCGTTGTGAACATGATTTTGTATTAATTTATAAAAAATATCGTTATACAGACAAAATCCGATTTTTCATTTGATTGCAAATAATGGAATAAAAAAGATAAAAATAACGAGCTTTTTATTGAATTGGAGAAAAATGGTGTATATAGCGCGATCTGTAGGAAGATTTCCTCTAAAGAAGAATATGAAGATTTACAACAAAAAAATAATTCTCAAAATCGGACAATTATACCGGGGTTATAGTTGTTTAAACAATTCCATAATGATTAAATGAAAAAAAAAAAAACAGTATTCAAATTTAATTAAATTCCTCAGAGTTCATAAAAAAAATAATAATAATAGTTTCCTTCGGTTATTGTTGCATTTTTTTTTTTTATCTAATCTACAATAAGAAATGGTGAAATAAAATAAATTTTAATACTATGCAAAACTCCGGTGGGCGTCAAATTATTCAAAATTCAACCACGTCGGAATGGAATAATTTTCGAATTCAGTATTTTTCATCGACTAGGAAACGTTGACGTTTTGTATAAATAATAATAATATCCTCTTAAGCCAGTATCTTTACGTATGTACACTTCTGTGCACTTGTTTCATCATAAATTTAGTGGATAGATGGCAAAAAAATAATAAAAAAAATGCGTCCAGAACATATTAACGATTTTACGTTTCTGTACTATTCTGTTTTAAAATCATTTTCAAATCCGTCCGTTGTGACCTGTCAACCCAAACGTACTGTAGCCGTATAAAATATTCCGGTAGAAAATACAAAAATAAAAAATTTCGGCGTGACATTCTAGATTTTCGCCCGATATTGCCCGTCCAATTTGTGTTTAACCTAACCTGAAACAATAGTGGGTCAAGCTCGTATTTCGTTGGAATTTTTCGAATTGGAATAGCGACGAGATCAGTCACGTTCAAAGTAGACAGGATGTAGAACCCAAAGTTTCAAGTATTTTTTTTTTTTTTTTTTTTTTTAAATTATCATCCTTCTCATAACGCTTGATTTAGCTCGATTTTCAACCGCTGTCGAGCTGCGCGAAAAATACATTCGGTATAAAAGAATAGAGGACAACCTAATGTATACAGTTTTTGCGCATAAATATTATATTTAATACCGTCGTCAACCCAAACCTGAATGATAAAATCGGTCGGATACATACCTCGGTATTCGTTTACGTACATAATATTATTATAGTTTACCCAGTTTATAAGTAAACCATATCCGTTGACATAATAATGCAATGTAATTCGCATATTTCTATGACAGTTTTACGAAAAAATACCCTTGTCCTACTAAAACGAATCCGTTAAAAAAATAAAAAAAAATAAAAATCCGTTTAAAAGATAAGCAATGCAAACATTTTGAAAATGTAAAAATAAAACGTTTAAATAATATCGCGATTTTGAACGTCGACCGATCGGCGCACATAAGGTTATTTTCCATCAAAAAATGGACATTATTTTATCATATTATTTGATTTATAAGTCTAAAATATCAATAACAAAAAAAAAAAAAAAAAAACAGTTTATTTTTTATTAGTATAAATAACTTAATGTTTCTACATACAGACTCATCCCATTTTTCATTATCGTCATCCTCCTCCGATATCTGTTTTACAATACTCCACTGGTGATGCTTTGATTATCGTTAGAAATTACTCTATCGAATAATAAAACAATCGGGGTTTCGTTGTTTTTATCGATACAAATATTATTTAAAAAATATAACTTATAATTATTATTAGCATCGTAGCCCGGGTATTTAATTATCAATCCCCGTATAAAAATAGTTTAACATCTTGTAAATTGAAAATTATACCAACAAAAAAAAATAAAAAAATAAGATTAAAATAGAATAGGCAAATTTAGACGACTACTCTTCAATGCCCATAAAATAAGGATACTTACACTTACACGACAAAAAAAAAATAGAAAAAAAAAACGATGTGGCGACGAAACACCCCGAAGTAAAACAATTATGTATGTGTTAACTCATAACGGAAATTCCTATCACTTTGTTCTACGGTTTCAAACATGTAGAGTATCAACAAAGTAACATGGATTATTTTAAAATGAATAAGTGATACTGATAGTGCATACATAGTTCAATAGGTAACGATCATAAAAATCACCGCGTTTGTTTTGAAAATTTACTTAAAACGAGTTATGATAACGCGACGTAATACTATTTTATTTCGTTCTCGTTATGACGACGTCCTGACGCTCAACAACAAACGTCTGATTTACCACGATTGATTATGAATAAAACAAATTTAAATAAATGACGATAGTTTTTGATACTCTACAAAGTAATGTACATTCGGGCATAAACAATTTTCGGAAATGCCGTACATTGACTTTTGTCCGCTTTTTGGACCCAAACACGCCAAATATGTGCGGCGTTTTGTGTACAATCATTGTTCATCTAGTTTAAAACTACAGACATCACCGAATAACTAGACGACCGGACGGACATAAAAAAAAAAAAAAAAAATATTAAGTTGCCGGAGAACAATAGATAATAGCGGTTTCGGTTACTTATGTGTTGACGTTGTTTGTTTGGTGCGTAAAAAAACGGACACGGTGTATCGATGAAAAAACTCAAAAGTTTAAAACCAATTAATAATCTAAGTGTATTTTAAATGCAAATAATATTGTCACCATTAAATTATTGTTATAATATTAAATTCTAAATGTAAATTGGAATGTATTTATAGTTTTGCTGAAAAAGACGTAACTCATCATAGGATGTGTTACTTTGTTTTTTTTTTTTTGCCTCTATGAACAAGTTTTCGACCAGAAGACCTGCTCGAATGATTTACTTTAAGACTAGTTTCGGGGTATGAAATTTGTCCGTTTGGGTACATTTTGGATGTAATTTGTTTTCCAATTTTCCTATATAATTCTAAATTGTATATAGAAGAAAAACCGGAAGAAAAAAAAACGTAAATATTTACGCAATAACGGTCTCTGGTTAGGACTTCTGGTTTTTGTCGTTTTTGTTATTTTATTGTTATTCAGCGAAAACTAAACGCGCGATATTCACCGATCACTTGTATTAGCCCATTAAGCCACTTTATAGCTGATAGCTTTTTTCGTCTATTTTTTTTTTTTTTTTGATTTTACGTGATTTTTATTTCAAAATTAATTTAATGTTCTCGTATATAATATATGAATTAAATTTTACGCGAAACCCGACCGACATGGTTATGCATTTGCAATGGCTCATAATTTAAATACAGTAACCTACCTACACAAAATAGATAATCGTATAATTCCTGAAGCCCCGAAACGTACGCTACAGCGGTGGGCTATCCGTGACCAGTAACCTGCCGTTCGATTGGCATACGCAATATAGGAACACACGGTACAGGTGACTGGCTACTAGACAAACGACGGGTTCTGTGTGTAAAAATTGTATTTCAAAAAGTTTGAAATATCGCGGTTCCCCGTGCCGTTTATATTATTAACGTCACGATCAAACTTTGCGGTTAGTGATTATTTTCAAAATACATAAAATCTCTCCTTTATGCTCCCGACGTGTTTTATCTACGAGTTTAATCTGCGGACGGTCGGAAACAAAATATGATTTGTGCGCACAGGATTCCCAAACTTGTTCTAAACGCCTGCGAGCAAGGAACTTGGCTAAATATTTCCCCTCGTAATTAATTCACCAAAAGTGCCGGATTATTAGACAACTACTTCTATTACTACTACTACTACTACTACTCCCGCGAAATGTTGTTGCCTTTCCGAAATAGTTTCCACTCAAAACATTATCCTATTATGCGTATTATCTTTCGGGTATAACTTTATTATAACCTACGTTTTAAAATTTTACGTCATCAACGGAATTTTTCTAATGCAATTTTTCGCGCCGCATTAAAATATCGTACGGCTCCTAATTGCAAAACTTTATCCCGGTAATTTCTGACGAACAACATCGTGTGTGTGTATGAAACAAAACTTTGCGTTTAAAACGACGATTATGAACACTTAAATAATTGTATAATAAAATGAAAAACGTAATATTTTTTACGTTAGTTTGGAAATTTCCAGATTTAATCATCAGGTATTTTAGCTGCAATA
Source organism: Tuberolachnus salignus (assembly GCA_956483605.1). Lineage (NCBI taxonomy): Eukaryota > Metazoa > Arthropoda > Insecta > Hemiptera > Aphididae > Tuberolachnus > Tuberolachnus salignus. Next base: position 1,255,116 of record OY101429.1, on the reverse strand, counting down.
TCACGATAACCATAATGCATTTTATTGTGCAATAATGCAATCGTAAACATACTCAACAATCTAACCGAGTTCAGATTCAGTTGTAGTTACAATGGACTATCTTCTAGAATTCTAAAATTCAATTCGGTAAGTACATGGCGCAACTAACTGTTATGGTTTCCTGAATATTCTAAATTAAACATGAGATAACACCGAGTTCAATGTGAAACTAGAAAACCGTCAGCGAATGATTTTGTTGATATAAAAGGGTCCAAATGCACTATAAGATACCGGAATAGGTGTAAATTGAAATGATAATCTCCTCGGATATAAATATCCATAATAATAACAATATGTTCGTTCGAAATACCTATCATAATAGATTACCTGAAACAGAGATTTATAAAAATATTAATCACCATAAAAATCAAACATTAAAATGATAAAAAAAAAAAATTTTATATCTTGCTCGGGGTATGCGAATTAAAGTGAAATTGATCAGGGCGAAATATTTAAAATTAATTCAAGTTCCCGGGGTAGAAGTTATTTCAATACATACCGGAGAAAAATAAATCCTTAAAATACGTTGAAGTATTCATTATAATCTGTTTCGAGTTGTCTGGATTATAATATGAATTACGTTTTTCATCTGATTTGCATTAAAAAAAAAAAACATATTTATTCACTTTACGAAACTTCACACAAGTTCCACTTGACCTAATAATTGTTTAACACGGAAATTCGGTAAAGTTTGTATTATGTTATTGATAAATTATCATTATAAATCATCCAATAAATTTATCCCCAGAATGACTTAAGTTATAATATTATAAAGTTATTTTGATTATTTGTATAAATTGTTGACTTTGGTATTTTATACAATAGTAAGCAGTATTTTTTGATTTATATAAAAAAACAAAATACGTGAACAGGATTGTCGTATAAAAAATAATTAAAAATATTACATTTAATCTCAATTCTCAGCTATGGAATTTTCTCTAATGTTTCAATTATGTTTGTATTTATAAGATATTAGGAATCCATTTTTCTGGGTCTTTTTTAAGGGGAGGAATTCGGTTAAGGATACTTATAACTAAAATTTGTTCTCTTTTGAATTCATTTTTATTATCTGAATTCACTTGAAAAACTAGTAAAAAAAAAAAAAAAAACAACCATTTATCCTTTGTTTGTATTTTTCATCTCAAGACACGACTATGGGATATTGTTGTTATAAAATGTTTAAAAAAATTGTGTTATTACATACAAGTTTTTTTTTTTATTGGTTGTATTTTTTCTGTATTCATTTTTCAATACATTATTATTAATGTATTCGTTTTAATTTTATCTACAAATATTATTATTATAACTATTATTGCAATTATTGGTATTATTATTTTGTGAGTTTATTTGGGCTCTAGCTACCTATATCGCCGAATTTTTCAACGTAATCTACATCCTACATTTTCCAGATCCATTTCTACTATGTCTTTACACCTTGTCCTCTACATTTCAAAAAGTGTTTATCTTTTTCCGTATTGGGCCATACTACTGCCCGTTTCAATGGTCGTTGTTATCCTTTTCCGGTCCAATGTTCTTCTGTGACATTTGTCTTTCCAGTACCAATACAACACATTATACCGGTACTGGTTGTCTTACAAAAAAAAAATAAAAATTATACAACTATTAGGTTACAGGTTATGATAAAAAATCGTATTATGTCCTCGAAACAGCAATAATCTGTTTCCCATACATTTATTGTATTCCTCGATTCTATAGAATCTATAATTTATATTGACCGGCGGAGCCTATATAAAATATAATATTCTCGAATAAAAGCTATCGAGTGGCGCAGTTATATTTCAGGATACAGTATAATTTTTCGAATGAGCCCCAAAGTAAACTTAACTAACTAAAGCGTATCGCCATTAAGTGCGACGGTATGCACTAAGTAACCAATTATGAGTTTATTTTCTTATCCGTTTGTTGCAAACAAATATTTATCAAACTGTATACAACAAAGAAAACTTTATAACTTACCCTCGAAACCGAGAAAAAAAAAATTATTAAATGGCCACAAATATATTATCTCAATTTAAATATATTACTTTTTAAAACTATAATAATGATATTTTTATTATTGTTATTATTTTATTTTTATCTTAATTCATGACCACAATGTAAACAAGTCCATGGCTAATGTACTCCAGTAACTTTTTTCAGGAGCTTAAGATCTTTCCCGACTCGGTCACACCGTCGTTGTCTTCAACATGCTCGTCTGTATTTTCGTGGCTGTTTTCCATATCGTAATAAAAAATATAATTTTACACGCTGCACGCTAAAGATGCTGGGCACCAATTTATCATTTTGCTCTTCACAACTCCAACAATATCTGCCGTGATATATCCGTGATTGGGCAAAAATAATAAAATTGAAGCGACCGTTTTGTTATAAACGTACATTTTTTTTTTTTTTGTACTCTACCAATGTGAATTATAAGTATGCACTATACAAATCGATTATATTTTACAAAAAAAAAAAAAAAAAAAAAAACAACTACAATTTATTGACATCGAACAACAATAACTTGTACAATGATATAATAATAATCATATTTTTCTAAGGTATATAGTTTTTATTTTTGATGTCAGTTGACTGTTTTAAAAGTAAAAAAAAAATAATATTCAAAAAGTTGTATATACTTACACTTTACTTTATTACAATTATATATATTTTTCGGTAGGAAGTTTTCCAACAACTTGTAAACTATTCCGCGACTTTAACTAGTACACGAAACGTAGAATATCCAGGTTTATATCGCAAACCGAAAAATAAACTTTTTCTCATACAATTTCATAACTTCCTTTGTTTCAAATGTAATTTTTCTTGAGTAGTATCTAATAACAATTGAAACATTTCATATCAAAAGTAGTTGCTAGATAAAGGATGGACTCAAAAGCGAAATTTTAAAACGTGTTGGGTTTTTAAGTAGAAATTTAATTTCAATTTTGAAGACCTGCAAATGATAAATAACGTTTAAAATAATCAGTTTTCATCAGCTACTGAAAAAATCACATTATAAAACTATTTTATTGAAATTATATCACGCGTTGAGGTAATTTTCTAGTTCAATTTTTTTTTTTTCTTTTATTTATGTTTGTAATAATGTTTCGGTTTCTTCAATTAATCAATTTAAAAAACCGTTTGGCCGTAAACTATGTTATTATGTGAACTGGACCCAATTTGTTTTGGATGACGATCGTGATATTGGACTATACGTATACAAAATATTGTCTCATTATACATTTTAAATTCACGAATTTTTTCTTAAAAATTATATTGATCATAAGGTTTTTAATAGAAAATCGTCCACTGAATTGAATTACTATAACACTTAAACTCTAAACTTTAATCAACGTCGCTGAATATCGACCGTAGTAAATTGTTATTAAATTGCAATGGTATTTCAAAAAAAAATATATGTATTTTTATATTGTACCTGTATAATATATATAAAAAAAAACCATTTTCAATGTAATCCTACTTTTAAAGTAGTTCATTATATCTAAACTGCTCGACATCATTAGATTATAATAAAAATAGGAGAGAAAAAAATTCTTTACTGAAATTATTTCCTCTATAATGTTTAAGAGAGTTTCATTATAAAACGAATTATTAGATTTTGCAGATTGTAGAAGGAAATGTAATATTGGTTTACCTATGGTGCGCATTTTGTTTACTGTCGTTGTAAAACTATTCTACTGGAAACCACGCTTCAATCATCAACCTCAAAAGTGGTTTCTGGTTAAAAATATTGCCTAGTTGAGGAAGTAAGTAATTTATTGATTGTCCATGTAGCCTACTAAACACAACAAATTACATGGAAGAAACGAGAAAAACGTTATGTACGCGATAACATATTGGAATTTACTGTTAAAATTAATCATAGAAATCTGAAACATTCAATGATTACTTATATTATTATTCACCAAACGTGATGGCGTTTATTTGTGTTATTTTTTGCCATTTAAAATCGTCCAATTGTTTTTAATTTTATGTGGATGATAATGTTGTAATCAATTTTTATCGACGTGATAAGTTCAAACTTATATTGCAATTCGTTACAAACACGACCAAATGCAATTCGTGCCATAGTATTTTTTATTAATTTTACATTCTACATATGAATATGTACACGATTATCCTACATTTCCAACTTGCCATCATCAACTATGACACATCTACGGCGTGATGGAAGTCGGCATATTTGTGTAACGCATAACATTATTAAAAGTCACTTTTTACATTATTTCCGAAAGTCTTTTTAAAAGAAAAATAAATTCTAGAAACACGTACAATTTTTGTTGATAACAGTGGATATGTTGAGACACTAAAATAAGTTTAGTTAATCACGGCGCAAGTCGTAATGTCATATTAGTGTTTTTTTTTTTTTTTTTTTATATACAAAATATATTTTCATTCGGCCATTTTCTTGTATTCTGCACGCTGTTCAAATTTATAATTCATAAACTCTACCGTACATATTTTCTCGTCGTATTTCAACGTTGTCCAATGAAAAATTCGGATAAGGTACTTTTCTAGAGTTCCATTTTGTGCTGCAACGTTCCCAATTATCTATTTATAAAATCGTTGTAGTTTTTACCTACTCTAAAAATAATTTTTTTTAACTAAAAGTAAAAGGAAAAAAACACGCAGCAAAAAAAAAAAAATAAAAAAAAATAACATTTAAATTACCGAAACGTAGAATAATTTGAATAGATTTTGCGTTCTTTTATTTGATATTATCGTTTTGGACTTTTTTTTGTTGTTTTTTTTTCCATGTTTTAATGTCGGAGGTCGGAAATAAATTAAATTACAATTTTTTTTTTTTTTTATATATATATATTTTGTCGGATTTTTGTCAACGATTTATACCTACTTGAAAAAAAAAAAAAAAAAATGAAAATCAATGTAGGTGTATTAGAATGAATTTGGGTAAAATACTTGAACCGTTTTCCGTTTCCATATAATATTATAACTTATTCATAAAAGAATAAATCGGATTTGCGTCCTTTCACGAACAAATTATTTGAATTATAATTTTATATATTTTTGAAAATGTTAATAGTAAATTAATATACCCCAATGTATTAACGTATAATTTATATACGAACTAAACGAATAACCGAATTGACAAAAAATCTCACAATTAGGTCAGTGCATTTGTTGTAAATTTATTTTTTTTTTTGTTTACTTAGTCTGTCGAATTGTGTACTTAGTTTTTAAATTTTTTTTTTTTTTTGACGATTTCGATTTATCGGGTCGCTTTATAATCATTTCTTCCCACTTTTTGATGTATTTCAAATTCTTTTTAACATTTTTCGTAGCATACAATTTTGAAATAATTTTTTATATGTAGGACGGGCCGGATAGGCTTTATTTTAAATTTATAAATGAGAGAGCTTAAGTTTTAAGACAGCGTAAGGCTCAATCGGATCAAGCTTTTCAATCGGGGATTTGTCAAAATAGGGTTCCTAACTTAACTCAACCTTAAAATGTAAATTCAAATGAGCTTAACTTGGCTACAGGATCCACAGGGCCGCATGTTTATGATATATTGGTCGGGTCATATGAGCATAATTTTATTATTTAAATTTAGGAGGACTTGAGTTGTATAAACTAAGAACATGATATTAATACATAAATAAAATGATCTCGTGACTATCAATATTTACAATAAAAAACTGCCTACACTATAAAACAGGCCAACGCTCAATGGATAGGGGGGGGGGGCAGCCGCTCCATTATCAATGCATGTTCAGAGTTCTATTGAGTACGTACATCGTTATGAAATGTTTTTTTTTTTTTTTTTTGCAATCCTCAATTATTAATAAATGCATATATTTTTTTTGTTGGAATTGAACTACAGGGTGTATCAAAATGATTCATCCGATTTTGATAGATTATTAAATTGTTCCTATAGTTTGTGATAAACGAAGCACCGACCATCTGAATGGTAGAGTTATCGAGTTTTTATCGATTACCGATAAGTTGCGATAAAGTGGACCTTAAACAAGTGACGTGATTTAATTAATTGTCATCGAAATGTCGACCGAGCAACAATAAGCATTTTGTGTGCTCCGATTCGATAAGTGCGAATTTATTATTTTCGTACAGCGTGATTTTCGACGAAATTTTAACATTAAACTTCCAACAGTCCAAAGTATTTGAAGACGGCATAAAACCCTCCAAGAAACCGGTTGCTTATGTAAAGGGAAGTAACTATCAGGTCGACCAAGAACTTCGGATGAAAATGTTGAAAAAATTCGACAATGTTTCGTAAGGAGTCCGCGGAAATCAGTTCGTTATGCATCCAGAGGACATGCTATTCCACAGATAACAGTTTGGCGTGTTTCGCAGAGACGTCTGATATATAAAATGTACACATTTTTTAACGATCAGCTATCACAGCGACGGATCGGTCGCTTTAGTGCTAATGACGCTACATTTTGTTCTTGGCCGCCACTAGGACCTTACAATCTGTGATTTTTTTTCCTTGGTGTAACGTGAAATGCAATGTTTATGTATTTACCCTTCCAAAAGATCTTGATGAATTGAAAAGTCGCATTACAGACGTCATCGACTTGAATACAGTCGACATGCTTCAACAGGTATATGAGGATTTTGGATATCGCATAGATGTGTGTCGCGCAAGTAAGGGAGGTCACATTGAACATTTGTAAATATTATATATAAAACGTAATGTAATTGACTAACTTGTAAAAATTATCCTGACCTGATTGTTTAAATTTTAAAATAAATATAATTTTTTGGAAATCGGACGAAAATTATTTGAAACACACTGTATATTATGACGTTTTTGGCTATTTAAGGTTATTTTCCCGCGTTTACAAAATGCACAACCCTGTTGTCGTAGTATTTTCGGTTCCCGGAGGGCCGGCCTGTGTAGTTTCGTCGCAGAGAGTGATTTTTACAATTTCGCAAACGACCGGACCGCGTATAATACACGGGACGGTGGCAATAAATTTAAAAAAAAAAAACATATAATCCGTAACGATACAATCCGAGAGTGCCTATTATAATATACGTTTTTGAAACACGGCAATAAGAGTGAGTAAATAATACGACTCTATTCCGGTGTTCAGCAAAGAATAATATTATTATCGACTCGGGGCAGCATTATTATTTTTGCACAGCAGTACCGGTCGAGGACGATTGTTGGGCGGAAAGTGGGCCGCTCGGGTTCTATTGTTGTAGTCAAATACACCGCATTGTGTTTAATCGGAGCGAACAACAGTGGGAATAAAATTGAAAACAAAAAAAAAAAACCAACGCCTTCCGATATAATAGGCGCTGCAAAAAAAAAAAAAAAAAAACCAACCCGGAATAATCGCAGCGAGTTGGCGTGTTGACGGGCGACAAAAAAACTAGGCGTGAAATTTCCCCGGTGCGTAAAAAAATATCCGATCGGCTAACCGCGGCTTAGGACGTGTACGCTCGTGGATTGCGTTTTTTTTTTTTTTTTTTGTAACCCTGTGGTCATGGATATGATTATTTTTATTGTTTTTTTTTATTACTGTTGAATTTCGTTTTAATATTCGTACGGGACGGGATTTGGTAATTATTACGTTTCGTTGCGTTTATACGCTTTTTAAAACCACTTCAAAATTGATCAGCTCATATTCATTTGCAAATAAATCCACAAGCAGTTCCGGGTATTTTTTACAAATTTTATAATGTGTTATCACAACGAAATTCGTTGAGAAAAGAAAATCAAGCCCACACAATAATTAATACTGATACTTACGTTTACAAATATAGCGAGGTAAGTATTGGATCAATTATAATTATACGATGTGTGATTTTATTTTTTTTTCTCCGTCTGTGAAAAGTATTTTGCTCGGAAATCTTATTCCAATCTTTATTGGACTAATTTTTGTAGAAATTCTGATTTAGTTGGTACATAAAGGAAGATATTTTTCGAATTTCTTTGTGGTTTCCTTAATAATAATGAAAAAATCATCGGGAAACGATTAAATTTAGGTAAGTGCGCAATAAAGTTACTGTTATTTTCAATTTTTTGGTTTTGTGGTGATTCGGATAAAAATAATCGTAATGTCTAGAAATCTGAACATCCTTATATTCTTATTTTCTAGGCGTGGTGAATATTACAAAATTGTTTGGAACTTTTTAAGTTATTTATAGCTATTTTAAATATATGAGATTTCAGTTTTAATTTGATTATTTATGTATAGAATAATTTCGAATAAGAATAGATACCAGAAATCGGTAGACAGTACTATTTTTTATTGTTTTTATTTTTTATTGAGAGAAATTAACATTCAAGATATCAAATGATTAATAGTTTTGTCGATCTATCGCCGATTCGGGGCTTATTATAATAGTGCTGTTGATCTGTTGTTTTAATATCTTACACAGTTGGTCGACAGGCAGTATCTTTGAGATAAACGCGATTTGTATAGAAACACTAAAAATGTCCAACCGTAATGATCAGGACCGTAGTATTTCTTATGCAAGTCGATGGTCCGACGTTCTGATCTGCGAATCTATCGATAATCTGATTGGATTTAACGGCGGTTCGAAATACTTGGAGACATATGCGAGTGCGGACAATGGAAATCGCGTAATTTGCGCACATTTTCGTAGGTTTTTTCGGCCATTATTTTCGTACACGGGGTCTATATTTGTGCGCGTAGTATCGAGTAGCTCGCGTATTTTACGGACGAAAAAATCGTTTTCGGCGATAAGATCGGGACTTGATATTATATCCATACCGCCCGCGGTCGATGCATCGCTGCACTCGATACGAGATACGCTTAATGTCGTTAATAATCTCATTGACGGAACACGTCGCCAATACGATAATTAATTAATTAAATTACGATCGTGCCGTATTATTAATGGCGTATTATTACAATAATGCACACGGCGCGCGCTTTTACGGCTCGGGTTACACCGTTATTATTGTTATTTTAAGCGACTCCGATAATGATACCGCGACCACACGCGCGCGAATCACTATTATTACAACCGCTTGCAGTTCCGGTGGTATTAATTATTATTCATAATGGTTTAATGATAATATCTCGTAATTTTCGCGCTGGGCCTCGTGCGTGGAAAAATATTCGTGGGGATGCTGGGAGTTGTCAAACTTTGTTCAATTCTCAATAACACGCGTGTGTCGCTGAAATATAAAAATCGCGTTTACGTAACTGTGTTGGAAATATGGCAGTGGTGGGACTCGACGTCCGATTATAAATCTGTGTGCAGAACTCTTGTCGCTTCACTAGACCAATATCGTTACGTTCGAATTCCCATAAATAATGGTTTAACGATAATATCGCGTAATTTAAGCGCTGGGCCTCGTGCATGGAAAAATATTCGCGCGGATGCTGGGAGTTGTCAAACTTTGTTCAATACTCAATAACACGTGTGCGTCGTCGCTGAAAAATAAAAATCGCGTTTACGAAACTATGTTGGAAATGTGGCAGTGGTGGGACTCGACGTCCGATTATAAATCTGTGTGCAAAACTCTTGTCGCTTCACTAGACCAATATCGTTACTTCCGCGCGTGCGTTGGACGTAAAAAAAAATGAAAATCACCGTTGTCCATACACTTTACCGAAAATGTTAACGTTAATGTTTACAGCTTAAATTGTTCTACTTTTAAAATCGTTCGGGAGTAGGGTTCCGGACCACTTAATATGCGGCCTTGTTGTCGTGATATAACGAGTTAATAATGTTGTAACGTTACAAGCCACTCGTTTTTTGATTACATACGATAATCGATAAATAACGGTTACGATAATCAAATTTGAAACATGGTGTTTGAACTTTTATCGTATATCCATCACCACGAATATTTCGCGATAATCAATTCCATTTTCACCCAAATAAAGCCCCACCTCGTGACTTTTAGGCCGGAAAAAATCTGACCCCGAATTCGTTTTCGTCGAAGTATATTCGATGAAATGAGTCGTACGAGTCATCTTATGTATATTTGGCCTGACTATCAGGCCATGCACGCAGTAAGATGTAAATATAACGACATTTTTTTCTTATTTTTTGTTATGTTCGATATTTTTGCGGATTTACGTGCATAGCTATTAAAATATTGATGGTACTAAATTATGGAATTCCCCTTGACCTTTATCTATGAATATAACGATATAAATACGCCATAACAAATATAGGTCTTATATTCTTCTTCTTCTTCCTCTTCTTCTCAGTCTTCTAGTGTGGCTACGCTTAAGAGTTACAATTTGCTATATCCAACGCTCTCAGATTCTCTTTTGTACTATCTATCTTTATCCATATTTCGCTAGGCTACCACGTGGTATTTTTCAGTAGAATTGTCTATTCGATAGATGCTTTTAATGATTTAATCAATTTTCGGCAAGAAATATGGCCTAACCGCCGAACCTTGAGTTTTTTCATAAAGCAAGTTACCGGTCCAATATACATTAGCTCATGTGACTACATCAAGTACTGATCCTCAGATTTTCTTCAAACTTTGTCAACGAAATTCCCAAATTCTTTTTCCGTAGTGCTCACCGTCGTGCAGGGCTCACGTACGTTTTCGTAGTTTATTTACAGTTCTTATTGACATCGTTTTAGACTTAAGGATCTTCTCTAACGCGTACATTGACTTTCAACTACATTTAGTCAGATGTGGATTTCTTTTTGCTAGTCTTTTAACGTGCATAGAATTGCGCCTGAACATCTGAACTCGTTTACCAATCCAAATGCGGACTTTTCTGAATGCCAACGGCTGTTGATAAGCTCCATTCATTTTTTTATTTGCTTGTATTAATTCGTTATCATTTATTATTCACGCTGATATTCGGTGTAGTATAAAGGTAAGTACTAGAAATAAAATTTTTATTTTATTAACACGAAAAACAAAATAAATCAATGTACTTATAAAATAATTTTGTTTTCCATATTATATTATTTTCTTGTTGTATACGTATAACTGCGATATACATTTCGTTCTTGTGAAGAAACAAGGAATTCACAGAAATCGTATGTATTTCTGTTTCCCTTTCGCCGTTATTATTATTGTTATTATCCTATATAATAAATTTAATAAAGCAGTTAAAATAATTGTTGTATTTATCAATTTAATACACGTGAGTACATTTTATTCTTGTGAAGAAACCCGGGTGAATTTTTCACAGGAATATCATATATGTATTTTTATAGATTTTTTTTTTTTTTTTTTTACCGTTATTATTATCTTATATAGTAAATTTAATAACGCAGTTGTGACTAGTTGTAGTATTTATCAATGGAATGTGTTTTGACTGAACGTCGTATCTTTCATCGATTCCTTCTGTGTATATCACTATAAAATTACATCACGTTATTGGAAAACGTAACGAAATTATTATTTTTTTATTATATATGTATTTCGTATTATTACTAAAATAGACGTAAAATATCGAATACAATATTTATTTCTCAATAAAAGTTTTCGAAACCTTGTGCCGATCGATTATTCCGTATTTATACATTCCACCGTTGGATATTATTACTATTGGAGGTGTTTTTTTTTGTTGTTTTTTTTTTTTTTTTTAACAAAATATTACCGTAGTACTTGTTTGGAACTATTGATTATTATTTTTTTCACCGAATGGTTTCTACTAGTTTCTATAATCATAACGACAATTCGTTTGTGCAATTAAGTCCGACGTTTGTGCGACGTCACCATCACGAGATTTGCATGTTTAACTGCCGTAGAGGAAATTGTAGGCGTGGCACATTAAACAAATTACAAACTAAACTGTTTTTCTAAAGCACGTGTTATTGCCGATTTTTTTATGTTCGGACTAGCGGTGTTACATTTCATTAGCATCACATATATTGTATATTAATATTATTATTATTGCTAAATAGTCAATGGCGAACAGGCGAAATTAGCCATAATAGTACAATCACATCCTTCAAAACAATTCATAATTCCCAATATCAAACAAAATACCTATCAATCGTTTAATATTACAAAATTATAACATTTAAATAAAAAAAAAAAAAATGTTTTTTCTCAAACAGGATAATGTTTGTGTGTAGGCATCCGATAAGATAAGGCCAAATTTAAAGAGAGTATTATAATCTTTATCTGTAAGCAATGATAAATTATTGGTAATAAAAAAAAAAAATAACGATTATGAGCCAATTTTGGTATGCTTTATTGAAATGATAGTTACGATATCCGTCAAAAATTTCACTTTTAACAGTAATAAAAACTAATTTGACTACGGATTATCAATATTTTTATATGACCAAAATACAACTCATTATAAACTCTGTGTTGAATTGTAGAGAATTTTGAGTAGCCGACAAAATGAAATTCACATATAATTGTATAAAACCAAATAAAAACTAAACAATATCGAACATTTAAAATAACTCATAAAAACGTCTAGAATAGGGTAATAGACAAGGTGTTTGGTAAAAATTTCAGATTTTGAAAATAAGTTTTATCTGAATTACAAGAAGAAGAAAATACATAAAACTGTTATTGCGTATATGATCTCGGTTTTTTTTTTCCGGTTATTGGAAACTACAAGGAAAATCAAAAATATGGCTTTCACAGTGTAATCAGAACGCTACAAAAAAGCTTTCTTTGTAGACATGTTGTTAACAGACACACACAAAAAAAAAACACGTTATAGTATAACCAATACTACGCATCTCTCAGAATCCAAAATATTATACATAATATTTTAGTTAGCGAGCATGTTTCTATTTTTTTTCTTTTTTTTTTTTTCTATATTTAATATCGTATCGTACATAAATGTATTGAAACCCGTATACTAAAAGTACCTCCTATACGAAATGAGCACGGACGTCGGACATACGGCAGCATAAACCGCACAAATGGATGGGGAGAAAAAAAAAAAAAAAAATCAATTTTTGTATTGCGGCGGGTCTGGGCTAATGGATCTTCTATTATATTATTGACCACCTATTATGGACACGCTATATAATATTACCTTGTATTATATTATTTACAGATTTCGCTGATAATGAACAACGGTGATAGGTGGGGGAAAAAAAAAGAAAAAAAAAGGAAAAAAAAAACCCGGTATAATTATACAATATTTCGCGTCACAGCGGTTGAATAAACTTTGATTTAGCTACTAACGAATATGTTTCTTTGAAAGTATAGGAACCCTTAAGGATGTGATTTCGCGCGATTAACGTTCAATTCCCCCTTTGCGATTACTTTACGCTCGACGGACTATTATCAATAGGGAATATTATTTAAACTCAATTGATTTAGAACACGATAAAATATTTTTACTAGTACCGACTTGCCAACAAAGTGCCCAAATACCGTGAAATGAGATATTTATTCTGTTATACACTCACGTAAGGCCGAAAAAAAAACCATAGAAAAATACAAAAAATAACTAACAAGATATCTAAACGCTTCAATCGTATTTCAAAATTTTAAAAATAATAGACATGTTTTTACTTCTAAGACGTTATTCTTCGACTGATCCAGATAAACCGACGTCGACGCCTTTGTATACGCATTTTTGAATTACGTTTCTTGGCACTAAACGCGCAGGCCGTTTGAAATATTTCGAAATATATCTCAATTCATACTCGGGATATAAAACAACAGTCGTCGAAAGAAATTATTGTCCGATGCTATTAGTTTTCATTACAAATAATCTGTACTTGTCGTAGTTGTTATCGTAGAAATACTCATCGTTAGTGATAGTCGAGGATGGGTAGTAATCGGTTACATGTATCAAAGTTACGTTACTCGGCAACTTTTGTTACTTGTAGTGATTAACAACAGTAGCAACATCTTCAATTTCAATCTTTGAAATATAACTTGTCGCAATTTGTATTGCAATATGTAATGCAATTATATATACACGCAACCTAAGTTACAAGAATCGTCTCGAATCAGTTATTTTTCTCAAATCTATTCGAATAATTTGATTTAATTTTCGTCTCTATACAAATCCATTATTTTATTTATAAAAAAAAAAAATTAAAAAGAGAGAACGACTAACCAAGACAATTTTTATTTGTGATAAAATTAAACAATTTTATTTTTCATAAATACATATGTAATAGTTTATGTGTAACTCGTAGCATTAATGGAACATAGTCATGTAACTTGTAACCAGTCACTCAAAATATATCTTATCTGTAACATGTAACGAGTTACTAAAAAATAGAGTAATTTGTAACTTGTGTCCAGTGATACTATGAACTGAAACTTGCTCATCCCTGGTGATGATGAAAAAAAACGTTATCAGAAATATCGTTTGATTTAAAAAAAACAATTTTTTTTTTTTTTAACATGGGGCGTATCTGTTTTTCTAAAATATTATCAAACGAGAAAAAATTCAGTTATTTTGAAGAAAAAAAAAAACTAACGCGACCACGAAATTGTTTTGTTCGACAATATTTTTAAATAACAGCAACCCAGTCATGCCCTAGGAAATGTTCTCAGCGTTGGGTTTTGTTATTTTCGTTTAAAATTCATCCTAAACCCCGCAATTTATGTTCTATGCAACGTAATTTCACTATTTTGCCCGTTAGTTGGACTTAGAAAGTCGATAGAATAATAACATTTTATCTACTGGATAGGTACTGAGTAGTATTATCTCCGGATAAAGGATCGAAAATATTGTGTTTAAATTCTACTCGTCAGTATTTAGGAAATAAACTACATTCTTTGTAGTTTCCCGGATCAATACATTATTATCCGGCTGAAAATATCCCAAAACAATCGAATTACCGTTGGAAACAATTATAGATTTTACCGATAAGTAAAATTTACTATAGGTGATAACAATAAAATTAAAAAACAACGTACCCGAGCGTTAGGGATAATAAATATAATGTACATTCAAAAAAAATTCGCAATAAAAAAATCATTGCTAACGAAAAACGTTTCTGAGAGAAGTCCTGTAAAAACGTTTTGATTAATTAATAAATGATGTTTGCATTTATTTGTATCTACATAATAAACTGTTGGTGTTTCTTCGTCACGAATTTTTGTGTATTTTTATACAGCCAAACAATTTTTATTCGCATAAATTGGAAAATTACGAAACGCCGTCATTTTTACGATTTCCATTAAAATTCGAACATTAAACGCAAATAAAAAAAAAAACTACTCTATCATTGCTTATCTTTTTTTCTTTTTTGCCATTAAACAATACTCATGATGAACCTCGTGTGTAATTGTCTTGCGTTTTTGTAATTTTATCCGTATAAAACCGAATAAATACGTTTCGGTACTGTTGCTACACTAGAAAATCGGTGAAAGATTTCTGGTAAAAAAATTTTTTAATTTTAAACTTTAAAGCTAAATTCTATCCGGTATAGTAACATGTATATAAAAGTACACACACACACACACACATACATATATACAGTGTTGGGTAAATTACTTTTATACGTAATAAAATTACGTTATACATTATAACACAAAATGGTAATTAAATTACTTCTACGTTATACTAATTCAATTTTGATCACGTTACGTTATAAATTACTTTGAAAAGTATTGCGTAAAATATGACGTTAATTTTTAATTTTTTTTGTTGTATTATAAGTATCAATATTCTGATAATTGGAATTGAAAATCATAGAATAAACGAAACTAACCAGTTGTATAGAAAATATTTTCTTTGCTTTACAAATAAACCTCGATTATTAAAATTCGTTAATATTTAGTACGGATATTAGTCACCAGTGCTCAAATTGGAAAAATAAAACAAGAGGAACTATTCGAATGCAAGCACAGTCAGTGTCTCTTGTATTAACTGAACCCCCTCTTTCTACCAATTTTTAAACGTACGTAAATAATTACTTAATTATTTACAAAAATAACAAATTTTAGTGTGCCTAGTTATTTATTGTAATATAGTAATTTCAATTATGCGTAGAGGATTGAAATTTTCACCAATTACTATATCACTATACCTCTTTCTAGTTGTGATAAGACTTTCAAAATACTTTAGCATTTTTTTTTTGATTTATATATATATATATATATATATATATATATATATAGCTTTTTTAAATTTTCGAGTTTTCTCGATTTTCTGTGAGTTATATTTTTTTGGGGGTTCTCAAAAATGTATGAAAATTCAGTTAATAAAAGTGATAGGTTATTTTTTGTCTTTTAATATAAGCATTTGATGTGACTATTTTGACAAAAAACGTAAAAATCACGGTATTTCAAAACACGGTTCACCGAACTTCGCTCAGGATTTTTTTTCATTAGCAATTATTTGTCGTTGCACGGAGAAAAAAATTAATTCTTCTTTATGTTCTTCATTATCAGTAGCCTACTTACTAACAATATCTTGTACCGGGAACATAGTGATGATATACCAAAAACCCGCAATAAACTGGCTATATTTTTTTGTTGAGGCTATTCGGCATGTTAATGGTTTCAATATTGTTAATTTTTTAACATTCTATTAACAAAGTAATAGTTTACGTATGCATCAAGTTCATTAATACTTACGAAGTCGCGTCTGATTATCTCGTCAGATTACAAACTATATTGAATCCGACGAATCGATAACGCGACAAATGTGTTATGTATTATCCCTGTCTACGTGTGGCATTCGGCACGCGTTCAGTTTGTTTAAATTCATTTTGTTCGACTTTTTTGTCATTTTCTTTTCTATGTAAAAAAAAAAAAAAAATATATATATATATATATATATATATAAAAAACCCCCGACACGTCAGAATTACTCACGTAAAACAATACTTTTTGGACGTAGAACGGCTTAATCGATTTCGGATTAGCGATCGGCATTCCGGAATAATTTATTCCCCGATAAAATTCGATTTTAAACGTTTTAACGATAAACACTCTTATCCGGGGAAGCTGACAGATTTCCGCAACTGCGGTAAATAATATACGTATTATTATACACAGATCTCAGTTTCGTGTAACTGTAATAATTCTTCCGTTATCGTGATCCGGCTTGTCCGGACGTCTGAGTTTTATCTCTGTACCGAGGATATTATAAATATATATTTTATAATAATATTTAAAAAACGCACTCTTCCTTTACTGACTGTGTGTATTTTTTATGTTCGCCGACAAGAGGGGGTGCATAACTTTGTTACGTGGAGTTGATTTTTCTTTTCTTGCCTGGCATTTCATATAATATAATATATCCAATTCGCATTTCCGTTGCCAACGGGATTACGGGTACCATGGCAGATTGGTATTATAGGGAGTAACTAAACTGAATATCAGTATACTAATATTACGGTGAAATCCGTTAAATCAAATCCTAAAATGTTCTATTATGTACGTGCACAAAGGCGTATAGGTATAATAAGAAATCGAGGAATTTTCCGGATGGGCCGGTCTTTGTGTGGGCTAACATATTGTTGTGTAATTTATAAAATAAATTTAAAAAAAAAAATCATATATTATATGGTATGCTTTTGAATGTTTTGAATTCTTGATTTTAGTGTTTTACAATGGTAGTCGGAACAATTGGAAAATAATACGATATAGTTCGAAGTAGAGAATTTTTCATGTAAATATTTCAGTCCAGATATTCACTAATCATTTCGATTAAAACGTATTGTTATATGAAATTAATTCAGTAGATAGATAAATACAAACATAATGGAAAAACTTTAAAATCATCTACTGTATGAATCGTATTAGTTTTTTTATGGTCAAATCTACAAAAAGAAGACTGTAGAGCAGATCGTTTGTTCGTATCCAAAAGAACGTTTTTCTACATTTTTCATATCAGTTTTTTTTGATCCACACAATAATGTTATATCTGTGGCACGGTTATAACTGTAGGAGGGAGCGCATAAAATTCTGCGATTTAAAACTGTTATGTTAGGTTAACCGGAACCTGTTAAAAATGACACAAAATATCCTAAAAGTCTTTAGGAGTTTTAGCATCACCAAAATTGTACTCTGGTAATATAGGATTTTTATTTCGTGGTCCTGCTTGATATTTATGGGGCCGACAAAAGTCGTCGATCCGCGACTAAAAATATTATTCAAATGTCCGACATTATACTATTCGGTGATTGATGTCGGTCGTCAGCTGCACGAGTAGATTGTAGATTTCCGAAATCGCGTCTCCAGAGCCGTGGATTTATGAAATTCGTTGCTGGGGAAATTTTTTTTACAAAATATAATAAGTACAATACAACATTGTATTGAACCTTATATTTATATTCAGCGTTTGGAACAATAAAAAATGTCGCACGAGAAGAGAAACGATCGATAATCCGGAAACTTGTATAGAAATATTCGTGGTCTATTATAATTGTTTTATTTTATTTGGGATTTGTAAAAATTTTTCCAAAGCACGGTATTTACTCGTTAAGGTTCCATCTCACATCATTCGACGGGCACTGAACAACTAGACGATTCTGATGACTTCAAAGGGACCTTGGCTTAATCTCGTTTGATCCAGGCGACACAGCAAATACAATGGGGACATAGTCTATCGGTACACTACTTTACGAAAAATCAGCAGAAATCAAATATATGATTTACCACAAAACTTGATAGTAGCTGGTCCGAAACAATACAAAAGTTTATGCGCATAACTCAATGTTCCCACCCTGTGAACCGCGAATACTCAAACGCAGTAACGTGGCGATAGCTTCGATCGAAATTGGCTGGTGGGTGCGGGTCGCGGATGGTCGGAGGCGTATGAACATAAACGATAATAAAAAACGATACAATTAATCAAATAGGCTATTATATTACAGGTTAACTATTAGTTCTATTACGGTATAATCTTATTATCGGTATAACTTATAAAAAAAATTACTTCATCACTTATCGACTGTGTACCTTATTATAATTTTCTTATCGAGTGCACAAAGAACATTGTTTTCTATGAACGTTTGATAATGTTACAAGTTCAAAAATATCCGTACACTGTCACAATATGCGATAACAAACTTTATCAAGTATGATTGGATTCAAATGAGTAAAAGGGAACTCGTACATGTGACGTAAAAGACCTTTTAAAATGCTTATATTCTAAATTTCAAGTATTTAGATATTAATTTTATTGCTAAAAACTTCCGTCCGGGAACTTCAATTTCATAATAGTCACATTTTAGTTTGTAAGCACTCACGGTTTAATACAATATAAGTGTTTAAAAGAATATTAAGTGTGTTTATTTAATGCGACAAATACATTTTTTGGATCCAACTGATCCAATAATTATTAATGATAACAGACTAATAAGAAAAGCATGGAATAGACACTAATCAAGCGTATTAAATATTACTCGTAAACATTTAAATAGATGAATCCCATCCACAGAGTTGAACAAAGAAGCAAAAAAAAAAAAAAAAAAAAAATAACAATAATTAAAAATGTCTATAATAGTTAGATACTGATATGTTCAACGGGTTACGTTGCGGTGCGAGAAGTGGTGGCGACAGGTATGGGAAACGTCTGCGCTTTAAACAAAACAATTACGTTTACCGCGTTTATCACTGTTCGGACGTGTTCGTGTCGACGGAATATTCCGGAATTTCCGATGAATAAAAAAAGAAAAAATAAAATAAAATAGGAACTGAACGAAATCTCGGTTACGGTGTTATTCGGTAATGGAGCCACGGGATAGGAATAAGGCTGAGCGAAAAAAACCGCCATAACAAATGACGGGCACGCACGTAACGTAATTGCACTCACGCTCAGGGGCTTGACTATTGGGGGGGAGGGGGGGGAAGTATCTGATACCAACGATGTAAGGGTCGAACAGGACGTCGTATAACGGCCGCGGCGATATAGCGATGACAGTCACTCGGGCGTCGGTCGGCCCGCAGAGTAATAATTGACAGCGGCGACGGCGGCGGCGGCGGCGGCGGCGGCGGCCGTCGCGTCGACGGCGGAGGAGTGCGGACACACGGAATGTACACATCCGGTTCGCGGGTAGTGACGGCGTTGTAAAGGGTGTGTGTATCTTTAGCCGCGCCGACGGAAACGGTCCCGCCCGTACGCCGTCAACGGTCCCCGACGCGTGCGGAACGCAATCGCCGCGGGGCTGAAACGGCGACGGCGGCAGAACTTATACTCGCAGCCGCCGCCGTCGCCGCCGCCGCCGCCGCCGCCGCCTCCGCGGCTGCCGGTCGTCAAGGCGACGGCTTGGCAGAGGTGCCGAAATCGCTTCGCTCTCGTTTTCCGCCCTGGGTCCAGTAGCTCGTCACGCGCGAGCACTGCACCACACGCGCGCGCCGTACACACGTTCGCGGTTCCGTAATCATCCCGGCGCGCACACTGCACACACGCGCCCGCCGTATCCCGTCCACACGCGTACGTATGCGGCGGCCGGCCGCGTTCATCCGGGCGGCCGTCGTCGCCCTGCTACTGGTACTGCTACAACTGCCGTTGTGTCCGTCCCGGTGGCCGACGTCCGCCGGTGGCCGGGCCGACGCTTCGTCGCCGACCGTCGACGTCGCCGTCTGGTCCGACGGCATCGGCGTAGGCGGCGGAAGAACCGGCAATCGGCAGCAACACCACCGCACAGCGGCCGCCCGCGGGAATCCCGGTATGGACCTGAACGTGGGCATGCTGGTGCCCAAAACCAGTTTTGGCGTCCGCGGCTACTTGCGCGCAGTACACGACGCCTTGCACGGCATCAACAAGGCGTACAAAAAAGAGACGTTCAAGACGCAATTCCGGAAGCTCTACTCGTTCGAGCCCAAGAACGTACGGTACCGGATGATGTCGCTGACGCCCAGCCCCACAGGTCGGTATTAAATTTACGTGCATACGCATAACAATCGATTTAGTGGGGCGAATTTTGGGACCACGGAGATTTATGGGCGGGAGACGGGGGTTTCAACCCCGTATCCAATTGTGTTTGCCGGAAATCGTTCAATCCAACCACTACGGAAACATGCGCTTTTTTTCGAATTGAATATACAATTGGTCCATAATAACTACTGCCGTTGAATGTGTCTGAGCACGGTCCCGTTTATAATCGTCCCGTGTTTCATTAGACACCAACAAATAGCCCAACGCAACGATTTTAACAACAACATTATGTAACCGTGTACCTAATACGTATATGATGTCATAATTTGTACCAGGTATTAGTTACGAATAAAAATTGACGGAATTCCCGCGGTGGAGGGCGGGGCGGTTTTCGGATGGCACCCGTCCCAGATGATCGTCGTGTGCGGTGTGCACTATTTCGCGATACGGTTGACGAACAGTTTTAACTATCGCAAATAGCAAATAAGCACCTGGTATATATATATATATATATTTTAAAAAAAAAAAAGAAAAAAAAAGCACGCCGATTTTACATCACTCGCTTTACGACGGGCACACGACGGAACGAAATCCCACGCCGCGGGGTGTACGGTTGTGTATTATTTTAAGCTTGCGTGCTGCGCGATGAGAAAACTCGAATCGACGGGGTCGGGGAAATATATAAAATCGAAAGAAACAAAAAAACAGGGGTCGGGGGAAAATGTTGTCGGTTTGAAATTTACCATTGCACTATAGTCAATGAAACATACATAAAAAATATATAATATTTTTTAGTTCGTATACGGAAATTATACCTACACGGACATTATCCGGAAACGGAATATTGCGCCTTGCGGGCAACGGAAAAACTCCAGTCGGGAGCCCTGAGGGGCAGTGGGGCCGAGATGGTGTGCTCAAAGGGAGGGGGTGTAAAATGTTATCACTGTTTTATCTCCTATGTCTCCCCCTCCAATAGTGGGTATCTCCTGAAGTAATGAATATAATTAAATTCCGTTTTTTTTTATTCATACAACTTACACGGGACAAGAAACACAATTATTTATATTTTAATTAAATTTTTATATTTCGCTAATAAAGTAAAAAAAAAAAAAAAAAATAACAATAATAAACTTTTCACTCTATTATTTTCGACAAATTTGACGATTTTGACGTTACAATTATTCATTTTCATTAACCTAATGATTTTTATTGTTTTTTGTATTTTATTTTTACTTTTCAACAAAATAGTGTATAATTTAATACCATTGTAGTGCTTTGAAATACTATCTCATCTCGTTTACTGATAAGTTTTGTTTATCAAAGTCACTATTCTGCAATATCAAAACACTATTATGTTTACTACACTATTTTTTCTGTAAACTAAAAGAAAAAAAAATCTTTAAAAATCACGAGTTTAATAAAAACAAAAAGTAGTAACGCCACCTTTTTTTTTTTTTAGAAAAATATACTCTATAAAATGGCTCAGTCTTGAAATTTTTCGAAAATAAAAAAAAACAAAAAGTTTTTTAAACATATTTATAGTCCTTGTCCCTACGAGTAATATATATAAAAAAAAAAAATAAATACAGATCTTGATTATCTTCATTATTACAGTAGATATCGAAATAGATGGCACACTCCATGTTTTTTGACTCCTACCCGAACTTCTCCGTTGATTTCACGGCCGGTTCCCTCTAAAAATCACCGTTTTTGTTTAGTCCGGAAAATAACGGGAACGATAAAAGTTTTAAAACATCCGCATTCCAACGGATGTGCTATTATAAAAAAAAATACTCAATACGGTTTTGTACAAGAGCATTTTCTTTTGTTTTATTTTAACTCTTTCTTCGGGAAAATGTTCCAATTTTTTAGGTTTCCTTTGATATCTTTCGAGAAATATTTGTGATATTTTGTTTTATGGAACTTGTAATTTTACCGTCAGAAAACCGCACTTCATTTCAATGTACCCGATCGTAAAATTGTTTAACTATAGTTGACATTTTAATATCCAACATTCAACTTTAATACGAAATTGAATAAATAATACATTTTGATACGTTTGAATTTTTAACGCTATATTCGAGTAGTAATAGATAATAATAGTAATTATCGATGTCTTTAATATAAATCTTAATATTTTCAATAGACATATTTTTTTTTTTTTTTGTAAAGTTAACGCTTCAACAACAAGGGTTATTAGCCTGCTTCGACTAGGAGTGTATATAGTAAGGGGTCCAAAATATGAGTTACAATTATTTACAATTATTTACATTATTTTACTTAAATTTATGTTATGGAAAAATTGGTGTACTGCCACTGTACTATCTTCGTTGAAAACTTGTTGGAGTGAGGTCGAGTTAGTGAAGATTCTTCGTGCTTCGTGGTAATTTGGGCATTTGGTCACGATGTGACCGGTAGATAGGTTGACTTTACATGTGTCACATGTTGGGGCCGGCTCTTTGGTGATGAGGAAGAAGTTAGAGGAAGGTTAGATGGATGTGTCCTATTCTGACCCGAGTGATTATTATCTCATCTCTTCTTTTGAGATTTAATGTAGGTTCCATTTTAGAGGATTTTATGGTTGAAAGCTTGTTTCAAAGAGAAATATTGGTCTAGTATTTCTGCCATGGTTCTGCAGTCTTGAGCCCAATAATTTTGCGTGTCTCTGAGAATGTGGTTGGGATTAATTTTAAGGTATGGATGCTTCGTTTGCAATTTTTTCAGCTCTATCATAACTGGGTATCCCAAAATGGGATGGAGCCCAAATTAATGATATAAGTTTATTGGGAGTCGATATAAGCTCTTGGATATGAAAAAAAAAACTTGTTATTAGAGTAAGGATTTGCGATTGATTTTATGGACATTTTTATAGTGAGTATATTTGAAATTTTAATATTTGAATAGTGATTTTCTAAAACTGAAGTGTAGATTAATTTTAAAATGCATATTGAATATTGAATTTTCAATGAAAATAATACAATATTTAACAAATATGAACAGATTTTTGTGCCGTGTGTTTAGGTATTATTGTGTTGTGCAACAGACGCTAATTTTCACATTTAATTTACATTGGCATTTCACAACAACAACAAAAAAAAAAAATGTATTTTGGAGCGTGGTGAGCCTTTAATTTATGAAAATTTATGAATTCTTCACATAGTTATTTTTACATAAATATACCTCGAAACGTTTTAGACAAATGTTGCTGAAATTACGGTGGGTTCCCTCAGGTCTCCCCGCCCGGCCCAGTGGTAAACAGTCCCCTGGCTTGGCTCATTAATAAATTAAGATACAGGGAACAAATTAAATATTTGATAGACGTACGATTATCACCATGCATATTTTAACTCGGCGGTTGAGTTGGCGGAGGTAAACGACTCAAGAGACTGATTACCCCGACTAATCGTAATAAAATGTTAAACATATCTATAATTGTTCGTTAGTGAATTGTTGAACAAAATTGGTTTTTTGTATACTGTTTTTCTCGGTTTGCGATAAAATTTTCGATGTGTATTCATTTTGTATATAATACCGTCAGAAAGTCTGTATGCTTGATTATTTTTTAATTTTTTTATCTGGGTTCCAAATACTGATATTATCGTCGCGCTAGATTTCATTATTATTATTATTTTTTTTTCTCCAAAACACGTCCAAATCGATATCTTCTACCGGCCCCCGGGCGGCTTTCTCTGTTTAACGACACACGTTCACACGTAAGAGTACTGCCGGGCCTTTTTCGGATTTTCCGATGAAAATAATCTAATAATAAAATAACCGGAACTAATTACATTAAATGGCCGGCCGCGTACACACTTCCTGTATATACTATTATATATTATTATCAAAAGTTAACGGGATATCTGTATTATCGTTTTTGTCGGCCGAGCCATTCCGTATAACGGCCTGTGATTACACTATAAAAAAAATATATATATACGCGTGTGCAAGTCGTCGACACGTTTTTAAGTAAATGCTCGTTTTCGAAACGTCAACGTATTGACCGAGTTGTAAATAGTTTTCAATTACGTATATATTATTGGAAAGCGAACGCTTCAAAAAATAGCCTTTTGATTTAATTCTATTGAATCCCAGTAATAGCCGTCGGTAGTGCGGGGCGAATTTCGAAAACAAAGCGACGAACTCGCCGCCCCTGTGATTATTGTCCTTCCTGTTTATTGAATTGGAAATATAAGTGTGTAAAATATACGATATACGAGGACGAAACTGAAGAAAGATTGTAAATTAATACGATCCCGTATGTATTGTAGTAGCCTCGGTTAGGGGGTCTATATTCTAGAAAAAATAATACCAAACCAACGAATTGTTCTCTGCATGCAGTGATCTCCGCCGGAAATATAGTGTAATTTTTTGTATAATTTTCTAAATTTTTCGTAAAAAATAAATAACCGAATAATTTTCAACGGGTCGGGATGAAATTAATTCACCGGCGATACATTTTCACGGGCGTTGTTTTGTTTTCATCAAAATATTTGAGCGTCCGAGGCACGATCTTAGTTTGGATTCTGAACTAAACGATGAGTAATGAATTGGTATTTGATATTTATATTGACGTGTTTTGTTTTATTCATCTTGGCATGTGAACAATTTTTTCTATCAAGAATTATTGCTTCAGTAATCAACGTCAAGAAAGATTTCTGGTAGAAAATATTATCAGTTGGTGCATTGAATACAACTCTTTTTTTTTTTTTTTTATTCCTTTTAGTTGTCTAAATAAACAGAAGAAACTGCAGAGACTAAATGCGTGTATGAACGTTTTATAGGCATAGTATGATTTTCAAAAGATTCGTATATTTTCAATTATTTTATAGGTATTTTAACTTTTCGAGTTGTTTTAATTTATGTTTAATGTTTTACATGGATATGATTTTTTTGGCTTCTCGAGAATGCACGACAATTTGATATAATGGCCATCATACTTAATTCTTATGTTTATATATAGATATAAAAATTCTCTACACTTAGGTAATACCTGACTTTCTTTATCGAAAATACGAAGTTTAACGACAGGATAATCATATACCCGGACGATTTAATTATACATTCAAAAATAAACAGAAATTCCACTCTAAATTTGTAATCGTGAGCTTTTTAACACTCGTCGACCAACGATTTCGGCGTTAAGCTTATGATAATTATTCGAAAATTACGTTTTTGTCGCACGGGATATTTTATACAATTGCCCCTGTAGGTAAGGTAAACCTCCGGGCACATTGTTGCGCGGGTATAGCGATATTAATTTACATTTATTCCGAGGGGCCGTAACAAAAAAAAAATAAATATATATATATTATAATAAAAAATAAGGATAGTTTTAAAACGCAATTAAGAGTTTTGTACGCCGCATCGTGAACATTGGTCGAAATTGATTACTATCGTCGCTGTGGACTACTCGAGGCGTCTATTTTTAAGATCAGTTAAAAAGCAAAAATTTCGAATATTAGTTTTTTGGCGTTTTCTGTACAATTTGAAAAATCGATATTGGCTTGTTTTTTTTTTATATAGACGCCTCACGTGTAAGATAATATGGTCGGGTACCCTTCTTCCGTCTGACGACGGCCGTAATACGCTTAAGATGATGTCACAGTAACATTTGATTAGGTCTAATAAACTTAAAACAATATATTATTCCACCAAAATAACGATGACAACATTTACTGTTTTCACTGGACGATTTTTTCGTATATTTTTGTTAGGTATATTTTATTAAGATTTTTTTTTTTCACAATTAAATATACAATCTATACAAATAAATGCACAATAAGTGTATAAGATTATTATCTTATTATTATCATAGACTATATAACATGAATTTAATTAATGACACTCAGCTAGGCATAAATATTATTTTTGATATATTTATTGAGATATTTTTATTTTAAATGGTCACGACACCATTTCCTTTTGAGTCTGCGTTGTGAATTTTCAGGAAGTGTGACGGTATGTAACTCCCTAATTAGTGGGTTGGGTTGATTTTCTAGTTTATTAAGATTAAAAAAATAAATTCTTTTTTTTTTTGATGTTTTAAGTATTAAAAGATTTTCTGGGAAATAGATAAATAGGTGAAAACATAGTAATTGTTGTTGTCAGGAATTCGGTGAATTCGTTTTTGGTTTATGTCTGCTATAGAGCCTGATTACTTTTGGATGTTTGCTTTATTGTCTGTTAAATAGACGATAACGGAAAATGTTACAGTGACGTCCTCTTTATATCTACCGAGAGTCAACCTGATTACGTTATTACTAAGGCCGGTAAATATATGCTCTAAAAACCTATTAAATATGTATGCTATTAATTTCTCAAATTACCGTAATAAGCTTTTAAAAAATACCGCCCTGGATGACTGATGACTTAAATAAAACCAATGTACAAATAAATATAAAGCCGAGAATATATGATTTATGCGATTTTGTGATACAATACCGATTTATGTAATCTAAACTCACCGATTTATTAACAAGTTAAAGAACCCGTAAAAACTTATAGGAGTGAAAAAACAAATGAGTAATATTTCATTTAAAACACGGCTACATTAAGTATATTATCAGCTCGCCCGCTGAATGCTGACACTTATAAATCTATATAAAAACTATGTTGTGATTCTTTATTCGTCGAGTTAAAATGTTTTAAAATCCTTTTAAGAAATCCTTGAATTACGCTTAAAGAATGTACAAAAAATAAATCAATCCCTAAAAATGCAAAAAATTCCAAAATATGTAAAATATAATTTTGTATAGAAAATCGTGAAACAAATTTTGATACAAACTAGCTGGATTTTATAGGTAAATACGCAAATGCGTACAAATGTCGGCCACGGTTTTAACGATCCGTTTAATTATCAATTATGAAAATTATCGTCAAATCAAAAGGCTGGAATCAAAAAAAAAAAAAAAAAAAAAATATCAATTACTTTTTTGTTTTCGAACCCAAACATTTCGATAACTGGAGATTACTAGAAACACGCCGTATATTATAGCACAGACGATTAACTCGTTTCTGCAGATTACACGCGTCGCAGCACGTGCGGGAAACGACGCGAGATTTAAAATGTATAAAATATTATATTTTACAAAATTACGGATATTAAAATGTACTCGGTATGGGTGTTTATGGGCATCGATACGGAAATATTATATCGTCGGTGTATGGTGTGTTATAGGTATAGACCAGTAGCCAGTGGTTCCCAACTCGAGTTTGCCCGCCGCATTTCGCAAAAAAACCTTCAACCGCCAGACTACTTACTATGATTTAGTGTGTCGTCGCGTTCGATAAGTTTTTTCGATTATAGTAGATTATTTTTTACCTTTTATGATTTCGCTCCCTATCGGGTATCACGTGTTTCCAATAATATCATGTGACGTACCTAATGAATCAATGTATATAAACCCAACAATCCTTTTGGTTTGTTCGTGGTTTTTATACTTTTTTTTATGCATTTTCACGTGTCAAATTAAAACACTTACAGTAAATACATTTTATTCCGTTCATATTTCTTTTATTATCCGACGTTTTCTTTCTAATCTGCCTGTTTTTCGGTTCCCTTGCTTTTAGGGGCAACGCTCGAAAAGCGGGTCGCGGGAGGACGTAACTTTTTTATTTTTTGTTTAGCGTCCCCTTACAACGGTACGTCTCTTTTTGTAAATAATTATATTTCCATAAACATGTATTATCCACTCAGATAAATTGTAAATCTTTTTTAATATTGTTCGGTCATAAATTATTATTATTATAATTTGTACTATCTGTGTTTGCATTTTTGACTTGTGTGATTAATGTAACGTAAGAATTTTACTAAATATCAAACAAATTTAAACAGTCATTTTTTTTTTTTTTTTTTTTTATATAAATATGCGAGCAGAATCTTAATCTGCAGGATAACTATTGGTTTTGTATTATTTTTGTGAATAATTAATTAGATATTGAATTATGTTTAAAAATTAGGGTATACTAACCTAACCCCCCACGAGTTTGGTTATGTTCTATAATTTTAATGGACACTTATTGTCATTAAGTCTCTCTTTTTTAAATTTTTTTTCCAATACATGCTCTACGTATTGGAACTTATTGGCGGTTAGTAATCCATGCTGACTCCAGACGTTTTCCGCCCTCGGACTATGGGGTTGGCCCTGTTTTATGTCACAGCAAAGGCGCTACGTCGCACAATTTGTTTTTATTATTAAACTATGAGCAAGTATGTATTTTTTTTTTTTTTTTTTTTGTCTGTGAATGGATATGCCGACAAAAATATTACTTTATCTAATCGAATTCTTCTTTGGAGCTTTCTTGTAGAATTTTGGATCCTGTTGCTTCGTTGAAGGGGACATTTTTTTTCATTTTGGAAATCCTTATAGTTGGAGAAATCGTTGGAAAAACGGAAATATATATTTACGGGAATCCGCCTCAACATTAATAAAAGTGCCTACGGAGGTTCGTGAATACGAAATAGATAAACGAATAGAAGACATTCCCTTTCAAATCTATATTACAATGCAAACAAAAAATGTCCATGAAACGTTCACGAGTCAATATAACTTTTTATTGCCTGTAAAGGTACTTTCGGGGGTGGGGGACATCACTCGCAGATTCGATCTGAATGTGCCGACACAAAACATAAGCGGGAAACTTTTGCAAATAAAATGAGAAACGCTACTTTGATGTTTATATCTACAATAAAAAAAAAATATCTATTCAAATCGCAAATACGGATATGTGAATATTGATGTGGCTGCAATTATTTGCCGGCAAACTGTGTGCCAGGTGCGGACATTGCGGGGAGGACGAGCGGAAATTTCCGCCCAGAACGGTAGAATATTTATAGTATTGGGCCGGTATTTCATTGGAACATAGAAGTGGATTTCTCTAAATCGCATAAAAATAAGTAACTCGACGATTTTTAGACAATAATAGATGGCTACTATACATGCGTTCGAAATTCATTGTCAATAAAATTACGCCATTAGGTACTGGGGTCTCTGGAAATATTGAACAATAAATAATGTCACCCTATTAAAAAATTTTACCCCATAATTGGCCTTAAAATATTAACTAAAAGATTTACGGAGCCACTTAAAATGTAATTAAAGACTCCGCCGGGGTCTAAAGTAACTCCTAGTCCGCAACCGTTGCGGAGTATAATTTATCTAAATAAAGATAAAAGACAATTGATACAAAATCATCTATTACAGATAAAGATAACACATATTTTATCTATTTAAAATAATATATATATATATATATATATGAAATTTGTCCAGGTTTAATAAAAAGATTATTTTTTATTTAATCGTCTATTATTGAAAACGTTATAAGCGGGGTGATAAACACGGTTAAAATCATTTTGTAAATGTAACGGCGGTGTATATCACTAAGTGGCAACTTGGAATTGTTAACTAAAAGAAAAACACTAATACAGTTAGGTATTCAATATTTTCCTACTACGGATAAAACCGTTGAATTTTTAATTGTTTAAAAGTATATTTTATCTTGGCGGCAGTAACCAAAAAGATAATAATATAACTATTGAATATCCTAGATGAATTTCGGATAGAGTCCGAAAATATTCACCCGGACAAGACAAAACACAAACGAAATATTATCAAAATTAAATTATTATCTAGACACGTCTCAACAGTGCCGCAATAAATCCATTTGAATAATTCGACCAAACAACGCGACGAATCGACTATCGGGCCGTGGCGAACAATTTCCGCGGGCGTACTAGCGTATACACCCAACGGCTTCGGGCGGTTTAAATTCGGGATAGAATATTATTATAAATTTCCGTCTGGCGGGCAAATAATATCCCCGGGGCCCGGTGAGATTGCAATAAAACGTTATACCTAATTATATTAAACTGTCGGCCGCGTTTCGGACATTGATGAACACAAGCCCGTCTCTTCGCCACCGCCGCCGACACGAGGGGAGAGCCTCAATTACCAATGTTACAAACATGCCAATTTTCGCTTTCGCGGTCCGGGGCAATTCAGCGATACACACCCCAAACGGTCGGCCACCGTTATATATATATATGTACATATAATTGTCGTAAGCCATACGATAAACTCAGTCGTTTTGCGAAAAACCGAGGACCTCTGCAAAGGAATACCCCGTTTCGAATTATCCATTTTTTTTCCCCGCGAAAAACGTGCTACCGTTTATATAGCGTTTTATCGCGGTTATTTGAAACGGCCATCCTATATAGTGTAATAAAACTATGACTATTGAATTAGTTGTTTTATTATTCTATTAATTACGTTGGATATAACTTGGACCCATTGACAATTGGATATTATACTCGTGAGATTATACTGTTAAAAATGGCAGCAAAAAAAAAAAAAAAATGATATCAATTGAAGGCAGCCAGTATGTTTTAGAGAATATTCCGATGTAGATCGTGGGTCATTGGACGTGCAAAATATAATTGCAATAGTTCTAGAATTTAAAAATTGTGTCTATCGAATTGGTGCACTTAACGGAATTACGAGTTTAGCAGAAATATCATACAAATAACGGACGCAGAATTTTAAGAGAAAAAAACTCAATCGAAAATTGAAAATTACGAGAAACAGCAATCAAACGGCAAAATTCAATGGACAGGGCTATCAAAAATATTCTTGTAATACATCGTACCGTACTTATATACAGGAACTTGTCGGTTTATCTCCCTTTGTGTTGAATAACTATAGTCTAGTTCCCACTACCTCCTAAAATATAACTGATGTAACCAAGAAACGTAATTTTAGTGAAAAACAATTTAATTAAATCGGTTGCTATACTACGGTTTTCTTATCGCCCTCGGAACATTCGAATTCCTTATGCCCTTACCGAGAACATTTGAAAATCAATTATTTTGCCGAGTAATAATAGATTGTCAGCACACTTTAACCGTTCGACATTGTACAACTTAGAGGATGTCAGAGAGAGCGCTTTTACATATAATGACCCCCCCCCCATACTGAAAAGTAACAAGAAACTTATCTAGAAATAAGTATGATACAGCGTAAAACAGTCTATTATGATAATTACAAAACACAACATGTTCTCGGGAATGTTTTCTATTTAGATAAATTATAATTTATTAAAAAAAGTAACGGGTTTTTTTCATTTTTGATATTGTAAATAATGACTATTTAATATTAAACATCTACCGTTTTATTCGAGTATATTGAAAACCGATACGCCATTTCCTAAAATAATGTCGACGTATTAATTCCATAATGAGTTTAAGGTCCTGATATCACTTTGATGTGAAATTTCGCCATGTTCTACGTGGACCTACGTATTTTTGGATACCGTACAATACATATTAATTGAGATGAGGATCCGGGACCAATTACAAATTGATATATTTAAGTGAATTATATTAAGATTTTTGAGACGATAAATATTGCATTTTTATTAAAACAAATTGTGTTAACCCACACGTGACTTGATTTGTATTTTGACCACCACTTAACAAATACGTTCAAATTTCGTGCAATTATATTTAATATTATATTTCCATCCAAAAATATGGTAACATATTAAACACACACACAAACAAATCTATTCAAAGAAAATAGATTTATATTTCAACGTCAGAATAACGGATTTATTATCTTAAATAATTATTAACATAATAATATAATAATAAAATAAACGATAACAATGTATATCTACTACAGTTATTTATTTATTTTTTATTTATGATTATGAAAAAAAAAAATGTACGGTCATGTTGTTATAAAATTGAAATCGGGAATCGATATTTTTGTCGAGAAAGAAAAAAAAAAACACTACCGTTATTATTTATCTGTTAAATGTATACAAAAAAATGTAACCGGATTTTATTGTGAATATATTTTTATCGACGATTAAAATTATACGCCATACGGTAACGATATTGCCTAGTGATAAAGTTATTCGCTCGTTTCTACAATAAAACATTTTTTTATTTTGTTTTTTTACTCGATATTTTAGTTTCGGTTAATCGTATTAATCATTCGCCGTTGAGTGTGAATCATTTCACTCTCATTTAGTATGCACAATGACGCGTAAATATTATATAGCTGTAATATTAAGAAATATTGTAATAGCTTCGCAATAATATAATGTCGCCTATAACGTCGAACAGTCCCGTCTAAAACTCACAACGTAAGTGCGTTAATATATTTAAATTGTCGACAAGTACCGTACATACTATATGAATGTAAAAAAAAAAAAAAAAAAAACGTTGTCATAAACATTTTTAGGATAAATCGGACGTACTTCGCGTTGTGGGTAGGCCACTGTTATGGATCGAATATTTGGAAGGTATAGGATATATAGTGATTTCATAGTATAATATGGAAAAAAAAAAACCGATAAAAATCATCGCAATTAATGAAATAGATTCTAGGTTTATAGAGTATTAATCGTATACTTTTCACTTATAAATTATGTTTTTAGAATAGACTGTTGAGAATTTAGATAATGTGTTCAAATAATATAACACCGGATGAAAATTTCTTTAAAGTATCACGTGAACAAATATCAACCGAAAATGAGGTTCAGCAAATAATAAAAAAAAAAAATCTACGAAAAGCAAATTTTTTTTTTTTTGGAAAAAATGTTGGAAATTTCAGACGATTGTCTGAATAAAGTACCTTAATTTTTTGGTAAATCTACAATATTTTTATGTATAAAAAAAGTCGGAGCATTTTCACTAATCGACAAAAACATATCTTATAAACGTCGTATCTTGCATAGCATATGTGCGGTGCGATTATGATATGTGATATGAAACTCTTGCAATATTATTATACTGATAGTTACCACTTTGAGAATACAATATCGTTATATTAATGCTATTATACAAATTAAAAACAAAAAACTAAAATAACGCCACTTACCTTAGTAATGCTCAACGGAGGTTAAGTACCCGGTGGAAATATTTACTTCAAATATGAATAACTCGACGTAATATTCTGCACCGTGATTTCGATCCCAACGTGTCCCAACTTTATACTTTTCGTTTTATAATTATTGTTATTACCATTAAGCAGCTGAACGCATTTAGATTTCACTTATGAGTCAAATATTCCGTTTTCGTTCCTGTTACGTTGTTTCGGGCATGACGACAGAATGTAAAACTAACACCAAACTACCGACGACGATCGTATAACAGTAATAATATTTTACTCCGATTATAATCTCGATGCTGATCATAATGATATGAATAGTTTTCGAAAACGCACGCGGGGGGGGAACAATAGTTTTTGAAATTATTTCCTTGTGGGGAGGATGGAGTGCTTTGGGGCAGTCTAATTTCGTCATTTTCTTTAAAAAAAAAAAAAAAAAAAAATGGTAGTTATAAATATAAAAAATAATTTTCACGCGGATCCCGGGTGTAAAACGTTTACGAAATAATCGTAAATTCAAATACCACCGTGCATAGGGTACGACGGCGTTGACGGCAAAATGTATGCTAATCTTTAACGCGACTCGCATACGGTGTGTCTATATAACATAATAAATTACGAACGTTCCCGAGTATCGGTTTTTTGTAGGTACGGATTTTCTACCACGTCCTAAATGATAAAAGCTTTGTCCGCGATAAAGCGTGTATTTTATTAACTTAACTTAGGTTTAACGGTTCTAAATGTATAATAAAATAACCTTTTTTTGGGGGGGGGAGGGGAGGGGAAGAGGTGTTGTTTATCTGTGAGTGGAAATCTCATAATATTATACGCAATAGTCTTGTTAGTCCTGGTATATATATACATTCGTCGCCAAGGTAACCGCTTCAGATGTAGGATGTTAGATTCGTCCGGATTTTGTCAAGGAGCGCTATTTGATATACTGAGGACCGTTAATTTTAAGTTGGGTTCACGACCAGCAGTGTCGTGTCGTGTAAAAATACTCTCTTATTATTGGCTTACCAAAATGCTGTTGGGAATACACCAACGCTATACTATGACTACAACGTAATTGTATATATATATATATTCAACATTTGGCCGCGTGGTTACGTTCTGGTTAGACAACTGTCCGTTGGTATTTTTTAAAATCGCCCGTGTGATATTTTCCATATGGGTAAACCAACATTTATTTTGTTTTTCAAAATTAAATCGTTTAAAATGTTTACCTGTATTTTTGTTATGTTATAATAATTCACAAGCACAACTTTTTCATTATTTGTACTCGTATATTAAAAATTAAAATATATATTTTATATTAATTTAAACTATTACAGTAATAGAATATTAAAACATAAACCAACAAGTCACGATATTAAAAAAACAATTTCACCTCCCAAATATTAAAAATAAACTATAGAGAATAAAAAACGCGGGGAATTAGCTTAACATGTAATACAATTCAAAAAAAAAAAAAAAAATTATATTTACATACAAAATTATCGTTGCGTTTGATTATATGCCGCGAGTAAATATTTAAAACTATTTGTGGAAAACAAATATTGCGATTAATATCCAATAAGTGTATAATATATTATCCATATATAATACCAGCTATTTTCTTCCGATTTCACTACACTCGAGGTGACGAGTGTGAAATATTTCACGTGAACAAATGTTGGCGTCAAAATATTTCAATAATATATTATATTGAATTCCTAGCAAGGTATAAAACGTACTCGTATTATTTATCGTTATGGCATTTATACGAAAATAACACATTTTTTCATCACACTGACTACCGAGTGATGTGTCCTAGTGTCGTTTTTGTGATTTTTATATAAGACAGGGAGAGGACTAAAATCTCAAGACATATTTCTTATCGAAACTATTTTTAATTTTCGCGGTTTCTCCATTTTTAGAACATTTTTAAGACGTTCGCGCTTGTATACTCTTTTTTTAAAATTGAAACTTTTTTTTAGTTTTTGGCCGTTTAGCATTAACTTTAAGGGCGTTATTGTGATTTCAATTTATATTCGTGATAATGAAGGGAAATTGATTATTAGGATTTTATATTATCCGTGTTTGTACGTTGGTTTTGTTTTTGATGTTTCCAAGCGAATATTTGTTTATTAATTTCAAGTTTGATAGTTGACCAATTTACTTTAATATCAATACCAACAGCACAAAAAAGATTCTAAAGAACCCGAATTTGCTACGCCGTGCGTCATTAGTACGGAGACGAAAAATGAATGTATGGCGTTATTCTTAAGGTTATAGGTGCAGAAAAGGCTCGGGTTGAGCGGGCCAGTTACCGAGTTTATCTCGGAGTGAATCGGCAGTTATTTTAAAATTTCAATACAAATAAAATATTAATAAAACAAACCAAAAAAAAGATATAAATGGAACAAAATTACTAATCCGTACAATACACGGGCATAAACTATAAAATGATACAAACAAATTGCACGCGTTTTCTTATGGGTAAAACGTAATAATTTGTTCGACATAATCGCATTGGAGGTATTTAATTATTTAATTAAATCAGCTATTACTTAAATGATAGCGGTAAGTTTTTTTTTTTTGTATCTGGATTTTCGCCGAATTCGTTACCGGACATAAGGGGCGGAATTATTAAATGTTTAGAAAAAAAAAACCCGTGCAGGTTTCGTATCGTAATCCCGGCGGCGGTCCGTTTCACCGCAGTCCCGTCTCCGGGCGTACGACCGCGTGTCCTCTCTTGAGCGCCACCGCGTTGGATTTCCTCCGGCGTCGCGCTCCGCAACAGTCACGCGTTTCCGATTTTCCCCCCGAACAAATACAGAAGTAACCGGTGTAGTTTTTTCCATCTTCTAACGATCCTCGTGTCGAGAAATAACGTCCGTCGCGTTTCCCGGACACGGGGGCACGCGGACCGTGTTCGATCGATATCGGACACCCTCAGCCGCCTCCGGACTGGGGGCCCGGCCGCGTTACGGCGGCGGCGGCGGCGGTGGCGATCGGTCGGTGGAGCGCGACGACGGCGGCGGAGAGGGCGCGCGGCCGGTGTGCCCGAGCGACATCGATCCGCGCGCATCCGCTAATTAATCTCTAAACTTTATAGGGGGACCGTCTCTAATTATTTACCGACGTGCTACGGCGTGTAAGGACCCGTGGTTCTGGTCTATACGTTTATATATATGTGTGTGTGTGTGTGTGTGTGTATATAACGTCCCGGGACACGGCTCAATTATGTAAATAATTAATTCTATAATAACAACAACAATAATAATAATAATCTCTGTACGTGCCCATAACAGTAGTAATAATTTCTAAACCTATTACGACTACGGCGATTATTCGATTTCGCCGGGCGGGCCGCGTGTCTAAACGGCCGTCCCACGACGGTCCGTCCGTCCGTCCGGCGGTAGCGTCGGTTCGGCGACACGATTATAGTTTTCATTGTTTTTTATCTCTCTCCCTCTCTTCGTAATCGTGTCGAGCGACAATTCTATATATTTAAAAAAAAAAACAAAAAAACAAGATAGTATATCGGTGGAAATAATTACGTCAAACATGAATAACTCGACGTAATACTCTGCACCGTGCTCTCGATCCCAGCGTGTCCCAACTTTATACTATTCGTTTTATAATTATTGTTATTACCATTAAACAGCTGCACGCATTTGGATTTCACTTATGAGTCAAATATTCCGTTTTCGTTCCTGTTGCGTTGTTCCGGGCATGACGACAAAACGTAAAATTAACACCAAACTACCGACGACGATCGTATAACAGTAATAATATTTTACTCCGATTATAATCTCGATGCTGATCATAATGATATCAATAGTTTTCGAAGACGCACGCGCGAGGGGGAAACAAACGTTTTTGAAATTGTTTTCGTGCGGGGAATGATATTGGGTCGGTCTGATTTCGTCGGTTTCTTTAAAAAAAAAAAATGATAGTTATAAATATGAAATATAATTTTCACGCGGATCCCGGGATTAAAACGAAATAATCATAAATTCAAATACCGTAGTTCATAAGATACGACAGCGATGACGGCATGACGTTTTGTTTGTTTTTATATAGATGATAAATAGATAGATAGAGAGAGAAATAGATTATTTTATAGTTAATGTCGTTCGTATACATTTTCCCTGTTAATACTATTAATTTACGTTACTGCATCTATATTCCACGTGTCGTAGTTACTTTAGTATTACTATCTAATCTACATACAACAACAGTATTGATTATATGAATTCAACACTAAATATATATTGTTAAATTAAGTGTTCTTATCGATTTTGCGTTCCCTATCTCATTTTGGTAGTCAAACTTTTATTTTTTTTTTTTTAATTTTACTCGGTGCATTTTTGTATTTGAAACTTAAGGATTTTTTTATGTAAAATGCCTTTGTTGTATGCTGTATTTGGATAAGTATTAAATATTTTTTCCAAACTTTAGGCCTGATGCGTGAACGGAATATATGCACTTTGATTTTGTTTGAAATTATTTGCCCATTATTTAGGACACTAAACCACAACTTTCCCGGGCCGTTGCGTTTCCGAAATTCAAGAATCGTTTTTTTCGACCCGCCCTTTTAGCAATGGTTTTGTAATTGATAAATGTTTATTAAAAACACCGTTGCACTAGGCAATCGCAATGCAATTGCATCGCATCTGACGTCCGTTAGTTCTAAACAAAAAAATGCGCATACGTAACACGATAATATATATATATATATATATATATATATATATATTTACGACGTATTGTGATAATATTATTTCATTTTTTTTTTTTGTTTTTTTCGCGTACAAGGAGAACTAATCCCGCCAATACCGTCTCAGTGTGTTTGCCGCGGCGCCGGGCGGGCGATGTGAAAATCCATGCACAAACACACTGTGCACGCCGCTGTTTTGTAATAATATAATTCCGTCTCTAATAAACGGGTAAATCCGTTTCGGATCTGTCGGCGACGTTTACGGGAAAAATATTCACGGATCCTATACTCCCGCCCGAAATTGCGTCTTTCGTCAGGGCTCGGCGGAATTATCCGTTTTAATACGTGAGAATTTGGAATAGGCATAAACTCAAGTATTCCCCGATGAGATGAGGAACCCAAACTCGCAGGACAGGTGTAAATCCGATCAAACTATCTTTATTACGTATCACGCACTATGGGTGGGATTCTGTGGTAGGTGAGAAAAGTCGAGAAGGATATAATTAAAAGTACTTCCCGATGATATAGAGAGCCGATACTCGTAGGATAATACCGATAAATAAATGAAATCGTGTAAATCAAGGCATTTCAAAACACGATTATCTAAACTTTGCTCAATATCGTTAACGGTTAGCAATGATTTATCGCTAAATATATATATATATGTATACACGGTAAAAAACAAATTAGAATATACTTAAACGCCCATCCATTTCCGTTACTAGCCGGCGACCCTGCTTGAGCGTTTTCTTTTCTTTTTTTTTTTTTTTTTTTGTTGCGTTTTTGTTCTTTCCATTATATATTTTTTGCACCGTTCCTCCGTTCGCGGTACTCGCCGCCGTCCCGTCGTTAATATTGTATTTTACGCTCCGTTGTTAAAAAAAAAAAAAAAAAAAAAATCGTCGTCAGACCGTTGCTCTTCGTAAGGGACGGTATTGGGAAGTAGGCCACTGATGAGATAGTGTGTATAGAGGAATAATTGGTTTTGTATTGGCACGCGACGGTAATTTTTTCGCTATCGAAAAACGATTCTGAGCAGCGAGCATAGATTTGAAACGCCGTAAATTGTACTGTTTTCGTTGCATTCCCGCACTTAAAATGCGCTTATAAAAAATAAACAATACGTGGACGAATTTTCGATTTGACATAAGTATAAGACCGGAATAAAAACTTATCATGAATTCTGTGTGGAATTTTCGAGCAATATTGCTGAAGTCGACTAAAAACTAATAAAATACCTGCGAAATGTCTCCGTTATGTTTCAACAATTTTTACAGCGTCTAGAAATATGAGGTAATAGTGAAAGTGTTCGGTAAACATTTCATGTCTTTACGATTATTTATAACTAAATAATAATAACGAGAAAAAAAAACCAATCCGAAAATTGTCATTGTATAAACGATTCCGTTTTTTCCCGGGTAAAATCTTATTATGGAAACTACGAAAAGAGTAAAAAAAAAAATAACCTTTTCAATTCGCCGGCTGGATCTTAAATGCAATAACAACGCTCGTCTTGTCGTTTTTCGTTTGATTGGCGCAAGATTTCTGAATGAAAAGTTCTTTACGGAGAGAGAGAGAGAGAGAGAGAGAGAGAGAGAGAGAGAGAGAACAAAAAACAGAATACAAAATACCTACACAAATCATAAGAAAAAAAAAACCGAACGAATATCGTCGCAAAACGACGATACCGCGACTTTCTCCGCGATACGCCCGGCCCGACGGAGTAGACTACGTGTTATTAACGGACATTTATCTATGTGTTTGAAATTTGTATGCAAGTGCGTAGGTATGCAGTTTTATCAGGATTTACGGTATTTTTCGCTGTCCGCGCGCGTTAGCAACCTAGTGAAATGTCGGTTGAAAATAATAACAAAAAAAAAATAAATAAATAAAAAATTCACTTGTTAATACTACCGCACCCGTTTCGTAGATACGTACAGATTATAATAATAGTTCTAAAACGGCAATAAAAACAAAATTTATCAGTAGGTACGATTTTCATAATAATATACAGACTTTTTATACAACTCGAGACCGCCACGTACGATTTATCACACGGGGAAATTCCGAGTGAATGCGTTATAAATCACTAATTCCATGGTACGGTATCAAGCGGGTAACAACCCGCCCTAGCAGATTTATTATTATTATTTTTTTTTTTTTTTGAAATTATTTTTCTGTACAGAGAGGTCATAATTAAAATCACGACTAGGTAAAACACGAGAGCCGGCTTTGTTAATATTATTATAATAACTTTGAAATAACTTTTTAAATTAAGAAAGATAATAAATTATTCGCGAACAGCTTGATTTAAATATTACTTTTGGTGTTACGAGGTACGCACGCTTATTTTATAAATTATTATTCCAAGACGATTGCGATCATCGCCGTACTCGCTCGAACAGAATATTCGGCCGTAACAATATGAAAACGTTACGCGGTATTTACGATGTTTACAATGCTAAAAACGCACCGCGATATTCGTTTCCTACCGTTGTACTTTATTTGAAACTATTTTTTTTTTTTATTATTATTTTCGAATTTACTTAAAAAAGTAAGTAAAATCACTGGCGACCAACTGCGATACCTCGTGCAACGATATTAGCATATCAATTTTAGTAATATATTTGATTACATTATATTATCCTCATAGTATTCTACATTGTGTTGTGTAACGCATTGTTAAATTTTATTAATCGTTAAGCCATTTATATAATTTAGATTTATCTATCATACATTAAAAACGATATCGTCCGAGGTATCTCCCGGGGGGTGGCGAGCCGGTTGCTGTAGTGGCTTCTCCAACTGCGGTTGGATCCGAAGTTGCAGAAGCTTCTTCTCCGTCTTCGGCCGCGGAATCCTGGTCAGCAGCGGCCGGAACACCGAGTCGGTCTGACAGCTCGTCTCCCGGAGGGAGGGCTTATCAGCACGACCCGTGTTAGCAGCGCCGCTTTCCGTCTTCAGCGAATGCTGGAAGACACGAAGGAGAGCATGCGCCTCGCTCACGCCGGTCTTTAAGGACGACGTGCGCGTTGCGATGCGTCCACGTGAATTCCAACATTCTGTTCAGAACGACGCCGAGTTTTGCCATGGTTGCCGTCCCCGCGCTGGGCTTCGTCGTTGGTGGTGTGGTTTTGGTCCTTTTGTCCAAGTGTTCGATTGCGGGTTTTCCGTGGCTAGACGATAACGACCGTTGGGGCGAGCCACCCCCAAATTGCCGGCTCTGGGGCATCCGAAACACCTGTAGCAGTAGCTGTAATTATTTGGTGGTCTTCCATCGCGATTTTTAAGGCAAATTCTAGCCTTTGCGTTTTAAACCTACCGCCAGGGGGTTTTTTTATCGAGGATTTCCTTCCTCTAGGGCGGTTGCCAGCCAAGGCTAAAGAGCGGTCCGTGACCGCTTATTCGCCCAGTTCCGTACTGACTTATTTCGCAGCTAACCCTCAGGTCTGAGGGCCGTTCCCTTATCCGCAACCTGAGGCCGTAACGCGCCGTTCTGGAATTGCCTAGTGCAGACGTTCCATCAGAATGGCCACGGCGGCCGCTCCGCTGATACGAGACCGACGGCGCGGTGTCCGGGGGTGTTGCCAATCCTCCTGGACACCCAAGGCGCCACCTCCGGGATTGTTAGGTTAGGTAAGATCAGTCTTCGGGCCCAACAACGGTGAACCTTTTTGGTTTTCTGAACCGGCTATACATCCGCCCCCCCCCCCGGAACCGCCGTGAGGTATTGCGTCGAGGGGCGGATCGCCATCGTTTATTAACATGAAAAACGATTTATAATTAAATACACATGTTTAAAAACCCATTTTCCCCTGCGGGCGGGGCGGGCTCACATTTAGTTACACCAGCAGCGCGTTACGGGCAGCAGTCGGGCTGAGATCCGCTTGCTGCCCTTACATTCTCGAGAGTAGCGGGAGGGTGTGCCGCATAACAACGGTGCACCTAACCCGTGCAAAGTACGCCCGGATTTTTATTTAAACAATGTGTAAATTTAATAAACGTGCGGTGAAAAAAAAAAAAAATAAATAAACATCAAAAGTACGACAATTTAAGCAGAGTTCTCGTCTACGACGTCTGACCTACGTTATATCGTGTATACGCGTGCACTCTAATCGTCTGTTGTAGTATTTCTATAATTAACATAAAATCGTGTACATTATACGTTTTACATATTTTTGATTATCGGCCTACCATAATGACACTATGACTGTAATAATTTATTACCAGTATAAATTTAGATATTAAACCACCGTTGTCTGTCCCGTAAAATATAATTATTATACGATTTAAATACATATCGAAATATGTACCGGCGCGTTTAACGCGTACCGATAATTAATAATTGTATAAACGGTATTTTATAAAAAAACTACTTAATATTATTATAAATATTCGATAGTAAATAATTGCTAATTTCGCACTTACATTACCGCGCGGCGTTATGTCTACGTCGAGTATTA
Source organism: Tuberolachnus salignus (assembly GCA_956483605.1). NCBI lineage: Eukaryota > Metazoa > Arthropoda > Insecta > Hemiptera > Aphididae > Tuberolachnus > Tuberolachnus salignus. The sequence goes on along the minus strand of OY101429.1, from coordinate 1,212,266 downwards.
CGACGGTATTACATTCCGGTAAATTAAATCGTATTCGAATTGGTTTTTTTTTCCACCCCGCATTTCTATAGTCCAAAGAGTATAACAGTTCAGCGAATTGTAATTCAATATTCTTATTACCGCGAGTTGTACGAACAAATTGTGCACAATTTCAATCTGAACGCAATAAAAAAAAAAAATAAAAAAATCGCTACGCGTAATTTTTATTTATTATAAAATCTTTATTTTTACGGGAGTATTTATGTTCATAATATTTTATGGGTTTCTGGAAAATTAATCGAACTAATGTACACCTATATTTATATATATATATATATCCATTGTATATAAATTATATAAAACGATTCTTGGACTGCGTAATTGTTTATAGGCAAACATATTTATAAGGACGTACTTGTTTTGTAGATATTCGGAATACAAAACTATTGAATTCAATAACGATATAAAAGGTTAAACCCCATTCGAGTTTTGTGAATTTAAATTATATGCAAGTCGTAGCCGTCATTTCGAATTTAAATCGGAAACAAATGCTTTGGCGTGATTTTAATAATAACCATGTCGGTTATTTATTTTAATTTTTTTTTTTTGGCTTAACAAACAGGCCTGAGGACATTCAAGCTTTCCGCACCTTCAATATCTCTAGTATTGTCAATCTTCTACATCCTCCTGATCTTGAATATTTCACGTCCGACGTCGGTGTCAATGTTCCTTTTGGCGTTATTTTAGTTGGTTTACGAACGGCGGGAGAAACAGCAGCACAATACAGCACGAAACCGGTGCAAAACGCCGATTTTTGACAAAATAACATAATATATATTTTATTTATAAGTTCGGTAAAAAAAATAAAAAAAAAATCATAATGATATCAAATATTCACCGAGATATTACAATTGTACAATAATTTCCCATCCACTGCCAAGTACAGGTTAATTTGGAATAGGTATAAACTAAAGTATTCCCCGATGAGATGAAGAACCCAAACTCGCAGGACAGGTGTAAATCCGATCAAACTATCTTTATTACGTATCATGCACTATGGGTGGGATTCTGTGGTAGGTGAGAACAGTCGAGAAGGATATAATTAAAAGTACTTCCTGATGATATAGAGAGCCGATACTCGTAGGATAATACCGATAAATAAATGAAATCGTGTAAATCAAGGCATTTCAAAACACGATTATCTAAACTTTGCTCAGTATCGTTAACGGTTAACAATGATTTATCGCTACATACATATATAAATTAAATTTCTACCTCCCTAAATATCCTACCTTTCCAAATTTTCACGTAAAACGTATTGTTTTGTTGTATTATATTGGTTAGGTTAGGTTAGTATCTATACATAAAACTTATTTTATTAATGTATGTAGATAATTGAATGTTGTTTTTTATTATCTTTAATATTCAACTAAAATTAAAAGTTTTGCTTTAAAAAAAAACAAAAAAACACAGAATTGCATAATCGTTCATATGGTTACACATCATATTATTTATATGAAAAATATATCCCGTGGGTTTTTGTAAGGGCAACGTGATTTCTTAAAATAAAATAACATTAAAAAAACAATTTGAAATTCAATGGCGTTATACAATGAGCGGCCATCCCACGAAATATTCTATTTGGATAAAATTTGAGTTTTAAAGAAATCATTTTTTTTTTTTTTTGTTTAATTTGTTTACACCTCACGTGACTAATAACTTATGCACCTTACAAATTCAATGCGTACATTTGAATATCTCACTAATATATTCCAGATAATTTCACTATTCACCGTTATTATGATACCTAATTAATAATTAATTATTTCTATCGATTTAATCATTCAGTTAGTTATTGAAACATTGGCAGACATCGTTGGTTCGCTTGTTTTTTTGCAAAAAAAAAAAAAATATATCTAGATCGGTCTGTCTAGTTCTACTAAAATATCGTTTTTCATAGTTTTGTCGGATTGTTGCTATCTGCATAACGCCATTCAATTCGTTTCGTTTCAATAATCTACGTTATAATTTTAAACACGCGACAACAGAAAACGTCGGACAAAGTCAAATACTATATGTCTTGAGTGGGTTCGTTGTCGAATGCAGGTGGCCACGCGACGACGTTAACAAAAGATTATAACCGTCGACCGTTTGTGTAAAGTGCGTATTTACACACGGCGAAAAAATGGTCACGTCGCATAGTAGTCGCACTCAATTCCGGACAAAAAAAGAATAAAAAAATAAATGAACGGTAACTTAAGATGAAATAAACAAAAAGAACTTGAAGAGTCCCCTCACAATTACTATACAGCCCGCGCGATTCGGTTAATGTGCAGCCGGTGGTACGTTGAGGGGAAATTAACTCGCCCAGTATAATGTGCGCGACGGTGAAACGTGTATTTTTTTTCGCTGCTTTTAGAGTCGGGGACCCGTTTTATCGCGAAAATATATAGAAAAACATTATATCAAGTCGAATAACAATCAACATCCCCGAGGGTTCTTGATGATGATATTTTCCAAAAAAATAAATAAATAAAACATTTCCACTACGTAATACGCAGAAACACGTTTCGAGCATTAAAAATGTGATCTATATACTTTTACCTATTTCGGTTTGGGAATATTTTACTTTCTAGACAATGTTCGTATTATTATTATATTATTATTGGCCGTTGTCGGTTTTTGGGCGCTGGAAATCGATTTTTCCGATTTGACATCGTCGTCGACACTGCCGAAGGCCTGCGGATTTTGGCCCATTACGCCGGTCAACCGTAATAATGCGGTTTGTTGTTTGACTGTCGTTTTTTTTTTTTTTTTTTTTATATATCGATTTTGTTAGAGCTTTCCTGTCTGACGAAAATTACGCGTGCATTATTATTATTATTTTTAAGTATGACCGAGTCACGATAAAATTATACGTATTATATCGATACTTTCGCCAGTTTCCAAATCAAGTGCCGCAACTAGCGGGAATGCCGGGTAAACCGCGATCGAAAAAGTTAAAAAAATGTAACTAAGCTAAAACTTTAGTGAAATTGAAAATAAAAAATAATAACAGTGTGGCAATACTCTTCGTTACGTCTTGAGGAACTCGATTCCGTAACTCAGTACATAATGCAACTTACATTAAATTTGTAATTTGAAATGATTAACGATAAAATGGATCCGTATGTATCAAAAAAAAAAAAAAAAATGTATTACAGGATATTATAAAAAAAAAAAAAAAAAAAAAAAATAATAATAATAATAATAATTATAACATAAACGTCATCCGGGGTTGCTGAAAATCGTATAATGACACCGTTGAAATATTATTATTTGTTTAAGGTTTAATTTATTTCCACGAGGGTTCGATAAGGTTAATTTATATTCGTATAGTCGACTCGAAAAAAAAAAAATTAAAAAAAATGTTGATTTATTGAATTAAAAACAATATTAACCCTTCTCGTAATTCCGTTTTTTGTTTTCGTTAAACACAAATCGCGTCTTGTTACCAACGAGAACGGCGTGGTATTTTTTATTTGTTTTTTAACAGGCTCGTGATGATCGTTTGAAAAAAAAAAAATGTTTCTGCGGTACGCAAAACAGTCTTGCGAAAAATATAATATTACCCATACGCAATGCCTAATATAATACACGGTGTATAATACTCGCGTATACGTCAAATACGATAAATAAAACAAAAATTACCATCGTGCAGTCATTTTTTTTTTTTTTTTTTTGTTTCTATTAATATTTGAATAAAACGTATGACGTATGCGTTCACGAAACAGGAGTGAAATATTTCGAACACGTTCGGACCCGTCACGTTTTCGTATAACCACCGGAAGTGGAAAAACGATTTAAAAAATATATTTCGGACGATACGGTTATTATGATAGGTATTGGTTATTCGCAGTGCACACAATGTTGCAATCAATTTTATAAAAAAAATGTAAACATATTTTTATATGTATACGTATATATCATGGTAGTGTTCACATATATACATGTACATATAACCGTCTTATCTACATCGTATACGTTTTACCGTGTACGTAGACTATCAAAGTAATATTCACCACGACTGTTTTTTTTTTTTTTTTTTTTGATAATAAATCAATAGTATTTGTATCCGGCGGGCGGACCATTAAAGTTTTTTCGTTGCGAAATAACGGTCGTGCGTTCCGTTCCCGTAACTCTTATCGTACCGATTTTTATCAAGTGGATATTTTATTGTATAATTCGTGTACTCCCCGTAATTCCCGAAATTCCCTGTAATTCGTCCGACTATGCGATTGGCATCACCGACGTACTCCCCGCAGGCATCCCAAAAGCCCTGTCGGAAGAACGGAAAAAACGTCCGGGTGGAAAGGACAACGACCCGGGCCGGTACGGCCTGCAAACGGCGGACGGTTCTGTCGGAATAATCGCCTCCGGGCCACAACCCCGGGTGGTTTACGCGGAGGACATTGAACAGATTTCGTGTAGTCGAGGGACGATCATAGGAGAACATTATGTGAAAATGGGGATAAACCGACCACGGTATAACCTGAAAACGCCGAAGAGTGCGGACAATCTTCGAGCAGTAGACGTGGTTAAAAAATACTGGGCGAATAATAATATATATGTCCATTATACATTACCAGATTATGTATCGTATTTATTTAAATTATGTACGTCGTGTGTTTATTTTGTGTTTTACATGTGTTGCCTAACACGAGGAAATAATTAGGTACATATAAGCGGACATGAAATGTATTTAAATACTTTTCAATTATTCCAATTATGTATTTTAAATACTCCGT